>JAPXVT010000006.1:31481388-31491733 GCA_029823135.1 Acanthurus reversus | reverse complement strand
CATGTGAGTGTGTGTGTGTGTGTGTGTGTGTGTGTGTGTGTGTGTGTGTGTGTGTGTGTCAGTAGCAGCTGTCACAGCATGTAACCAGGTGAGATCTCATTGTAATTGTACGTACGTCCACGATAAACCCGTTAAATTTACAAATGCATCTTTTTCTCATCATCTCAGCTCTCTATCATAATTAAGCTAATCCTCATCTCATCACAAAACAGCTTTTCATCCACAGTGGATACACATTTAAAAAACAGGCCCTGTGTGCAAGCGTTTCAGTGTGGATGGTGAGATTTGACCTTTTGGGAAAGTATGACATAAGCCTGCTCAGACAGGTTGAAAGCTATGAAGCAGTAAAGACAGAAGACAACTTTGTGTCGACATTAACCCTCTAGGATTAGTGTTAAACACTCTGTAGCTCATTTCACACAGTCTGACAAAAGCAGGAATATTGCGCCGTTATTCCACCTCATAGTGCTGCATAAACGGGACCGAGACAGAACGAGGCAGCAGAGTTGTTCCACGTTCGAGCAGCAGCGGAGGTACAAAAAGATCCGGGCAGGACGGGACAGAGGTGTAAGGTTTTGACAGTGTGTTGCGCATGTGACCTGCAAACAGCAAATCTCAAAGCAGGTAACTCCAAATCATTTAATCCTGCATTTCCCATAACGGCAATTAAAAAAATAAATTTCTACAGCCTTTAAACCCAAGCTAATGACCTCATTAGGGTAATTTTCTAAGATGTCAGAAAACTCCTCCAGAGCCACAACAGAGATTTATAAACTGTTTTCACAAGCTAAGTCGTGCTCCCATCTCAAGTAAACCGACATTTATGTGTAAAATCTGTGGAGTGCTCCTTTTTAAATTGACATGGAGCAAAAATCCCATAATAACCTTTCAGCACATTGTAATTCAGGTGGTCTGAAAGAACACTTCTGAACCTCTACTTGGCCATGTATTCAGACACAGACACATTCACAGGTCATTTCAGAGAGTGCATGTTCCTATTGGCTGTGCTTCTTAGTGACAGGTGACGCAGCTACAAGCTGATTGGCTGTTGAAACAAGTGACATGCTTTACGTTCTAAAACTGACCTCTGGCGACGTGACAAGCTGAGTTGCAAGCGACATCATCAGTCGGCTTGAGTCGAGCCGAGACGGACAAGTTTAGACCGCTGCAACTTTCCCTGCAACTGTTTTATCTTGTTGTGAGTCTTTGGTGCAAACTGGACTTAAAAGAGAGAGCGACAACAAAAAACAGGGAAGGGAGGGTGCAGCAGAGTTGTCTCCTTAGGAGTCTCATGTTACAGCCAGCTTGATTTTCAGATGTTGCCGACCTCAGCTTTACCTGTGTTTAATTTTAGCTAGTTTAGTGTGAACTTGGGTAGTTTCTGGAAACTCAGACTTCAAAAGTAATAAACATTTATCACGAGGTGACGTTACTGAAGGAGACACATGAGCCATTTCTAAACATAAAAAAAAGTAAAGTGTTAATATAATCATTTTATTATTGTTGCTTAAACATGCAACTTTAGAAAAAATCTGTGCTGTTTGAACAGTACTTTGTGTACTTTGCTGCTAAAACAAGCACGCAGCTTTGTACAGCACAAATAAGATTGACATGTAAGTAGATTCTCCGCCCTCTTCACCACCTTCTTCTTCCTGGAACGCTTCGTTCCACTACGACCACCTGTTGACACCACTGAGTTCACCGTGAGAGCAGCCTGATGTTACCACGTCTTGATTTGTGGAGGAGCCAAGCTAAGATGGCTCTGCATGTAACCAGCGCGGTTTTCATCCCACTTTCTCTCTGATGAGCTGATTACAAAACATGAGCTAACCTCATCCTGGCCCCGAGCCAGCGCGAGAGAAAGGAGAGGAGATGATGGCAGCAAGAGACATGTTGTGAGGGAGGAGGGAGGAGGCGGCTAAAGACAACCACATGTCTCTATATGCAGGCTCAACTCTGTCTCTGTCTGTCTCTCCGTCTCTTTCGTTCTGAGAGGAGACTGTGGCCTGGCACCGAATCAGCACGATTTGGGATCTAATATCTCTCATCATATGGCAACGTAAGAAAAGGAGCCGCACCGCTCCTCTGTGAGGCTGCTATGGGACGACCTGTAGCGTAAATCATAGCTTAAAAACGCCTTGTACTCTTCACTCCCAACACAAACACAAGAGTTAGAAACACAAACAGATCCCACCTCCCTCTCCTCTGTCTTTCTGCTGCGTCTTGGTGTCAGTGGCCTCTCCATAGACCCCAGCCTCTGCCTCTGCATCAGATTAGGGCCGACAAACATCGCAGACAATGTGCCATTGTCTGTGGGCCTGTGTCAGTCTATCCGAACAGCTCACAGTCACATAGAAAAGCCTGTTGGGTGTTAGATGAGGAAGTGATGATGATGCAGTGAAGGGAAGTCACGATCCTTCTCCTTCTAACTGTAAATCGCCTGATGGAACCAACAACTCATCGTAAAATGCCAGTCAGGAGTTCATTGATCAAAAATGAAACCGTGTTCATATTTTTTGAAAGTATCAATACTCATCTCTACAATACTGTCACCTCAGAGAGGGAATTTAGTCAAAAACCTTGTAATGTTTGATTCTGTCTCCAGTTCTTGCATTAATGAAGTGCTTTTGAGGAGATTTAAAAAAAAAATAGAGACATATACTGTGTATCAAGATATACCTTAAAAATATAATATGTAATATGAGTTAAAGCCCACATCGCGCAACCCTATTCCACCATACAGTCCCACGCAGTTGCAGAATACGCAAACAAAAATCCTTCAACCTGATCATTTCAGTCACTGGGTAATTTATTGGGCCTTTTATGAGGAAAATGAGAGAAGTCTTAAGTCATTGGGTGTTGAAGGACCCTAGAGACATTTAGGTTTAAACAGACAAACAAACAAACTAATAGGACTGACCGAAAGGCTTTGAAGCTTCAATCATTGCCTACACAATCAATGGCAAAATTAATATTCGATTGCATGTTTTTTCCCCTCTCAGTTAAAAGACATATGTGGTGACTAACTTGGCGGTAAGGTACAGACCAGAGTTATAGTCGACAGAACATGAGTTGTAAATGGAGAAGAAGAGAAACTTCTCTAGTGAAAGAGGAGAGCTAAACATCACAATGCCATGTGTTTATTTATGCAGTTGTTCAGTAAACAGTTAAGTAATTAAAAGTAAAGCTTGGGATATAATTTGTATCTGTTACAGCCCAGGACAGAGGATTATTATTAGCTCAGTTAACCCTAACCTAATAGCTGTAGCTAGTTTACTGGCTAACAAAGTGACGTTAACGTTACCCGGACACCGGAAAAAATGACGGAATATTTACAAAGCCTGAAACAAAGACATAACATAACGTTACAGTTACTCAAGTGTCACACAAAGTTGCTGCTGGCAGTTGAAGAAGAACTATAACGTTACAAGGACATAATGAGTTACAGAGCTGTTATCCATGTTAGCAGCTAATGTTACTTAAGGGCATTGAAGAAGAGACGATGGACAAGCTGGGAGTGGACAAAAACGGTGGATTATCATGTCAAAAATATTTTACCTCTGAAAAGCCCGTGAAATGAGAACGGATGACAGAGAGCAAGCAACAGCGAGTGAGCGGAGCTCGCATCAGTTTAGTGATGTGAGCACACATTCAGGCAGACTAACGTTACAGTTAACAGACGAGATGAGCCTTGCTCCCTGGTCGGAACAGATATTCGATTACGATCGATCAACTGTCATAGACACTTTGAAGCCCAAAAAAACATACTTGGGACGGCTCTTGAGCAAACAAACATTTATATGCTGTAAAGAAACACAAAACTAACTACGCAAATCTAAAAGGCTTTTTCATTAAAACTCTTTGCCGCTACAAGAGTCTTTGACTTTGAAAACTTGGTATGGACTTTAGTGGAGCACATCTGTTCTGGTCTGTTTATGTTTTCAAATTTTATTTCCTTTTACACCTGACTGACGAAAGTCCCAAAGATGACTGAAACGTCTCTGTTCTTGGCATCTAAAACACATCTGAGAAGCTGGAACTAGAGAATTGAGCTACAAAAAAAATATTCCCATTAAAGAGCCAATAAATAATTTATCAAAAAAAATTCTGATGATTGACAAATTTGAGTCACTGACCAATCATTGTGATTTGTCAGTATTCTTGAGTCAAACTGGTCAGTGCAGAGAGGAAAATAGGAGGATTCACACTTTCAGAGGTTTTTTCAGCATTGAATAAATGAAGCTCCAACAGTACGTTAACCATCACCTCAGGATTTACTGTGAAAAGTGAAGGTGCATAGAAGAGATCCAAGGTGTTGAGATAAAGAACAACCTGTCACTGTCCATTGTCTGGAGAGTTTATCTTGTGTGGAGATAATGAAATAAGCCTCACCATCCCCCTCCTGCAAATGAACCGACCTCCCGTGACCTGGGCAGGGTTTCCCCAGAAGACCCCGAAGCTACGGCCACCATTGTTCCTTTGTAGGCTGATGGACAATGATGATGTTACTGCTGAAACGCTTTTGGGAAATTGGCTTTCCGATGAGTCAGCGTGAGAGTTAAGGAGTGTGTGAGGAGTTCGTCCAGGATGTGCTGCTGATGACACATTGTGCATCACACTGTGTGCGTTGTATACAAAACCAAATTTGTTGAAGTTTTCTAGCCTTTTGGAGATGCAATAGCTGGTCAAGTTCTTGTGCTTCTTCAGAGGTAGAGGCATTTGAGAAAAGGCTTGTTGAAAATACAGTTTTCTACTTAGGCTGCATTGTGCGCTCAAGTTTCAGACAAAGTGGAGCGCCTCTGGTGATTGATGAGCTTGTCGGTTATTTTACCGTACAGCCATTAAAATGGCTTGTTAAATGCACATCAGGCTGCGCGTCATTTCTCATCGACGTGTGTTTTTAGAGGCCAGACGGTGTGAACGTGTCCTGTTAAAGGCGGCAGTGCAACTAGCCTGACCTCACTTTCTGTTCTGGGATTCGAGTGCCCACTCATTGCTGCTCTAGTGTAAAGAGGGGGAGGTGGGAGGGGGGTTAATGTGCAACCTCCACACTCCCAAAACTCCTCTACCCAGATATGATGTGAGCCTATTTAACCTCACACACTTGAGGGGGACTGAACAGGACGTCTCGAGGGGAGTGAAACAAGCGGCATTAAAACAAGCGGGGATTGTCCTGTGCCGTCCTCACGCCAGAGGCAAAGGAGTCGGGATCAGTGAAGGGCTCTACAGACGAGTGTGAGCGCTCACCCACTTTTCCTCCGTCTGAAGTGCAGGCTGACTGTGAGGGATGGCGGTGGCATCGCTCAACACATAGCTGCCTTTTACAGCCGCCTAAAAGGCCATTAAAGTCTCATCCATTCATCCCTGCACATGAGGAGGCTTCAATCCACGACGCAGCCGTCGTCTGTGAGCTGCAGGCCTCTCAGAGAGACAGAACGCCATGACAGCCAGTCCCACCAGCATCACTGATGATAAAATAATATTTATCCCATTGGTTAATATTTGTTCAAGTTAAGTAATATTTGCTGCTTAAAGATTCTCTGTCGTGAATATGATGCTGTTTTTCTCGATATCACAACATTGCAGTTTGAATATCATTGGGTAATTCATTATTGGTCATGCAAGAACAAATTTAAAACATCCATTTTAAGAAAACAACAATTAGTCCATTAAATTCATTGATCAATCCACAGAATCTTACACCCTGTTTAGATGGCGTACATTTTCGCATCAAATGAAACACTTCCTGTGCTGTTCAGCCTTCCTTTTACATGACAACAGCCTGCTGGCGCTGCTGAAACTGCAAACTTTTGAAACCAGGTTCCAGAGAGGAATCTTTTGAAACTACAACCTTCTTTCCGGCTGTATAAACTGTCAACAAAGCCTGTGACAGCTGTGACTACGCTAATGCTAATGCTAGCGCAAGTCAATGCATTAATTTCCACAGTAACCACTACCAAACTCCCATTAAACGCTCCACAGTGCACCCAAAGATGGTCTAATATGACAACAGCAGCATAATTTTAGATGTCAATCTACTGATGAAAATTTTTTGATTTGTGGCTGCTTCAGGCTTAGCAGCAACAGTAAACAGTAAACAACTTCAGTAGCTCTGACGCTATGTCATTACAAACTTACACCACCAACTACCGGCCTGGCATGCATATACAAGTACAGTGTTTTGGGTCGTTCATGTGAATGCTGATTTTTTTTTAAAGACGCAAAGGAAAGACTTCGGGTTTGGCAGGGCTGCTCTCATCTAAACGTGGTCTTAATGATTCCTAATCAAAAAATCTGAAGACTCTCTGCTTTCAGACCAACAACTCCAACGTGAAAATTTCCTGCATTTCTGTTTTTTATAGTTTCCAATAAAACAATTTGAGTGCTTGAATGCTGGTTGGGAAAATGAGCAAATTCTCACGTCTAACAAGCCAGCAAGATCTGAAAAACCATGACTGTCATTTCAGTAACTCAATAATAAACTGATCAATATAAACTGATTCCAACAGACAAACACTCGACTGCATTCTCACAAGCACTATGTTTAAGAATTGTACGTAAATGTGTTTTTTTTAAAACAAAAGAGACTGACAAACAGATCAGTATAAACATTTTTCGTTTGCATGTGTCTCATCAGGCAGCAGAGATTATTCTCATTTCTCAATTTTTTATGCTGCAGCAGCACTTTTTAGGTGTTTTCCACGTTTGTTTCAGACTGAAAATTCTCTTGTTGGAACTTTGATACTCTGACACCTACAGCCATCTGAACGTACACTCTCTGGGCTTTTTTAACACTTACTCCAATATGAGAAAAGAAGGAAATCAACTCATAGAAGTGAATAAAGGATGCGGAGAAGAAGATGATTCATCGATACAACGGTTCATCATGGAAAACATAATAAAGACAAGACCTTAACCTCAGAATAAAAGTTTACCAATGATGAGAATATGTTGTGTAATAAAACTTTGTGCTGACTAGCATGTGCAGCAGCGGGTCAGAGGTTTAATCAGTGTTTTAAGGGAAGCTACTCTTCATCCACAGCCACTAAGCCCCATGCAAACATTTCACCAAGGCCTCAGAAGCAGCCCTTACACCACAGCCCACCTCCCGCATCCCCACGCAGGCGCTGCCATCAGGAGGAGGAGACGGGCAGCTGAACGCCTTCATCGGTACAGTGCAGAGTCTGAGCTCAGTGGAATGAGGGTCGCAGTGGGATGGTTGGAGTTGAAGACATCCTCTCTCTTTTTTTTTTTTTGGAAGAAAAAACTTTTGAGTTTACTCAGCAGGAGTGGGTGGTGGTTGTGGTGGAGGAGGAATGGGGTGGTGGTGATGGTGGTGGTGGTGCTCCTCCCCCCTCCTCAGAGTCACTCAGACTTCACCCTCTCCTCCAGCCCTCCTCTCTGTCCCTGTACGCTAGACTTCATCGGTATTTGCTTTCAAAAAAAGCTGCACCCCCTCCTCCTCCTCCTTCTCTCCCACCCTCTCCTCCTCCTCCTTCTCCTCCTCAGACTATAACCCTCCAACACACACTAACAACACTCCTTTTCCAGTATTTGGTTCATTAAATTTTCTGCGAAACCTCCAGAAAAGAGGAAAAAAAAGGAGCCAGATCAATAAAGTGGGGCCTGAGCACGGAGGCGATGTGTGAAAACGGGGGCTGCAGCAGCATGCATGCAGCAGCACACAGGGGCACAGGGGCTGGGCTGTGGAGATGAAAGTGACATGGCCACTATGGATCTCTGAACGCTGCAGAGCGGAGCCCCTGAACTGAGGCTGAATGAGCTGAATAGGCTCATCCATTCTTTACTCCTTTCACTCTCCCCAGGCCCTAACTGTTGGAACTCTTCATTCCTCACAATGGGCAAATGCACTAAAACTTTTTCTTTTTTTTATCATGCAAATCACCTCAGCCCTGACTGTGGCTGTCATCATGTGAAGCGGAAAACACACATGCACGTACTCTTACAGGATTTAAAATCACCAGTGCTGCGATTGCTGCCCCTCTTAGTTTAGTTAAAACTCTTAACAAGTTTCCAACTTTTCTAGGTTTTGTTTCTCATCAGGATCCAAAAACAAAGTCAGCCGAACGAGGCTGTTTGATTTTAAAATGTGAATTATCTGGGAAAAAGCTTTCAGAAAACCAAACACAGCTTCTTTTCAGTTCTATGTATGTAGGCCAAAAAGAGCTCACAAAAAAAGTGGGACTCGAGTCCACACATGAGCTTGGAGATCATTAGCAGCGCCTGTTAGATAGGAGTAAAAGCCAACAGCAAATATAGCTGCTTAAGGGCCCCACAAAGGCGTCAAGTGTTTGTTGACTGCTCAGGCTGGAGAGCAAACAGTAAACTCTGAATCTTTCAACAATAAGTACACATCTCCCACAGTTCTGTGACAGGCACAATGTGTCCACGCTGCTGCTGCTGCTGCACTGCTGACACTCTGCCTCATGTTTGTTTCTTTGATTTGGAGCATTAAGAGATTAAAAAAGGTGAAGTCCTCCAAAAGTGACAAAGCTTTTGTGAAACATTCTAACAGTTTGAACTGTTTTTTTCTTTAAGCCTATGGAATTTAAAGCAATCAAAAGTGGTTTTATTGATGCTAGAAAATGTGCTTTGATTTAAAAAGCTACATATTTTGGATTTTTATCTCAGATTTGACCATTAAAACTGCTTCATTAGAGACTTCAGTGAAACACAACAATAGTTTGTACTGACTATTAAAAGCTGTGTGTAGGAGTGGGCGCCGAGCTTTATGATCGCATCTCTTCCCAAATGGATCAAGTTGCATGACCAAAATTTTTTGGATTCCTGTGTCAGATAAGTTCAAAGTGCAAATGAGATGTGAAGCTGCTCTCTGAGCTTCATCCGCCGCTGACACGCAAGGCAACAGAGAAAGAGGAGAGGAGGAAAAAAACACCAATAAAACACTTTTAACAACCTTGAAGCGTGAATGTAAGAGCAGAAAAGACAAATATTTAGAAGCAAAATGCAAAAACAAAGCAGCCTCTCCCGAAGCCGCTGCTGTCAGCATCACCACAAAGTTTCTTACCTTCGTCTCGTCTCTTCTCACTTCGAAAGCGAGGCTCGTTCACGCGCTGTTTTTGTCCGAGGAAAACTTTGCCTGCAGTCGGATTCCCGTAAACTAGGACTGAGCTGGCACCACCATTGAACGCACAACGCGCAAACAAGCCGCTCCGGACTTGACGCGAAGCTCCATGAACCGAGTGAAGAAAAGTTTGGAGACGCTCAAAGTTTGCTCGGCATTGCCTCCCCTCTGCCCGGAGAGCGATTCAGCGCGGAGCACAAGTCGACTTCAACTTTTTCTTACAATCCATCTTCTCCAAAGAGGTGCGCTCTTGTGTGCGTACTTCGCGCGCGTTTCAGTAAACTAGCATGATGCGTAAAAGCTTTGTTTTGTTTCTTGAGTGCGCGTAAAAGTTTGGAACTGAAGGCGGGTTGGCTTCTCTCGACAGTTGTAGCAGAGACATGCGGTGGTGTTGAGATCTTCAGGCTGCTGATCTGTTTTCAATCCGACCCCCCTTCTTTCTCCTTCCCCCCTTTACCATCTCCTCCTCTCTCACTCCCCTTGCTCCCTGGTGAGTTGGGCCATTTGCCGCACCAGATGGGCCGGGCTAACTCTATCCAGCAGTTGTAGACGATGGGGAAAAGTTAGACAAAGTTTCATTTATTGTTCCGATTTTTCACGGGCTCTGCAGTCAAGAATCGGAGCCAGTTTTGTCCGGCGTTCACAAGTCTCAGGAGTTATCACAGTTGAAAACATTCGCATCAGTTGCAGTTGTAGTGCTCGTTTCACTTCGTTTTCTTGCAGTTGGAAAAAAGATCTCTTGAAGCTCGAAATGTTGGGAAACATTTTTTATATGTTTAGAAAATCCATTTGATTGTGTCTTCGCTAAACAAACGTCCGTCTTCACTCACATGGGAAGCTTCAGACAAAGAGGCGACGTTTCGCAGCACAAACAGTTTATTTCAGGAGCGTTGAGTCAGAGGATGGAGGTCAGCGGGTCAGTGGGAGACAGGTTTCACAATCTGAGTCTGAGTCTTTTTTAATTGTGTCACGTCACCTTCCTCCTTCAACTTATTTAACTTTAACTTCCTGTTTCTTCATCTCGTTTCTTTCTTTGTTTCCACTTGAGCCACAAACGACGCAGCAAACGTGTAAATGTGTCGCTCACGACGACCTCCTGATGAGAACGATGATAAAAAGTCTGTTCACGGCTGAAAACCTTCGTTTTGTTTACTCATTGTTTAGCTGTGGGGGGGGGGGGGGGGGGGGGGGGGGGGGGGGGGGGGGGGGGGGGGGGGGGGGGGGGGGGGGGGGGGGGGG
>JAPXVT010000006.1:30967361-30978163 GCA_029823135.1 Acanthurus reversus | reverse complement strand
TTTATCTGATGACTTTAGGTGGAGGCAGGCTAGCACTTCCCATTGACTACCAGTGTTTGAGCTAAGCTAGTTAGCGGGCAGCACGGTGGAAAAGTGGTTAGTACTGTAGCCAAATAGCAAGAGGGTGCTGGGTTTGAATCCAAGTCCACTCATCCAACATCAAGAGGGTCACGGGTTTGATACCCGGCTGGGGCAGGACCTGTCATTATGGAGTTTACATGTTCTCTCCACGTCTGCATGGGTTGTCTCCGGTTCTCCGGCTTCCTCCCACAGTCTGAACACATGCAGGTTTAGGTGACTCTAAATTGGCTGTAAGTGTGAATGTGAGTGTGAATAGTTGATCGTCTCTATATGTCAGCCCTGAGATGAACTGTGGACATGTCCAAAGTATACCCTGCCCTCGCCCAAAGTTAGCTGGGATTGGCTCCAGCCCCATCACAACCCGGCAAAACGATAAGCGGTTACGAAAATGAATAAATAAATGAATAATCAGAAGGGGGCAAGCTCTGCCCAATCTTCATTATTACTGCACACACATATCCTTTAAAGTTTGCAAAATGAAGTGAGGATCTAACCAGTGTCCTTCGGTGTGTCAAACCTGGCAGCAGACGAACCCAGCAGTTCTCTGGTGAAAAGAAGTAAGGATTGATGATGAAGATTTGTAATTACGGTTACAAAAAAAAGGGGACCTAATGGAGGTCAATAGTTACAGAAACCAGCTGTCTCCTTTTATATCAGCCACTCAATTATTCATGAGAGAAGAACAACACACAAGCTGCTTTTCACAGGCACACATGGTGGCAGCCATGGAATATACATACACACTACATTCACACAGCAGTGTTTTTGTCTTTTAACTACTCAAAATGTTTCACGGCCGAAGTCAGGATTCACCCGTTCACACACTAACCACAGGAGGCTGCTTTAGAGAGCGCCAATTGGCTTCCAGGAACTCAAACACACACATTCACACACTGTGTGAACAGTCATCTCCGGCATGTTGGGGTATTTCACCCAAGGATGTGGACATGCAGACTCAAGGAGTCAGCCGTCTGATGACCGGCTCTACTTCCTGAGCTAAAGCTGTCCTGACACCGCCTGTCCTTGCCAAGCATCAACATTTTTGACAAAATGTCTTTTAACTTATCCTTGTCTAGTGCATGCCAAAACTTTTCACGTTGTGTAAACTGCCTCTTACTTGGAGAGCCTTCCAGCAAAAGCCCCTTCACATGATGTGTTTCACCCATCAAACTTAGCCAAACAGTCACACGACAGCAAAATGAATCTCCGCACTTGGTTAGTAACCCACGGTTACACACACAGCAGCACCGTGACTACCGTGAGCACACCAGAGCACAAACACAAAAGAACGAGTGGACGACAGTGGCTGAACATCAACAAACTGTGTGTCACTCAGTTGACTTGGCTGAACATACAAACTTTATCGTTGCTAATTTCTGGATTTATTTTACGTGTATCGGACAAAGGTCTACCCTGCTACTAAACAGAACTGAACTAATTAAATAGTAGGTCTGTCGCAATAATGTTGCAATTAATAAGCAATAAGTTGATATTATCATAATATCAACTTATCGTACAATATATGGACATGAACATGGTATTTTTTTTCTCGATATTGCCATTTTATTGTCACCAAGCGACACGACAGCCTGTCACCACCAGAGCTCAGAGACAGACTCTACACCTGCTACGATCGCTAACGTTACCTTGAGCGATCCCGAGTAACATTAGGAGGCTTCTGTCTGTGCAGAGACAGTTTAGCTCAAGTGTGCAGACCTTTTGTTCGATTGCTGTTAAAAGTTTGACTGTTGATTACAAAGTTAACAAACTGCCGAGTCCTGCATCACTGCTGGCTTGCTTATGTTAGCGAGACGAGTTATTAGACGCCCGCGGTGAGTTTGCCTTCCCCTCGTCATTGCTCTTTGAAACGGCGAACTTGCATTATTATGCCATATTATGATATCAGTGGCATAAAATTGTTGTAAAGCGTTGATGATGATACATTTCTGGGACAGTATATCATTGAACAAAATTTGTTTTTGTGACAGTCCTGTTAAATAGAGCATGTGAAGCAGAATGAAGCAGAGCAAAACCTCTTAACACAGTGTGTTTGTCACAGCACATCTAGCTGATCTATTTTCTTTTACGATTACTATTTCATATTCAAAAGGACAATAAAGCTTTTCCAATTATTTGTGGGCAGAACTGATGTCAGTCAACATGAATCAATAAAAAGGTCAACGTTTACTGTCAGGTTTGCCTGAGGACATTCACTTTGCTAACAGTTCACAGCCTGCAGTAAACACAGAGCGGTCCAGTGTTCGGAACAAAAGCCTCTATTCACGGCTTTCATTGGACTAAAGAGGCCATTTTTTTGTCTTACCCCGTAGCAACAGCACAAGAACAGCATAGCTAATGAGCTGCAAGCTGTTTACTTGAAATGTCAGTGAATAAGCAGACAGCTGATGTAAAAGCAGGATCACCAAGAGACAGAAGACATGAGCAGTCCCTCAAAAAACAGCAATGTTTGCTCTAAACAAACAAGGAGAACTTTCGAGAAATTCTTATTTTCATAACACATGATGGGAAGACATCATCAGTCATTTTCTTTACCCTTCAATCTGCTCCAGATACGGTAGCGCTGGATTTATGATCAACCGTTTAAAACAGCAGCCACGTACGTGTTGCTAACATCAATGAATCAACTACAGTTTGTGGCTGTAGGGTTCATGTCTGTGTCCTCTGACACAGGCTGGGTCATGTGATCCTGGAGAGCAGCTACAGCTCAGCAGCCAATGAATCCCGTTGTGATTTGGCGCTATATAAACAAAACTGACCTGACGCTACAGTAAAAAACAGGAAAACTAGGAGCAGACTTTTTTCTCCTCGATGGGTTGTGCTGTCGGTCTGGACTTGCACGTGGACACTGAGACTTGCAATAGGCAGCGACTGATGAAGCCCTTTGTCTCATTTACCTGCCACATGTTTTTCATTTTGGGGAAATATTTGTCAATTGCAGCAAAATGATGCACACTGTTTCAGACTGAAAGTGCTTCACACCTTCACCTCTGAGCAGCTGTTGCTGTTCACGACGGAGCTGCAGAGGAGTCTGCCGTTACGTTAGTGCCCGTTCAGAACAGCCCTGGTCAGAGCGGGCTGACTGTTTGACCCACTGTACTGCTAGAGCTTGGTGACAAAAAGAAAATATACATCAGCGACAGACACGTCATCAGTACAACAAAAAAACAGTTGGATAGAACATTTGAAGGTTGAACGCATCTCCTCCCTGGCTCATAAACAGCCTATCACATCCCTAAAGAGTGAGCAGCATTTGGTTTACACAAAAAACACCACCACCACAGAAATAAGGAAAAGAGTGCAGAGGGAGAAGACGTGGAGTGGAGTCAGGTGAGATGTTTTTCCAACCTGAAAACATCATCTGCAGCGTGTAGTCACACTGACCACCGAGAGTCTGATCACGAAACATTACAGCCGCTTTGTCTCTCACAAGACGAGCGTCACTCCCCTGCTGACACGCATGCAGAGCTGAACGGGTGAGCTGAAAAATTCAGATACGGAATCCTGGCCGTCGCTTTCACAAACAAACTGTTTTTCTACTTCCGTAATTATTTATGTACAATCGTCACATTACAATTATTACCTGTGTGCCTTGACAATGAGGTGGTTCCACATAAAGTGGCAGATGCAAACTTTTAAATCATGTTTTTGTTCTGTTTTGTTTTTTAATATTAGAAACAGGTCATTAAAGATGATCAATAATTATCAATATCGACTGATATAAAATATTTCGTATCAATATACTTTCTAGCTGTATTTCTGTCATTCTGTTTCTCTGTCACCCACTCGTGCTCTCAGCTCGCTCGTCCTCTCTTTTGTATTTCAATACATCAAAGCTGTGAATGTGATGAAGAGCCAGTGAGCGACATCATGGCCGGATGTACAGCTTCATGACCTGCAGCCCTGCAGCCCTGCAGAGCTCCTGTGACAGAGAACGGTCCGCATGCATACCCACCTTTAACCACGATAAGCACGTTTACATGCACACTAATGAACCAATCATGATCTGATTTCTGAAGTGACCGGATTATTCAAGTGCTCATGTAAATACCATAAAATGATGCATTATCGGATAAAAGCCGTGTAGGATTATGAAAACTCTGATAAAAGCAGCTAGCTTTTTGCACAATATTCTGATTGCCTCGGTGCATGCAAACCGTTAATCCAATTTCTTTCGTTGTTTTACATCTGTATGAGTTAACGAATCATGGCAAATATCGGTAGGAGAACACATTTTTGGAAAGATCAAGAAACAAATCTTATGCTCAAAGAAATGAAAAACCTTAACATCCTTCATCTAACAGACAGACAGAGGCACCGAAATGGAGACATATTGAATAAAGTTTCTTCAAAACTGGCCAAGACAAGCTTCACATGGAATGTCAGACAGATCAGATGCTGCTGGCCTCAGTCTCTTAGATCAGGTTATTACAAGGAAAACAACACGAGTGGAGCTGATCAGCGACATGGCTGTATTTCGACATGAAATCGCGACGTGAACAAGGAAAGCCGTATTCTCTATGTTCTGCAAGCCGAACAACTCCCACACAAGCCCTGCCCTGACCGGTGAGGACGCCATAAACCACGCCACGTTGACAGGAAGTCTTGACAAACTCTTTTCTGTCATGCACCTGGAAATCCAAATAACTGACTGAATCCTGTAAACCCTTTTTTTAGCTATCACATTACTGAAGTGCAAGTAATCGCGTCATATCAGATTATTACATTACATGATTATTCCTAGTTATCAGATTATTGTAGTCATGTAAACTGACTCTTTGTGGGTTGCAGTGGCAGAGTGGCGCTGTCTGTGTTTCCGCTCACTGACTCCACGGGCAGAAGAAGAAGAAAATCAGCGTTGTTTCTGAAGTATTTTCATTCCAAACAGGCACGGGCAGCGGGTAAATGAAACAAAGAGCTTCGTCAGTCTGTTCCCATGGCAATTCTCAATGCACATGTCACAATGTCACCATGCACATCATGCAAGTTCAGACTGACTGGGCAACCCACCCAGGAGACAAAAGGGTGCAGACAGACAGACGGACCTCTTTATTTTACAGTTGTGTACCGACCTCGCTGTGACTCTCTTTCAACCCGACCAGTCCCGTCGGATCTCCGTCCTCCTCTGAGTCTGGATCCGCTCGGCAGTTTCTGCCTGTTCATAGTTTTTCCCCGTCATCGTTGTTGAGCTTGCTCATGTAGGAGTTGCTTTTAGGTGACGGATTCTAATAAACTGTAAATATAGAATGTTGTCTTGACCTCCTCTGCATGTAAAGTGTCATGAGTAAACTTATGTTGTAACGTGGCACTGTTTAAATAAAACTGACTTGATGTGACTGACAATGCTGAAGTGCCTACACACACACACACACACACACACACACACACATCAGCCATTCACTTAACCCAGCTGGTCTCTGCCCTGGAGGACACTTCCATGGAAACATGGCACAAAGGCAGGGGGAACAGCAGGCAGGCCTCAGAGATCTGGGTGAGAATATCAACATCACAGTGCAGTCAGTAACTGCAGACCTGCTGACTTGTTAGCAGTTCACATCAGGTATCACAGAGATTCCCGTATGAATGAATGAATGAATGAATGGATTCTGCTGAGCGGCCGGCATGCACAAATATGCGAATTCACAACCATAGAATCAAACTTTTCTTAAAAGAAGAAATAAAATCTTTTTTAAATCCATAAAATAATACTTAAATCAGTATTTTTGATTTCTTTAGTAAACAGGCGTGTAATAAGTGGGATAAAGTCCAATGAGCGTCTTATTATTGAGGAAAAAAAAAAAAAAGACCCAAAGACCCCTGATAAAAGACCCTGATGCGAGCATCACTCTGCCGAGGTTCTTTACAAAATAATGACCAGCTGGCTGGACATTATCCCTGACATATCTTCACAATCAGAACTCAAAACTCAGGAGTCAGTGATGTTGAGTGAATGTGCTCCGACTAGAAAACGTTTATTCAAAGATCTCCTCTGACACGTTTAAAGGTAAAAAGATACGGGGGTGCCCGGTGGCTCAGTCGGTAGAGCAGGCGCCCCATATTCAGAGGCTACGTCCTCGCACAGTGGACACGGGTTCCTTTGCTGCATGTCATTCCCCCTCTCTCCCCCCTGTTTCCTGTCCACTCTTCAGCTGTCCTGTATATAAAGGCACAAAAGCCCAAAAAATATATCTTGGAAAAAAAAAAAAAAAAAGGTATGAAAATATTCTGTGCTGACTTTCTGAGCTGGAGTCTGAGCACAGCGTGCACGATGACGAGCTCGAGTGAACGCTCGAGGTTTGTATCGAGCTTCTGTGGTCGTACTGATACCTTGAACCATCAGCAGTTCACCCATCCACAGACACATCTCACACTGGTGGTACGTGCCTGTATCTGTTTCTGTTGCACTTACTAGCATTTATCTTTTATCAAAATAACATTTTTTTTTCTCCATAAAGCATAAAACATCTCACATGAAATTTAATTTTTTTCCTCCTTTCTGTGTTTCCATTCAGGGGTTTTTATGTATGCACAAAAAAAAAAAAAGGAAGGAAAGGAAAAAGAAAAAAAAGTTGCACACAGAAACTTTGCAGCAAGAAAAGTTTCACCTGCTGATGAAGGAGCTGAAGAATTATCCCGATTTCTTCCAGGTGTCTTTCACGATGTCAGTGGTCCAATTTGATACGCTGCGGGAGCCACACATTAAAAAGAAGAGCGTAAATTTCCGCAAATTGATTGATCCTGATCAGCAGCTGGCAAAATGTTTGAGATAGAAACACACACAGAGACTCTCTCTCTCTCTCAAACAACCCTTGAAAGATGCATTAAATAAAACCTGTTCCAAAAAAATAGTGACGGACGAAAGTCTCGGAGTCAGTATGAAAACATGACTGACACTGTATAAGGTTGTTTTTTTGTTTGTTTTTTTTAATGCATCAGTTTCGGACAAAACAAACAAACAAACAAACAAAAAATGGACAGAGTGTGCAAAGGCCTCATCACATGTATGTACATGATGTATGAGAATAACACAAACCACAGCAGCTGCATCCCTCAACCCTGTACAACACACATACACACCGACACACACGCACACACACACACACACACTTGAGTATGTGTGCGCAATTTTAGCACACTTCAACTACAAACACAAAACACTGTTGCTATGCAACACATTGGTTGTTGACATTTTCTGGAGAATTGGTTAAAATCTCTCAAGTGTCAGACTCTAAAGTATCTTCATTCAGGGAGTCCCTTAGATCAAACATGAGCACCACCGAGGCAAGGAGACATGTTTGAACCCACCTCCCTTCAGTTGTGCCCTCACAAGTGCTGGTATCAAGCCAGCGTGTGACACAGGGTGGCCTCTATGTGTTGCACTGCTATCCCATTGATCTGCCAAGGCGAACAGTAATTACCACTAATCCCAGTCAGAAGACAAGGCAATTTGTGTCATGTCTCTCCAGGGCCCCCACAGCCATTATCTGTTGGTTCATTAAAGAGGAAGACAGTCCCCGCCTGACCCCGTGCCTTGCTGAGGGTTGAGCAAAGTGACAGGACGCAGGGAGCTGAGCTAAGCACGAAACATCCACTGAGCCAAACCAGCTGTGACACGCAGCGCACATCCAATGTGGAAGTCCCGATCTTCACTTTTCTTCATCCCTGAAAAGAAAACGTGTGGAAAAATTTTGCCACTAAGCTACTGCGGCCGATTTGGAGGGAAGCTCGTGTGAATTTGATCCTATGATACAGCCTGTAATTTTGACATTGCAGCTCAGTTAATGCACACAGAGATTCCCGGTAAACACATGTAGAGGGATTTTTACAACAGCTCAAACTGTGCACTGAGCCTGGCTGCCTTTTTGCTACAAAACAGTCGCCAACTCAAACACTCCTGTGAGCTGTGAGAGCAAAGTTGGAGTGAGTCAAGCTGAGCTGATCAGCTGGCATGAAGTGTTTTCCACTGGTGATGTCATAAAAGTTTGGATTTTACTCAACCAATGCAAAGGGGTAAAAATACCAAATGTAGGTGAAAACTTACTCGCTCTTTATACAGAAAAAGACATAAAGATGCATTTGCTTTTACCCTCCTGTTCTGTTCATTTCAGCTTAATCATCCTAATGTTCCCAGGCAAAAATGACCGATCCATTTCAGATGATTATAAATCTATAAAAATACATATTTTATTACCTAATGTTGTGTTATGTCTTTTTCTAAACTCAAGTCTTTATAAACATCACGAGTACGGCCTGTAGGCCTCACTGACCTCAAGTCATA
Source organism: Acanthurus reversus (assembly GCA_029823135.1). Classification (NCBI taxonomy): domain Eukaryota; kingdom Metazoa; phylum Chordata; class Actinopteri; order Acanthuriformes; family Acanthuridae; genus Acanthurus; species Acanthurus reversus. The sequence continues at coordinate 30,969,786 of JAPXVT010000006.1, read as the reverse complement.
CAACTTTTTTTGTTTTCTGTTTTTTTAATAGAAAGAAGGCATTATATAGATATTATTCTTACTATAAAAATATTCAGATGAAACATATTGTACAATTTAAGCTTCAAAAAAGCTTTATATACCAGAGCAGTGAGAGACTTGTGTCATTGAAACAATGCTGGGTCTTTGTTTGTTTGTTTGTTTGTTTTTTGTGGACTTCCAACAAGTGTGGTTCCAATGGGGAAAAAATTCTGTTGGAGACTGGTTCCGTGGAGGTTCCTGAGGAGGCCAGAAAGGGGGGTGTAAGGTGTGTGTGTGTGTGTGTGTGTGTGTGTGCACGTGTACTTGTGTGTTTATGTGCCTGCTCAGACACCTCATGTTAGGGTTTGAGAAAGGACTGTGGGGATGTGCTTGAACTCTATTTTATGCACTAATAGCGGTCTTACAAATTAATTTCTAATGCTGCTCATTTTTGACTGGGAACACCAAAGGTGTACACAAGTTCAAGAAAACTAACAAATTTTACAAGAAATTCTCAAAATTATTTTGCATGTGCATATGACATGTGTGAACAAAGTCTTGGAACTTTATGACAAACAGATGAAATTAACTGCAATAAATTGGTCAGATTCGACCGAACGTAATAGGAGGATTTAGTTAGCTTGCTGAGGTAAATGACAAAAAACATCAATATGTGAGAGATGGGGTGGAACTGACTTCTTGGTGGAGAGGGATCGATAGTTGCCATTTCAAGTTTTCCTTATTTGTCAAACTTCATAGTGAAATAACATAAGAGAACATCCAAACAAAGAAGATACTGAAAGGCTGTTTGACACAAAATTTAGTATTATTTTCAACTTGCAGAATGTCAGTGACCATAAGTCATGATGTCTAAGCTTGACAAACCTTTGCTGCTAGTGCTGTCTGTCCTAACTGACTGACGCTTGTGTTACATCGCCTAATACTGCACACTCCATGTCCACAGTGAATCCATCCTTTAAAGTGAAACTGGACAATTCTTTTGGCTTAACTTTGTCATTATGATGTATAACCTGATTAAGTGATTGAGTGATAGTCGTTGAAAAATGACACCATTTGCCGCTAAATTGGTCTCCAATAAGCCCTGTTTGTACCATATTTTCTTTGCCACCTGGATGAGGGTTTTTGCGGAAAAATGAAAAATCAGTGATGCTCTCTGTATCTCTGTCCTAACTTGCCGTTCAGCGCTGAGCTTCTTAGTGACCAGTGACATCGGTACGAGCTGATTAGCTCACCGTGCATTCAAATACCGTGCCCAACAACAGAGTGTCTGCAAGCCACACCTTCAGTCAGCTCGAGCTTGAGCTGAGACGGATCAGCTTACTCTGCTGCAACTTTCCCTGCAACAGTTAGGTCTTAGTTCAGACTGGACTTAAAAGAGAGAGAGACAACGAACAAAGTAAAGCGTGAGGCGGAGCAAACAGCTGCAGTGGATTAGCTTCCCAACGAGTTTCATGCTACAGCTAACCGTAGCTTGTTAGCTCATTAGTAGAAGTTACCAACTGCAACTTAACTACACGTACATCATTTAAACAAATCACCTACGTGTCACCTGTTGGGTGAGTACTTACTGATATTTTATATTATGATATTTACATGTTTCTTCACTAGAAATGACACTGATTGTAGCAAGTAGGTTGCTGTTAGTGATGGTAATTTACCTTGATAAGTTTAACTTTCAGTCAGTTTCACTTCATCAGTTTCCATAGACATCTGTGTGTGGAAGTAGGGGTGTGCACAGAGTAGACTCGACCCTCTGCCATTCGTACACTTCACCCAAAAAAGGTGACTTTAAGCAGTAATTTGTCTTTGTTGTTTTAAAACAGGACTCTTTTACAGACAAAATTAGGCTCATTAGAAGAAACTTCCAGCTGCTTGGCGATCTCCCTCCAGCCAGCTGCCACCTTATTGAAGTTTTTGTAGTGATATGACGAGGTACCATAAAGATAACTCAGTTCTTGTCCATGTTTGAACCGTCTCCACAGCGATGGGATGGAAACAGAAACAGTGTCTGACAAAGCTCAAAATGGCGCACTGAGTCGTGCTGCTTCATGCTGCATCCCAGACAGCAACATGGCACACAGAGCAATCAAACTGATTTTGTCCCTGATGCTTCGCCTCACATTCAGTTAGGTCAGGCTGTAATAAGAGGGGGAGAATGCACCTTTATCCTATTAAACTATAAAGCTTGCCCCTCTCTCCTTTAAAGGTTGAGTTCATCCAAATTTAAAAACAGACAATTTCTCTCTCATCTCCATTGATTTTCTTTCATTCATTCATTTTTTTAACAACTTATCCTTTTGCTGGAGCCAATCCCACCTAACATTGGGCGAGGGCAGGGTTCCTCCTGGACAAATCGCCAGTTCATCACAGGGCTGACATAAACAGATAAATAAGCATGCATGCT
>JAPXVT010000006.1:30878963-30889960 GCA_029823135.1 Acanthurus reversus | reverse complement strand
TGAAGTAGAAAGTGCAAACAATTACAGAGGCAGCGCTGAACTCTCTACGCCCAAGTACATGGAAGAGTGAAGGATTGGGGATATAACCTGCAATTCCGAGTATCAGCCTGAGGAAATTACAGAGGGCCTCTGGATTGACTGCTGCACTTAATTACCAGCATATTTCCCAGCTAAAATACTCCAGCTTACATTCAAGCGAAAGATATGCTAAACGCGAGCCGGCGTTCAGGCTTGACATGCACATGCAGCGACCGTGTATGCCCACAGGCTTAACCCCTGCATATCTTTACTTTCCTTTCAGGATGGCAGGAAAGTGAATGAATTAATGTCCCCTGCATTAAAGCAACAGATGGATTACCGGTCTGCCAAAGTCAGAAATGTTCATTTCAATACAAACCTCTTTTAGCCTCGTGGTTTTAGTTGTGCGTGCAATAGTCTGGTGTGTTAGAGACTGAAACTACATTTGTAAAAGTGATTTTATTTATTTATTTTTTATTAAATGGGTTGGGGGGGGGCATAATATTAAAGATCTCTTGTCCTGTCTAAGAAAGGCAGCATTTAACAGAAAAGCATGACAGACTATAAGATTTTAGATCCCAGCATTTGTCTACAAATAAGTCTCATATCATCACATCCCATAACCCATAACAGAGGGACAAATAACTGAGTTAAAGCATAAACAGTCTAATGAACCTCACCAAAGGTGAGCAAAGGCCTTTCATTTCAGTGTGTAATCTTTTAGATTCATTCTTTCAGCTGCAGCTCAAGTGGTGTCAAACAAACTTTGGAGAAAATGACAAACAGGCTAAATATAGAACATAATTCAAAGTGGTAACTCTGCTTAACTTTCACATCTTATCATTTCAATTAGTACAAGACTTGAGTGCATCGTTCAGTCTCTACAACATACGGCTCAAGAAGCTGTCATAAAAATGTCACTTCCTCCGACAAGATTTATTCATCATTCATCATCTTCAGAGTGGTCAGGTAAGGTCAGAGAAGTGTGTGTTGGTCTCTGAGCACTCTTGCCCTCCTTAGATACCCTCTCATGATCCACACTGTGAGCTCCACAGGATCTTTTATGAATGGTGATGTCTGTTTCTAAGAGAACTGATAGATCTGACTGGTCAGTGCGTGTTGTGTTTATCTTTTATCTGAACACAACCTGTTCAGGAGCAGGTTCGGCATTTAGTGTACATTTAAGCCTGGTAAGAAGTAACTCATCTAGGACTGAAAACCCAGAGTAAAACCTCAAGTTACCTCACTAAGCTTAACTCTCACTTTGTTGTGCAGGCCCCAGACGTTTGTGAGGTAAAACTGATTTGTAAAAGGAACAGATTCACATGTTTAATAAAGCTCTCATATGTTTCAAACTATGTGCTTCTCTGTTGGAATCGTCCTAAACCTTTTGAACAGTGGAATTAAACAACTGTATCTAACTTCTCACTTAAGCTGTTTTATTCTTTACTTCACTACTAGATGCAAAATTATGACTGCAGACAAACTGTCCAGAAGTGTGCATTGTAATTGTAATTGTTTTGTGGTAGACTAGATTGCATCTTGCACCTTTATATGACAGCAAGCTTTTCAATCAGCCTTCGAGTGTGACACTTTTGCTGCTTCAGTGCTATCACTTCATTTTAATTAATGCTTTAATTGGCTTAGCTGTTAAAATAGTGGTGGAAACAGTTACTTACAAAAGTGCAACTTTTTAAATAATGCTTATAGTTAAGAATTAAGTCTTAACAGTGATGCTTGTCACTCTTTTTATTTAAATAAGGGTGGTAACTTGCAAACAAACAAACTTTATTGCTTGTATAATACATATGTTCTAGTTGTCCATCGTGCAGTTCGTGTGTTTACTGACAACAGGACAGAATAGACTGAGTGGTGCAGAACTTATTATCCAGCAGCGATTACAGCTATGAAGTTGGAAAACTGACTTTAAAATACCAAAGTAAGAAATGCTGGATGCAATTGCATAGTTACAGACTTGTGGAACAAAGTGTGACCCAGACGGGAGGTCACAACTTGGGCTTTCTGTTTGCACAGCACTGTGACATAATTGACTGACAAAATCAATGTTGACTGCAATTCAAAGGTCTAGAACGAAGCTATATGCTGTAAGTCTACCATTACAGCTCCCTCGAGCTTTTTGATTATTTAAAAACCAACCTCTTCTGCGGCCAACAGCACAGAGCTCACAGTGTATAAATCACACCGTCTCTTTAAAGAAAAAAACAATGTAATATGTGGAGCTTAGTGTAACTTCATCCTCATCAAAGCTGATGGGATCACTGTGAAGGAGCGATCAGTTTATTATTTTTATCACTCTTCAGATCTCATCACGTGATACTTCTGTGTCTGCTTGGTGGTTTGGTGGAAGAAATGTACATTTTGAAACAGGTATGGGAACCATACAGCCTGTTCATGGTATGAACCACAGCGCTACACTTCATGACTTGTGACATGTAAGTACTGTATATTTAAGTAAGTCAAATGTTCCTGCCTGCTATCGTCATTACTAACCTTCAGCATCCACTGGAGCCACATCAAATCAAGAGCAGTTGAGATTAGTATTACTCATGAAATGAAACAGATCACCATTACAAGCTATTCACATGGTAATTTTGGCTGAAAACCAGCGCGAGTTACAAATCAGGGCTCAACTAGCTGAAATTGCTGGTGGGGGATCCTGTGACTGTTTACTCATGCAATCAGGCTCATACTGCTCACAATCAGGCCCATTCTATCAATCAGAGCATTATTTGACACTTATGGCATTTAGCATTAGCATTTAGATGCTGCCAACAACTTGAAAACTTCCTGTGTCGTGTTTCACTGCAAAAGGCTGCAAATTTGCAGACTCTGAAAAGTGGAAGAATGTGTTTGCATAACAATTGTAGCAGGTCCTGGTTTGAATCGGACATCATTTCTCTCCGTGAGGGTGATAAAACACAAAGAAAATATTTTTTTTTTACAGTATTTGACGTCTTATGGCACCTATACCTTTGAAACTGATTATTATGTGATACTCTTCTTCTTACAGTTTGTATCTGATTTTTATTGCATTCTGTGGATGTATTTATTTCACTGAGTGTGAAGCTAGCCTGATTCCACAACAACCAAATCACCCACCACACCAGTGTTTTTTTAATTTCACTTTATTTATTTATTTATTTATTTTCAGGAATTCAAACAGCTCTGGTGTGGTGCTCACTGATAGCTGCTTCTCTTGTTCAAAAAAAAAAAACATGGACCCAATCAGAGCTTTGAAGGTGGGAATAAATGGGGTCGATAGTGATTGATTAGGGCAAAGCAAAAACAAAATACCCCCTGGCTAACATGCATGCATGCTAAAATAATTACAAATGGTAATTCAGTCTGATTATAATTATTTTAATGATTCAACCAAAGCCAAAAATTTAGCTCCTTAATTGAGGCTTTAATTACTAATTAATTAGCTTTAATTTGCTCTCTTGCAAAAGTAGTTTTGGACTGATGACCAACTCACTGAAAGCTTTGTAGTTTATTGCCTTGCAAGAGAGAACAAAGAATTTTGTGAGGGAGCGGAGAGTTTTTCATACATGCTCTTATTCAGCATTAAAGGGGATTTATTGAGAAATCCTGGGACAGCTGATAGTTAATACCAGGGGAATATATGTGCATTATGCCATATTCATGTTATAAGGAAGCTATCATGAAACGGAGGCCTCAGTTCATCCACTTTGGCACTCAAATGCAGTATTCCAAATCTAACAAACATGGGTCTCACTTTATTAATATAATGTCATGAACATATGCTTTGTTTTTAACGTACCAATAAATGGCACTTTCTTGTTATTACTCACTAGCCTGGCTACACCTTCCTTCTGCTCAGCACAGAGAATATGGTCTGGTAACGAGGCTCGTCTTTAGAATTGCAGAGACAAATTTATGGCTGGACCAATTGGTGACTAGAGAGAGTGGTGAAGTTTGACGACGTAGTTCACTCACGGCAAAGGCCTACGGCTTTAGTTTACCAGGTTACCAAAATCCCATTAATACTGAAAACTACGGAATATTAAGTATGAAGTATGTCCTGACCAGATGTATAGCAAACTTGGCGACACAAATTGTACCCCTTTTTTGTGATTACTACACGTAGGGAAGAACAGGAGCCTTAGGTAGTAGCTTTTCTACCGATCACTGTGATGCGGGCATGAGACACGTGCAGCCTTGGGTACAACACAACATGTTAAAGAAAACACCGTAAAAAAGCACTAAAACTGAAGAAAATAGTCAGTATCACAACACAATATAACAGCATCTATGTGATTATTTTACAGCCTGTGGAAAACTAACATTAGCTGCCACTCGGCCTGTCTATAGCCTGCAGGCTAACTTTACTGATGCTTAGCCACGGTCTCCGAGGAGCGAGAGGCCGGGGCTTCTGCTGTTAGCGGTTAGCTGCGGCCTGTAGCTGCATCTACACAGTGAAAATGTGATGTTATTTCAAACAGAAAACATCTAATTGTCTCTTTCCGTGAAGCATGGTGGCTTAGAATCTCAATCACAACACAATATAGCAGCATATATGTGATTATTAAACAAACCGGACATTAACCTTCTCACTTGTCTGTCTGTTTCCCTCGATTTTAATGAATAGCTGGGCCCAAAGCGTTAGTCATACAATCAGTTTCAATGTTGACTGGTTTAAGGCTGCTCTGATAGTCTTATACTTAACCCGATACCACGCCTAGCATTCAAATTCTGCAAAGAATCCCCAATGGAGCTTGGCCAGACCCTTTTCATGAAGTGAATTTATTCGCAAAGTGAGTTATGGGTCTGGTTCACCAGGCTAGGTGAAAAACTTGCTTTGCTTATAATTCTGATTTAATGCAAAAGCCAAACACATGAACCCGAGGGAACAATGTGTGTGCGTACATCCCAACATAACAACTTGCCACAGGGCTGGCTTTACTTAACCAAGCAAGTTTGTACCTGGATCCTCAGAATTGACATGAGTAGCAATTTAAGGATTAGAAAATGGGAAAAATTGATGTTTCTGAGGGGAAATGTCTGATAGGTGAGGGCAGTGACTTTGTGTCTGAAGGTTAATTCCCTTAAGAGGCAAATACAATTATTGAATAATTGCAATGCTGCTCACAGAGCAGCTCCTATTCATCCAAGGGTTTCCAAAGGATTTGTATTGTAATCACGATGGCAGCGCTGTTTAAAGAAATACACTAGAGCGCACACACATTATGTAAGGCAAAGTCACGACCAACAAATCTTTAGATCAGACGCCTCACCTCACTCTACTCCTCTGCCTCTGACTGATCCTTGAAGCTATCAAATGCAAACAGCATATGAACATAAAAATATTCCTCAGTGCTTTGACTTCGAGACCTGCTTTGTATTGTTGGTTGCTTTAATGCTTCAAGTGTTGATGATTTACAGGAAAGTAAATCCAGTTATCAAGTTACTCTTGATAAATGCAACAGAGGTGGAAATGTATAAAAGGTTCAAATGAGATAATGTACTGGTCCAGGATGACATCACAGACGACAGCAGGATCAATCAAGAATCAGGAAACAGAATTGTGAAACTATGTGCACAGATTGGGAATTCTAAGATAAGGACACATTCAAAGAGTACAGTACATTTTTCTCAAGGCATTCTTTTTTCTCAGCTGACTCCAGGGGGTTCTCTAATTTAGTAAAACATTGTAAAAATTGTTCATAGGGTCAAACTATTATTGTCGATATCAAAGTGCCACCCACATTTCATATTTGTTTTGAAATCGGAGATGTATATGGGTCTGATGTTGTTGGCTTTTTCTCTGAAACAACTTACTAATTAATTAGAGAAACGGTTAGCCAATCAGAGTTTAGTTGGCATTAGGTGCGGGAACACTGCCTTTCCACATGGCTAGTTAGCTACATCATTACGTGCATGAAATAAATCCACAGAAAATTGGCCACAATCGGCTAAAATCATCGCAGTTGTGTAAGTTGGGTATAAAAATGTTAACTGCTCATCACAACCTCGACTGCAGCTTTCATGGAAATGTACAGCACATTGACTGGATGGATTTGATGCTGACTGGGTTGGAAAAAAACAACAATAACGAAACAAGAGGAACAAAAAAAATGTGACCTTTCATGCTTCACCTTAATCAGCTGCTGTCTCTGTAGCCTAATTCATTGCAGCTCCTGAAAGCCCCATTTTGCCTGACTTGAGAAAATCATGCTCCATGTAAACATCTCCTGCATCAAAATTAAAAACCCTGCAGCTGCAGTTGAAAAATCAGTCTCTCTTTACAAATTTTTTTAATTGTAGCTAATCAGACAATCAGATTCTTTTTGCATTGACATGATTTAATTCTAGGTAGCTTCTTATTTTACTTCCTTTCACATTTACACTCTAAAATATGCACACGTAACCATCACTAACATCTGTTCAGGACTTTCTCTGATGTCACCACACAGTGGGTCTCATTTTAATGTACTTGTTTGGAGAATGCTTTGAGAAATGATAGATAAATAGAGGAGTTTAGCACTTAGCATCCAATTTGCCTTTTTAGCAGTCTGCACAGATCATTAAGCTGCTGACTGTCCATCGTTTGACAAAAGGCCTCCCTGAACGCCTCTCTGACTGCTCATAAAAAAGCCTTTAAAGCATCCGTGTTTATTTGCATCAAAAATAGAACCTGCTGTTTGATGCACTCGTTATCAGAAAACATACACAAGTGGTGGAAGCAGAGTCACAGTCGGACACTAAAAGCCTTATTTTATCTTTGGGAAAAAAGGAATATTCATGAAGCTGCATCTAAGGAATAATAAATAATTACATTGTGAGTCAAATGTCTTTTCTCTTAAGTGTTTGCAGGAAGTGGTTATGTAGTTAGATGAGGGTAAATATGTTCAACTAAAACTAACAAAGCAGCCACAAGCTGAGTAGCCAGTTATGAGCATGCATACGAGAACTGAGTTTATGGTAAATAAATTAAAAAAGTTTTTATCACATCAGTCGCTAACAACAGCATGCTTCGTTCTTCTCCTTTCTTGCAATGCATCACTGCTCACCTTTTATCGTAATGTAACAAATTTTGAATGGTTGTTTGCTGTCTTCCCAGGAGTTCAGAGGTTTGATGAAGAGAGGCTTCCTGAGAGTGATTTCAAAGTCGCCTGATGTACATGATGTCGCATCATTTTAGCTGCTAGCTTGACACAGATAAGCCTACATTCAGGGATTCTTTGTTTTTGTTTTCCAAAAAACTTACAGTCAGCAGACATAGACCATCGTACAGGAAATGTGCAGGTGAGCTCGTCATTAATGATGCTCAGCTCCATGTTCCGATGTCGCAGACAGCGACCACAGTGAGCTAGCATGCACAAAACCAGGACCCTGAAGCTAGCTCACATAAATGGTCTGCAGCTGGATTCAATGTTGTCAGCAAACATGTGCTTTTACAGCTACAACAAGACTACTACTAAAATTAGCTGCTTATTTTGTCAGTGAGTACTTCTTTGTTCATCCACAGCTATTCGGTTGTGCTGCAAATATTACTCCTGTTTTAACAACTCATTTAGTAATTCTCATTAGAAATGGGCATTATCAGTATTTCATTATTTCAGCACGCTCACTACCTAATGAAGGAGTAATCAATTAATCCCAATTTAATGTTATTTGGTTTGGGTTTTTTTACCGTAAAAAAATGTAGGCTACCGGAGGTCTGTGTCTGACTGGAAACACAAGCCAAACCAATGATAGCTATGTATAGTAGGCTATAGGGCTGTAAGAGAACATAACTATCTACTACTTTGACATTCATGTAAATAAATAGCCAACAAATGAACAATAGTAATAGCCACTTTGTCAACACGTTGCAAATCAGCCCTCAGTTTTGCTGCGCTTTCATACATGTTTTCCACTCTCGTAGCTGTTGTTAGCCGTGATGGTTATTTGTTACTCCGGCTCAACAAACGCCATCAGCTCGCGGAGGCCTTCTGCTTCCACAAAACTTAATCAGAGCATATCTCCAGTTACCATTGTCATTATTACCAGGCTAATCTTCTCCGTTCTTCTATAAACAAAACGACATGTGTCAACAGGGCTAGCAAATGATGTGATACTGGTTTCTCTTTGTGCTTAAGAGCTTGTGGTTTAACATCAAACTAGCATTTCTATGATACGTAAGTTTAATGGCACTGTATTATATATTTTGCACTGCACATTATTGTCGTCTTTTTTGTCAAAGTATTTCGAGACATCACTTTTCCTGGTCAAAGCCGACATAGTGTATATAACAGTAACTGAGTTGAACTTTTGTGACCTGGAACAACGTGTGTGCAGCTGCACGAGTAGGCTACTGAAATTATACTAGAATAATGTTGTTAACAACAATTACTTGAGTACTTGGTAATTGCACCCATCCTTAATTCTCAGTGTAAGAGCTGCAAAATGGTTAGATGTACCAATTCTAAAAACTTATTTAGGTTCAGATGACTCACTGATGTTGTGGATACATGAGATACTTATTTCACTCCTACAAAAACATTTGTTAAGTCTTACGAGCCTATGATAGCCACAGCCCTTAAAGGAGGGTTCATAAAGGTCATAGTTACCTTATATCAAACATTGAGCTAATATCAGCCCATATTTGGCAGTGAATGAGAACAATCCTCTTTTTTATGTACCCCAAAGGCAACTGTATGTCTTATAAATGATGTTTATGACAGTGTGGTCTTTGATGTATCATCATTTGTTTGATTCTTTTAACCATCAATCATGTTTGAGGGCAGAATCCACATTTTAATGACCACAGTTTAATGAGTTGGAGTATGGGCTCATTACTTTTTGTATTTTTAGAAAATTTCGTTGATCACACAAAGGTTGTGTTCAGAGTGTCCTGATGTTGCTTCAGCACTCTTTGAAATGTACTGTCTTCTATACAAATGTATGATAAATGGGTATGGAACTAATGCGGGTTTTGATCACACTGACACATTTGTATCTGTAAAGAAAAATGCTTTTGAAGAGTAGAGTGATGAATTCACTCTGTTGCTATTTCTATTGTTGAACAGAGAGATGAAAAATGTCTCATGTTCGCAGCAGCATGCAAACATGTCAATGATCTGCCTGAGAAAATCCATCACCACAAGCATCCGATGCTGTGAACCACGCCTGACACAAACCAACTCAGTGACCTGCTTTAAATCTCAAGTCAGGCCTGTCAGCAGGTGTGAAAGCAAACAAAGTGTTGCACAAACTTTGGCTGTAAACGCTGAAAATGAAAGATAGACTCTGCCATGTAAATGGCGTCCCATTAGCTGGGTGGCTCTAGGGCCACTAATGCTGCTGTCCAGAAAAGCCCTAACTGAGGTAGCTGAACAGATGTTGATTTGATATGGAGGTAACAAGAGAAGGAAGAGGGAGCTCAACGCCTTTTTATTAACTGGTTGGTAACCTGTCACACTCTTCATGCAGAGTCTGTCTTTCAGCATTACACATTCATGAGACGTACTTTGAGCTGCTATCACAAAATCTTCCCTGTGAAAAAGAAAATGGAGTGAGAAAAGTCTTGCAGAGATATAAAGAGAGGCTGCATGTTTAACATTCTGCTCTGTTTCATAGAGCTTCAAAGAGGCTGGGTGTAGAAGAACCTTCATATCTCTCTATATTTCATCTGAGGGGTGCATGTCACTGCAAGTTTGGACTGCACTTCTGACAAATCAACACTTAAACATGGCACAATCATTTTTTGATTATTTTATTTTTATGCCTGATGATGAGTAGATGGCTCTCGACAAGGTTCCTGTTCACAACTCGAAACAATGTCCATTTATGCATTATTACAACCCAAATGCAATGCATGTAATTTGGGCCAGACTAAGACTACTACTAATAAATCTAAAAATAACTCACTTCTACACAGCAACGCAAGACCATCAATTACAGGCTTATCTACTCAGGAGAGCATTTTCCAAAGCATCACTTTGAGATGTGCCCCTGTGTGCGCCACTGTGTTTCATAACTTTAATTTAAAAGCAAATACCTGAAGACCAGATAAGACAGCAGCCACATGTGTAACATACACTTTACGGCTGGAAACACAATCTGATGACATTACTGACTTAAGTGGCAAACGACCCAGTTTGTGTCTTCTTAATTATCACCTGGATGGAAACACAAACTCCACAATTATTACAGACCTAGAACAAAATCTTTCACTACATCTGCTATTTTTTGACATTTTAAGACTTTTGGGGGGATTTCCAGACACCTCACAAACAACAAAGATCTTCCTCACAGCGGATATTTGCTTTTGTCAATCACAGGTCTGGCAGCACTGCATTTAGCTGCATTTAGTTGTGTCAGTTCATGTTTTGCGTCCCTGCCCATTGGCATGTCTTACTGGTGCACCTGTACTCGTCCTGCAACAACAAGTCAAAATGTTCTCTGTGCGAAATGTCTGTCAGGTAGCCAAACCCTCACAACTAGGACTCTTCATTAAAGTGACAATATGTTACTTTTTCATCTAAAATAAAAGTTTAAAAAATTATTTTATTTTTAGGCAGAAAAGAGACCATAGCAATGTTTCCATTAACTATAAAGCAAATGTTAAGTGAACTTGTGAAATTTCCAGTTTTAACTTTATTCAACATTCTCTGATTAGAATATTAAGTCCCAGTGTGCAATTCCATTTCCATTTTAAATTTGCCTGCATTTCCACCACTTGAATGAATTTATCAAAAGTTGTTTGCCTCAACAGCTGCCGAGCCAGACAACGTCTGGGCATTGTGCCTTTTCCTTTTCACACCTCTGCAAGAAATGCCTTGCCACAACTGTAGACCTAGACATCATCAGTTCAAACTTTCTTCATTCATGCATTTGCTGGCCGATTATTGGCAAATAATAACTTGTACAACTTTGTCATTTTGTTCCTTTTCTCTCTGTTTGTCGTCAGATTTTGCAGAACATCACTTCTCAAAGAGACACATCAAGAAACA
>JAPXVT010000006.1:30685543-30696305 GCA_029823135.1 Acanthurus reversus | reverse complement strand
ACTGATGCTATTGCTAATGATGACAGTCTCATCACTTTTGTGGAGGACTCCTTGCCACCACCTTTACCTACTCCTGTGGATTTTACCAACAAATCGGGCAGGGATGAAACGTTTTTGGAGTCAGGCTGCAGTTATTTGCTTGAACTAATTGCAGAGGCCTGCAGTTCTGCGGGTGAATCAGAGACAGGCGGGTTCATCCCTGCAATGGAAATGATGCATCCCAACCAACGGTAGGCTTGTGTTTATATTATCTGGAAAAAATCGAGGAAGCATTTTCATGGATAAAAAATTAGAAACGCCTCCTAGTGCAGGATGGGTCATTTAAAAAAAAAAAAAAAAGTTTTTTAATGAGAAAGAAATGGATTTTGATGCAAAACTACACAAAAATGATTTTTTTCATCATATATTTGGCATATATCATGAGATACATTGACAATTAACACATGGACACAGGATTAATACTGGAAAAAATATATTTTTCATTTCGTGGGGTTTTTAAAGGATCCCTTGACATCCCAAAATTTCTGGTGAAATTGTGTCTGTGAGGCCAATCATGTCACAGTCTCACCACTCCTGGCGTCGACTCTGCTTCCACACGCACCCCCGTACAGAAGTAGCAGCCATTTCTCCACAAAAAGCCATAATTAAAAATTTGGCTCTTACTGCTCATCCTCGTTATCATCTGCTCACAAATTTTGCTGGCTCTCGCTGCACATCAACGTATGAATGAGACTGTGAACACTGACTTCAGTGACCTCCATGTGAGTGTGCTGTGTGTGATGTCGTGTGTGTGATGTGTTTTTGTTATCTTGCGCATGTGGCTCAGTTCAGGACCATGGAGCAGGACCACCATCTGATCAATGAATCTGAATTGAGCACTAAGGCTTGCAGTGTGAACATATTTTTGGTACCTTAAAAGTGTTGCTTCACACCTCTGGGAAGCATTCATATGGCCTCTCATTATTTTCTTATTTCAAATCCTCTCCTGACCATAAAAAATAATGCAGCCTACTACAGGTAATCTTTCCACAGAGATCATACTCATTTCTGGTCTCACCAGTGCTCACACTCATTCTCCAGCTGTCAGACCATAAATCAGGCCCTGTTGCATTCATGCCACATCTCTCTTATGTGACAGGAGGAGATGGAGAGTTACAGAATGAGTGCACAGATGCCCATTCTGATGTCCACTTCTTCCTTGTTGCCATAATGAGTGATTTGGAAAGTTCACAATTGCTTCACGATGTATTGAATTAAAAATCTGAATTTTTAAAACGTCAGCTTTGTATCTGCCAGTGTGACATATTTCACTTTCATAACGAGACACTCTTTCACACATGACTGAACCTGTATCCCCCCCCTGTTCTTATGAGATGGAAGCCATTTTTTGTTCTCGTTGGCCATCTGAGTAACAGTCAGGAAGATTTGACAAGCATGGCAGGTTTTTTTTTCCTTCTCAGGCCAGAAATGGAGGACGAGAACGCTGCAACTTCTGGAGCCAATTACTTAAGTTTTTGCCTGTTTTCTTTCATTCTCCTCTCACGAGGAAGGATTGAATGAAAACTTCCCACAGTCTTCTTGTCATATGGTAATAACGCACCATGGCCTGCATGTTTTAACGTGCCAAGTCGTCTTCACATCATTTATTCTCTTTATTTTGCAGTGCATTCTAATCTCCTTTCGTATAAAAAAAAAAAAAGGTACTTAGAAGATCCTTTTGCAGAATAACTGGTTTCTGTGCTGCTGGAGTGTGCCAACGGGGACATTTACTCAGAGATTCTTTGCAGTGTTTAGATAAGACTTTGGATGCCGGTGACAAATCAAATGCATGTCTGTGGGAGTGTGAGAGGACAGCAATACAGCCAATCATGCAAAGCTGTGCAGCCTCTCTGCCAAAATGAGATTCATATCAGGAGTGAATAGCTGTTTTTTGAAAAAAAAAAAAAGCAACACTGAATAGTACAAAAATATCCTTTAAAATGTTAAAGAACATATATTTTTGCCAAATAACTGTGATCATAATGAAATACAGAGAAGAAGCGCTGAAAAGATTCTATTTATCAGGGAAAAGTGAGACCTATATTTTTGGATTTTGTACAAAGCATGCATTTTTTAGGTGTGTTTCTTCATATTCAACCATTGCAAATTTTTCATAAAAATGTTAGTGATACTTTATTTAAATTCACAGCACAACAGCATGTCTGCTTCTGCTTTTGTGCAGAATGTTTTTCTCTAGTTTTTACTTATGTACTTAAAATCTTTGCTTGTAGTTTTTTTTAAAAAAAAAGAAATATGATTGTAGCTTCATTATAAAATGTTCTAACACAGGGTGTGTGACTCTGTCAGAGGGCTAAAGTTAAAATGGCTCCCTCGCATTCTTTTACATGTTGAGATGTTGTTAAAATAGCCGGAGGGGATGCAGTAAAAGGATGGAGGAGGCAGAGCAGGTTGCATATCATCCGTCTGTGTCTTCCAGCTTTGTAACAAACAGTCTCTCATGGTTCTGTGAGAGTAGTTAAGAAAATTATAGCTGTGCCTCAAACAAATTACTCATGTCAAAGTGCTCCCAAGATAAAACCATCCGAAAGGTGGAAAACTGTGTTCTTATCCGCACAAAGTGCATGATAAACATAAGCATAGAAAACAGAAAATAAATAAATAAGTAAAATAAAAAATCAAGCTTTTAGTTGACAGATCATTACGTCTGAGAGGAAAAGAAATAAGCGAAATGTGCTTTGAATATAGCAGCTGAAATTTTATAGTGCGGAAATTTTATTGGCACAAAATCTCAAGTGAGGACTGAAGCTTGGATCCAGTCAGATAGTCCTGTTGAGCACAGTTTCGCTCAATGACATAATGCTTTTGCTCACGCTTAAAAATTTATTTATATATCTACAAGAGGATGTGGTAACAGGTCTCAATGGGACTAACCTTAAAGACAAAAATAAATAAATAAAATAAAATAAAACCACACAGATGTTACAAAAAAAAAAAATCAATAAAAATCAAAAGCACATACAAGGAAAAATAAACAGAATATCACAACCAGACCACATGTTAAGAGTTTTGTAATATGTGCAGCAGGTGTTATGTCACGTATTCCTTCAATAAGCATCTCTTTCTTTATATTTTCTTTCCTTTGGTCTTTTAATCTCTGTGTCTGCACTCAAAGCTCTGCACATCAAAAAACTCTAAATTTGAGCAACAGGTGGGCTCTTACATCTTAAAACAAGTGTACTGATGTCCATAACAACCAACAGAACACGCTCTTTGTTTCTGTTTTGATTTGTTAAACTCTTAAAAGAGAGCAAAAACAGTTTTCATATTTGTCTCTGCGCATCTTTGACTGAATTGCAACATGGTGCAGGCCCCTAAACTGTGATTTTCCGCAACTTACTGGGTGAATGACTGACAGATTGAGAAACTGAGCGATGGAGTCACATTATTGGTGGGTCAGCTGAGTTTTGGAAAACTGTTCTGAGTAGCTAGGCATCTATTTTCAATTAGCGCTGCATGTTCGTAATTTTTTCCAGATCACCAGGAAAAAAAAGCAAAAAAAAAAAAGCTGTCATGTTCTAACCATCTCGTTAAAATAAAAAAAGGGTGGGACAAATACCAGAAAGACCAACCACCCCCTCTTACGTGTACAAACACTGAACAACTACTCAAATGGACGAGAGGTTTATACTGCTGGTCTCTGAGTATCCATGACATCCCCACATCCCCAGACTACCACAACATCAACATGAAAAGTACTGCTTGGAGGACCATTTCTTTCATTATTGTATAATATAGCTTAGCAACCATAGCCTATTTGCCCAAAAAAAAAAAAAAAAATGCTGGATCTCCGAAATGCTCTTAACTGACTATTTTCAAAAGAGAGCACTGTGTTCTCAGTTGGGGAAAACACTTTGAGGAACAAAGGCCCAATGTCAACATTCAATGAGCAACCAGCACACAGAACTGAAGACATTCAGTCCAAACCAGGTCCTATTTTTTTTTTTTTTTTTTTTTTTTATAGACTCTTAGACAATGAGTCCTAATGATGTTGGTGATCCTCCGATTTTTCCCCTTGTGTCTCTGTTGCCAAGGTTGCTATTACAGGGTTTTGACAGAATAATAGATCATCATGTTATCAGTCATATATTATGATTAATGATACGATGATCTGTTACGGTAAACGGACTCATTAAAGTTGGCAGTGGCAGTTCCATCATAAGGTCAGTTCTTCTGTTTGTACATCACTTTGGTCTACATTTCCCTTCATCCTGCTGGACTCTGTGTTTAGTGTTGATTAGCAGACGCTACCATGGCAACACACTGAACTAAACAGTGAACATGGTAAATATTGTCCAGGCCAATCATCAGCATGTTTGCATTGCCATCGTAAACAAATTTGCATGCTGATGTTTAGACAAACAGACAAACACACACACACACACGCAAACATTCAAACTTTGCTTTCACACCTGTTTCTGATTCTACCTGAAAATACTTAAACACCTCTGTACAACATTTCCTCTCCACCTCTTTCTTCCTCTCTTCCTCCTCTGCTGCCCCTCCTCCTCTCTGCTCCCAGCTCCCTCTGTTATCGGAAAGGGAAGATGGAGGCTGGCGCTGTTAGCCAAACAAACCTCAATGGAGTTTGCAGTCGGCCCCCCCGACTCCAACGCTCCACTTGAGTAGGTGTCTTTAAGAATCCTTCCCAGACAGAAGTCTGCTTCACATTTCCACTTATTTATTTATGATCAGCAACGAGAGGAGGGTTGCTCCTAACAGTACTTCCACAGTGAAGTTGGTCTTCTGAAGGGTTCTTAGCGCTCATGTGGCATGAATACCGTAAGTAAAAGTTCTCGGTGGTGATACAAGTGTTAGTGACAAGGTGTCATGCCTGGTCATAAAAGAGACGTGATTGCACTGAAACCCAGTCTTGTATAAACTGCCCAAAAGTCATACCTTAGTAAGAATAAAGATACTTAAGTGGAAAATGACTTTGGTAAAAGTAAAATATAACTCGAGTAAAAGTCTTAAAATAGCTGGTATTTACTGTACACCAGTACAGTGAATATTATTGAACTTAAGGACTTAACTAATGAATCTAGGTATTTAAAGTAAAATTACATGTAAAAAGCAGTCAAGTTTGACTTTTTAAAAACTTTTCATTCCTAATTTTTGTTGCCTCTGGTCTACATAAGGACAATATCACAGTCAGAAAACAAAATGCAAAAAAAGTGTGAAAAAGAAGTGCTTTCAGAAAGTTTTTTTTAAACTTTCTAAACTCCTATGTGCCAGATTTGAACACAAGAGGCAAAGATTAAGCTCAAACTGAATGTGTCACTGTGCCACTGCTACGTCATTACAACAAAATGATTTAAAATCAAAAATAAAACGTGACTACAGCAGCACTCACAGTAATAACCCAGTCTTTACTTGTACTGCACCAGTGATCCAACTTCTTACAGTCTGTGATCCAACATGATCAGCTGCTGAAGCAAAACAAAACAAAACAAAAACATTGGCTGGAAGCTTACCAGATTTCTTCTGGTTTTATTTAGTAACTGGTAACTAAGATGCTTATTTGAAATGTAATGAAGTTAGAGTATCAGTTTTCTTTGAAAAATGTAGTAAAGCAAAAGTCAACAGAACTTGAAACAGAAATAGAAATAGTAAAGTATAGTAAAGATATTTAAAAAAAAAAATTCTTAAGTGGAATGACAAATTATGTACCACACTACAACACGGCTGAAACCTTTGTATGAATATTTGGGTTCACCAGGACAAAGCCTCCATCTGTTTGACTTACAGCTTATGCTTGAAGCATTTACAGTAGATTTAAATTTAAGTGTGATGCAAACCTATGAAGGTTCTGTCGACTATCATTCATCTAATAACCTCTGAGGGAAAACTTTGCTTTACAGAAAGTTAAAACCCTGAAACCCAGAAAGTTTGAGATGAATACAATAACAATTCTAGATTTATATGATTGTTAAGTTCTATCTGAATTGTTCAGTGTCATCAAAATGCCTGATAAAGCTTTTCTGTCCTGCTAGAAGCCTCATCCATCCTGCTGCAGGAGTGACTGAATCAGTATGTGCTTCATTCTGATCTGCAATGTCTCAGTTTTAAGCAGAGAAAACTCCAAGAGATTAATATGATTAGACACATGACAATCTTTCAATTCAAAAGTGACTTTGAATGAGTTGCAATAACATTCAATGAAAATAATTTAACATGTACTTTTGAGTACATGTTTTTTTTAAAAAAGTTGTTGACTCCTCTGTGTGGTAATGTTGTTGTGAACTGGCTCATTTGCATCAAATGTGTTGCCACCTTTTAGGCCAAAGCCCCAGAAGACAAATTGATGTAAAGGTCCAGTGAAAGACTGAACTGCTGGTTTCATCAGAAATATATTTTATATTCAGCCCTCTGAGAATTGTGTTCTTTTACAGTGCTCAGAATTTAAAGACATGCTCCTTTACACCCTATATAAACACAGATAATCTCAATTACAAGAATTTACACAAATAGATTAACAGCATTATGAGCAAAGAAAAAACTACATTTTTTGTGAGAGAAATAGAGAAATGTTCTATTCTACTGTAATGTGATATTGTTGCAAAGTCATTTTATACTGTTGCATTTATGGCCAGCCTTCTTCAGTGGAGCTGAATGTAAGTAATGTGCATCAGTGTGGACTGATAAAATTTTACAACCCGTGAAAAACCTGAGCACACACACAGGAGAGATGAAGTATATGTGTAACACACACACACACACACACACACACACACACATTCTGCTGTATTGATCATGCTAAAATACACAAATATATTCTGGTCTTTCTGTCACATGTCATTTTCAGCCTGTGCTGTGTCTCATCTTCTCTCACACACTCTCATGCATTGACACACACCCACCAGAATTTAATTCCTCTGATTACTGATTTACTCAACCAACAGCACAACAGCACAGGTGGCCCGCCCCGGGCTCTTCTCCCTTCTCCTCCTACTCAACCAGAGAGCGAAAAATGGAGAGGCAGAAAACATGGGATGGACGTGCTAACGCGTGAAAACATAATGGAAGTCAGCCTGAAGGTAAAGACTGAGGATTACAAAGTAAACCCAGGCTTGAAAACCAGCTGGAGCACTCTTATTTTGCATACACACACTTGATGCAGCACCATATTGTGGTTTATGTTCCCATCGTGGAGCTCAGAGCGACGAGGGAAATGTGGCGAATAAGATGTGTTAGCTCACACCGGGCTTCGTAACGCCGGAGGAGGAAAAAGTGTGAATGCTGAGGAACATGATGGTGGTGATGTTGTCACTGATGACAGAATAGTTTTCAATTATACATTTGACAAAGAACATTATCCGCATTGAATGTATATGGTAAGACAATGTTCAGCTGTTTAGATACTGATGATGCATATTGTGACTTAGAGAAAGAACTGCTTCTAAGAAAATGGAAACAGCCTATAGGCTACCCCAAATTAATGATTGAATGAGTAAATGAATGAAATACTTATTTTCAGGCAAAAAAGTAAGAAAATTAACAAAACATCGACAGACATGCTTGAAAAGAAGTGGGAAGAATTTTGCACATATATAATTCTCCCCCCTTCTCACTTTTCATCTACTGAAAATGAAAGAGTCGCCAACTATCCCTACCTATCTACAATCATTAATATAAACAACAATCTTAGATTATTTACGTCACATATTAAATATACAAACCCAATCTCAACTATATTTACAACTTAAATAATACCCGGATTGAAGATGAATTTAAAAAAAAAAAAACCCTCCATAACATGGATCATAACAGCTGGGAAAAAACAAACAAACAAACTTTCACATCTGGTGTGCACCAGAGAAGTGGACTAGAAGCGAACTGTCAGGTGTGAAAGTGCTCTAGTGTTTTCCTTTAACTCCTCAGCTAACCCGTCCCATAAATCCACACAACACTCTGAAATACACGTATTTTTCAAAGTTGTATGGACACAATTTACCTTCTAGATTAATTTTCCTCTTAAATTACAAAACCTCTGCCTGTCACAAAACATCTTTTAAATTTTTCCCAGAGGTAGATTATATCTTGCCTTGTAAATTATTTGTACTGTTTTAAATCTAATCTATAATAATGATTTATTTATTTATTTATTTATTTTTCCCCCAAAAAACAGAAATGTATCTGCAGAATCTAAATTCCAGGTACTCTGAGGTAACTGCTTTGGGAGGAAAGAACCTTGAAAGCTCTAGTGTGGCAAATAATTAATTTTAATTTATTTGGGGGAAAAAAAAAATTAAACCAGGATTTTTATCAGTTATCACTTAAAAGCTGTAAAAGAAATACCAAGAGGTTTTTCTTTGGTGAAAATAACAATACAAACATATAAATAATCCATTACAAAGGTCCTGCATTAAAGTTAATAAATACTATCCCAGTGAACTCAAAGTATTGAAAATCAAAATACCTATGAAGCACAGTCAATTATATATATATATATATATATATATATAAAGAGAGAGAGAGAGAGAGAGAGCAAAGTACCCTTACTAAAGTACCTCAATCTTGTACTTTGGTACAGTAATTGCCTCAAATGACACAAATATAAACAATAATGCAACTTTTCACCTCTGTTCATTTATTTATTTAGTAAAAATAATCGTTAATTAATTTCGCTTGTTCCTTATCAGCCCCAGTGGATGATTCCAGAGGTTACTTAAGTAGAGAAAATGTGCCCACAAACAAACCTTCACATGCATGTGACTCCAACTCGATGCCTTCACGGATAAAGTTTCATAAGCGACACATTGTTTCATCTTACAACCCCCCCCGCCATGTGTGAGTTATGACCCCTGGTAGCTGACATGTTTCACAACAAAAACAACACATAATCGGTCTGCAGCCTCTCCGTCTCCCAATGTGAACTCCCCCACCTCCCTCTGTCTCCCATGAAGGGCCAAGATATCCATGTCTGAACAGGAAACAGACACAATGTGAGCATAAGCCTTTAAGTACGCCTGTATGTGTATATGTACGTCCGTCTGTGCATGTGTCTGCTCCTGTCTGTGTGTGTGTGTGTGTGTGTGTATGCAGAATATGAAATGCATTACTGCTGGAAGTCTGCATGCATGGGAGATCTGCAAGTCGGTGTGTCATCTCAGAGATATCCAGTTTATTGATCTGAAAATCGACCATGAGTGAGTGCACTTAGCCTTTCAGTGGGGAAGCCAAAGGAAAGCGGAAGGCTGAGGGAAATGGTAAATCGCACAGTTCCCTCCATGGTTTATTTATCCCTTACTTGCCTCTGGGATATACTGTGGTACGCTGCCAGACGCCCATGTGTTAAAGATACACATCCAGGACACATGAGAACGCACAGACAATTAAACTGCATGAACCACAAGCAAACAGAAAGCATGCGTGAAGCGTAAGCATGAAGATAAGGCGTTGTGCATGCCAGTGGTGAGAATACAGTCATACATCTACAAATGGTTTTAGCCTGCACGCTGTTCCTTTTATTCAACAGCCTCAGCAAATCAATGCAGCACTACCCAGGAATAATGACTGTGTGACCCTGAATGTTGGTTGTGTTATTGCGAGACTGCGGTTGTGTTTGTCGTATTTAAGCCACCAGCAGGCACTTTATCCTCGGTATTGATGCATTCATGAGCCATTTATAAATGCCACTTGATAAAGTGATAAAGCAATTTCCTTCTTTAATCAGGCTATTAATTGCAACCTCAAGACCCATTTCAAAGAGCAACACTGAAGAACAAGAAGAGCAGGAGGATAAAGGAAAGTGTTACACACAGATTTAAATATATGTCTTCACATGTGTGTGATAATTTGGGATTTATCCAATTTCTGTGCAAGACAGACAGAAAGAGAAAGTAAGAAAAGAAAGAGCCCTCTAAAGAAAGGTATGATGGATGAGGCGTGCAGGCCGACTAATTTGTGACCGGCTGTTCACACCTCTCGGTTGAGGAGGCGCCCTGCTGTGCGAGCGGTGTAAGGCTCTGATTGCGCTGATGTTATTGAAGTGGCACTCTCTAACTCACAACACCTGGCCCTCCGCTCCAGTCAGCTTCCCGGCCTCACTGCCGGGCACGCAGGCAGGGAGGAGACGGGCGGGAAGGAGGAAGATGAGGTGGAGGTGACAAGGCTTTGGCAGGGCAAGATGGACGACTCTCTGGCCAGGTCGCGAAGCTTCTGATGGCCTGACACGCTCTGCTGACATGTGGGCATACACTAAAACACACACATGCACAGTTGGACATGTGTATACGATAAAAAAATCATACCTTCTGTCTGAATACCTACGTGTGAACAGTATAACTCTACCCACATGAATCTACTATCGTTTTTTGGATTGCTACACCCTAAAATTAAAAATAATACACAGATTTTAAAACTTGACACACAAGAAGCAAAATGTCAGTCCGGATTTGCACAACTACACACACATACACAGCCTCAAACTCTTTGCAGAACACTAAACACACTTCACTCCATTACACACATCATCCAAAACTGAAACGTTGCGTGTTTGTTGCTAAACACAGACACTGAAACACCACACTCAATTAGCAATCACCTGAACTCAAAACACATGTGAAGACACACATAAGTAATCACATTACACAGAAATCAAAGATTCATAGCCATGCCTAGAAGTCAGATTTGTTCTTTGATATTCACAACGATGGAGGACAATACTGGAGAAGGAAAAAGAGGAAGAGGTATTCGAGTAAGA
>JAPXVT010000006.1:30437587-30456008 GCA_029823135.1 Acanthurus reversus | reverse complement strand
TGGTGGAACGGAGGACCCATGTTACTGACAACACCCTTGATATAAGTGATGTCTGTTTGAGTGTAGAGCTACTTAACGCTTATTAAAAAGTCTTACGGGAAATAAATTTAAATACCACTTACAGCACCTTTAAATAACACAGATGCCCTATGTTGTTGTTGTTGTTGTTGTCTTTGCCTCTTAGAAAAGTGTGATATGATTCTAAAGCAGAAGTGAAAGTAACAGAAATCTTCTGATTGCACTACTTACCAGGCAAAGGAAGTTACTACCCTTTGCCCCAGAAATCCACAGATCTCTAATGCTCCTTGTTCAATGTGTGTAAACTGGTTTGTGATGAATTCATTTTAACAAAAAGAAAAAAAAAAGAAAAAGCAGAATTACACCGAAAACACAATGTCAACCATCATAACATGGGCCTAAAGGTGTATCCTGTTTGCCTGTGATATTGAGGTCTGGTAGTTTTATGCCACTCATTTCTGTTGCGTGCTTACATATTGTATAGTTTTTTATTTATTAATGTTAAATTAAAGTTCCACAGATTAAATCTGAGTCCATAAAGTCTCCTGACATGTCTGGGAACGGTGCACAGCACACAGAAAGTGGGAATTCACTAAAGCACAAACCCTGTGGCAGGTTATCTGGGTCATTTTGCAGGATACTCAAATTGATAGTAACTAAAGTATGTGTCCTTTAATCACCACATTTTGACTGGAGTTATCATAGCATCTCAGTTAGCTGCTTACTTTTGCAGGCTAAGTCTATTACTAGTGAGCTTTAAACAGCAGCTCTACAAAGTGAAATTCTCAACATAAGGTCCAACTTACTGATTGTTTCTGTAACTTTTAACAACATTTTTTCACCTCCCTCAGCGGACTGAGTTGCTCAGTTGTCAAAGGGATGGTTTTATAAATAATCTGCATCTGCTGAAGAAGCGTATTAGACACGGTTCTTTCTGTGTGCTCTGCTTGGGTTGTGCATGGTTTTGCCTGTGTGAGGCCTGCAGGCAGTTAGTGGATAAAGAGAGGGACAAGTGCTAAAAACAGTCTGTCAGTGAGTGAAAACAGACAAGAAGCAAACCTCCTGATAAGGAGAATGAAATTCCTTCTCAGCTTATCTAGTTGGAAAAAGCCCTAATGAAGGTATGCATGATAGCACGGACACATCACACCTCAGGCAGGTAGGGATGACAAGCCACTTCACTCACTTCGTCAAGCCAGTTCATGACCAAGACTCTGCCAAAAGAGATAAATAATGATGTTTCACATTTCAAACTATATGCCTGCTTAGAAAACACAAGACATGAGCACCTGGACTTGGAGGAAATTTGGAGAGGTTTTGGCACATAACTCGACTCTACAATGACCATATAGTTGAAGTCCATACAGTTCAGTTGTGGCAATGACAAAACACAGATCTACAGAGCAAACACCCTCCATGACACTTCATTTAACTTCATTTCCCCTCCCAGCAGAAACATTTCAAAACAGCCGATGATTTAATACGATCTGAGTCAGAGCGAAAGACATATTACAAACTCCCTCTTTGGTCTCCCTGCAAATTACACAGAAAAATTCTTGACATTATTCCACAGCAGAGGCTCACTTGTCTGACGCAGTGGCACAGACCCAGAACTGCGTTCGGGCCGATAAAAACAGAATGTAAATGACCTTCGCTGCTCTTTCATCACAAAGCACTTCTTATGCTTATCCATGGCATCCTGCCCCTTCCTGTCTCTCTCCCACCTCTGTCATCTCTGAGAAGAAGGGGGGAAAGTCATTAGGCACATATGGGGAGGAGAGAGCAGCTAGTGGTTGCTATCGTCATGAAAGTCAGGGCAAAGCTCAAAGCCACTGAGAGACAGAGAGGACTGCACTGGGGAATATCCGCTCAGAGAATAGAGTACGTTTTCAGCTCATTAAGTTGGATAAACAAATGGCTTACTGTTGGAGATAAGAGTCATGAACATCCGCAGGAAAACACTGGAAAAGTAGGTACTTTTCACTTTGATCATCTTTACACCTTGTGTTTGCTGTTTTCTTGTTGATCACTGATGATTCTCGCTTTCATTGTAAATAACTCATTAGCTTGGCTTTTTTCACGCCAAACAGTGTAATTCAGCGTCACGACAGTGTTATTGCAGATACACGCTGCTTCATATGCTGATGTGATATCACAAAGACACAATACATTGATACAATCTGGTTTTGTTTTCACATATTATCAAGATCAATAACACCAGAGGGGAGGTGGAGGAGCATTAATGGGATGCCATTAAATTGACTCAAAGACGCCGACATCCTACCTCCCTGCAACCCTTGTCTGGCATTAAACTGATGCAGACAATCGGTGGTGTGTCAGAGACCGTGAGCGAGATGGGTAATATCATGCGAAGCATTATTGCCTTCATTCCCTCAGAGCGCTGCCAACGCTTCTTAGTCGGGGACCTGAAGGAGATGCCTCTTGATCGGACCCTGGACCTGAGTAGCCGGCAGTTGCGTCGGCTGCCTGTTGCTGCCTGCGTCTTCAACGAGCTGGTGAAGCTCTACCTGAGTGACAACAACCTCAGCAGTTTACCGGCTGAGCTGCAGGGCCTGAAGAAGCTGCAGCTCCTGGCCCTTGACTTTAACTGCTTTGAGGAGCTCCCTGCCGCTGTTTGCAGATTGCCCCAGCTCAGCATCCTTTACCTGGGTAACAACAGGCTTTACCACCTCCCCAGAGAACTGAGAGAGCTCAAGGAGCTTAGCACTCTGTGGCTGGAGACTAATTGCTTCACTGTTTTCCCTAAGGTGGTTTGTGAGCTCCCTAATCTCAAGACCCTGCACCTCGGTTATAACCAGATAAAAAGTTTACCGAAAGAGCTTAGCAGGCTGGAGGAGTTGAGAAGTGTCTGGCTTGCAGGGAACCAGCTGGTTGAGTTCCCACCAGTGTTGCTGGAGATGCACTTTCTTGCCGTAATTGACGTGGATCGGAACAAAATACGCCGTTTCCCAGGCCTGTCTCACATGCAGGGCTTGAAACTTGTCATCTATGACCACAACCCTTGTGTTAACGCGCCGACAGTAGGTGAGGGAGTCAGAAGAGTCGGGCGCTGGGCGGACAGCTCGGATGATGAACAGGAAGACGATGGGTCAAAGGCAGCAAGTGAGACCACAGCAGACGTGACGGAAGCACAACCTGAGGAGGAGCACAACATTTAAGATCAAGGAACACAGTGACCTTGAGCTGTGAGGCCTGGGGGTGGAGGAACACGTCCAAGTGGGACACTCAGAGCAGAGTGGTGTGTTGCACATCAGGCTGACGGTCGGTCCATATATGGTAAAGCAAATCAAAGCAGCTTTAATACAGGACATAGAGTAGTACAAAAACACAGCCTCCATCAATGGGGAAATCAGACTCCTAAAATAAAACATGTTTACTGTTTGGTTACCTCTCTGACTGACATGTTAGTGTCTTGAAATTGGAATTTGCAATACTTTGTGTTCACCTTTAAATGATTATTAAATTATTAAATGATAGTATCTGTGGGATTAACCCAGCATTAGCAGGCGTGTATCTCTCCTTGATAAACATAAGTGGTCTCTCTCCGGGGCACTTGCACATTCACACTTTCCTATTTAATTTGACTATGCAGTTTGTTGTTGCTAAAGCTCTACTTGGGCCGCCACAGAATTTTGTTTATAAACAAGATGTCAGCAGATGCAAAACATAATAATTATAAAATCAACAGCAGGCATGAGATGGCAGCAATTAAACTCAAATATAAATGTTTCTGTGTCTTCTAATTATGGTTTTAAAGTTTGTTTTTATTTCTGTTGTTATTTTAATTTCTTATCTTCTATCTTTTATCCATGTAAAGCACTTTGATCATTGTTTTGGATGTTGTAAAGTGCTATATAAATAAATGTTGATTGATTGATTGACCGATTAAAATAATATGAAAGTTCTTACTTCAGAGGCTTTTGCGTTTTTCTTTGCCACTGTCTCCAAGTGTTTATGTGGAAATTGCTTTCAATTGTTGGGTTCTAATGAATTTTATTACAAATTTTGAATTATACATTTTATTATAGAGTGCTATCTAGACTTACTCTATATGTAAAGTGTGTTGAGACAACTTTTGTCATGTTTAGTGCTGTAAGAATTTAATTGACGTAAGCTGACTTCTGTTTCAGAACATAAGTAAAAACTGATTTATTGCACAAATTCAAGTTTCAGCAGAGTCAGAGATGATATCTGCACCTTCTGAGGCTAAATCCAGCAAGGTTTTTAATACCAGTGATGGATGGCGTAAATCAATTAGTGCACACTGTTCCAGACCAATGTATAATTCATTTGATAGATTGGGGCTGTGGCTTTGAATAAAGACTGCTAATGGGCCTTAATATCATCGTCGTAAGGTTCTGATCTGAGACAGATCATAAGTGCAGCTTTACAATTCCTCTGTGTACCAGGAAAATGTTCTGTAAACGCAACTGAGTGTGATTCACTGATGTAACATTTTTTACATTTTAATCCTTTTTAAGAAATTGTTGGAAAATTGATTACAATGGGCTGCCAGCCCTTTCACTGGAACTTTGATCATTTCAAACTGCGTGACCGACTGGGCAAATGTGCTGGCTTCTTATTAAAAACAACTACTTTATTGTGTGTGTTTAAGTAACTCTCAAGGTTTAGTAAACACATAGATATTTTTGTGTCATTCAGTTACTGTGCAATGTATGTCAGATAAACATCTTAAACTTCTTTGCTATGTTATACTGCCCTCAAAATCCAAAAGTTAGGGGTTTCATTAAGTGCCATGATGACAGCACATCACATTAATTGTTATTAAATGCTTTCTAATTTAAATTGTAGTTTATATTTTATCCTAAAATATAATGAAAAGGTAGAACATTTGGAGGAGATTGAAATTTTCAAGTAGTTAAACTGTCATAAATCTAGAATTTCATACAGGTTTTTATAAGCATTCTTTTTCCCCCCAAAATTAAAAAAGCTTCAAAGGTACAAAGTAAATTTAAATCTATATTATCAAAAAAAATGTCACAAACCTGGTTATTGTGGAACTTCCTGTACATTTTCTACAAACCCAACTTCAAGCACCATTCTGTTGATATATAGACAATAAAGCTGTCAAGGCACACGCCAACTTTTTTATTCTTTTAATTATTTGCCTATCTCTTGAGTTCCAGACAAGAAGATAGATGCCATTCTTTTGACTGTGTGTGCATTAACAAGGAAGAGATAGGCAGAGCTCAACTACCGCTAACTAGCTTAGCTCAAACACTCGTTGTCAATGGGAAGTGCTAGCCTGCCTCCACCTAAAGTCATCAGATAAACTTTCCAGCAACTCTAAATGGTCGTGGGTGTTTGTTGTGACTTATTTACCATGTTGTTATTTTTAGACTCAGATTTGGACTGTACGGAGTACTTTGTGTATTTCTTAACATAACATGGTAAATAAACAAGGCACAACAAGCACACAGGACCGGTCTGTCACCAAGGCTCATTCTTAAGACGGGCATATGAACCGCATGGGAGGGCACAACTATTAGGCTATTAAATTGCTTATTTTTGATAATCTGATGTGCTTTTGATAATTTTGTTAGCACAGCACTGACCTGGCCTATGCCGAGGTTGCATGCTACATCCTATCCAAATTGATCTCAGATAGATTTATTGTCCCAACGTTAAGTTACAATAACGTGGAGAGTGGCAACAAAATGAGCGCTTTCACAATGCAGACATTCACTGACGATTGGCACCTATCAGGCACACTTGCACGGTTTTAGTAAACAATTTGCAATGGCTTAGAAAAATGAACAGATGCCAGGGACAAAGTGACTAAACAGGGAGGTAGGGACCACAACCAGTGCACTTGCAAATAAGATACATTATGACCGACGTGATCATTTCATCAACAGCTAATCTGACCACCCTAAAGATACAGAGTCCTCATAATTTAAAGCAGTCTGTTACACAGAGTTAATGCACAAAGCAACAGACAACACATTAAAAATGACAATACAACTGCAAAGCAGCCCATGCTCTTCTATCTATATACACACCACAGCGGGTGCTGACGCGTTATGATATCATGCCATTATAATTTAAAGCAGAGTAAACAGCAGAGCACCATGGTGGGTGCTTATGACAGACAGACATATAGACACACACATACACACACACACACACACACAATCTGAACTTACTTTGAATGGAGCTCTCTCTCTCTCTCTCTCTCTCTCTCTCTCTCTCTCTCGTTCTTATAGGGAAAGGATGACTGCTGACAGCTGTCATAGCTAGGCTGGACTCCCAAATCGCGCTCACATACCCAATCTTTGATGCATTCAAAAAACAACTTCCTTTTTCAGTAATGGTCATACAAAAACACACCACTGTTTTTATAATTATTTTAAATTTTTATTATTTTTGCTGAAAATTCTATAATAAATTAAACATAAAATAATACTAAAATGTCAAACTATATCTGAGGGGATAGCAGTTATTTGGGCGGGCCTGCCCCCCGTGTCATACCCTCTACCCCCCTGAGGGTTTGACACAGGACTGTTTAGAGTTGTTGGAAAGTTTATCTGATGACTTCAGGTGGAGGCAGGCTAGCACTTCCCATTGACTACCAGTGTTTGAGCCAAGCTAATTAGCGGTGGGCGAGCTCTGCCCGTCTCTTCCTTTTTACTGCATGAGATTTATGCAAGAGACGTTCTTCAGACGATGTTTGATTCCCAATCAAGTTACACTGGTAAGAATTGCTTTATATTGTCAATATGGAGATAAAAACTGTTGTGAAATGAAAAATAATATAATTTTAATCATGCTATAAAAAAATGTGATTAATTGCAATTAACTATTGAAATTTGCAGTTTCAAATAAAACTAATTGACAGGCTTAAAAAATACTCAGTAGCAGCACAGGAAGTCTCATTTCCATGTGGCTCCAGTCACCTCAGAGAGCGGGTGTGCTTGACACCCTCTTGATGGATGAAGCAGGACGTGGTTGGATGTTTACTGTCATGTCACCTGGCCTTGTCATGTCTGCCATCAATTAACCACCTGCAAACTAGTCGATGAAGGCGTGATCTGTCTGAAAACATGTTCGTCCATGTCTCGCTCTGTGATGTAACTTGCTTGACTGAAGATGAAACAGCAGCTGGATTGAGTCTCTGTGTCCTGTGAACGCCCTTGAACGGCTCTCAGGTGGAGGCCAGCTTGATTTGGAGATCACCGTGAGCTTCAAGTGATTAGACATGATTCAGGCGACGCCCATTTCTCAAGAAGTCTCTCAGGTAGCTGCAGTATGTGTGTGTGTGTGTGTGTGTGTGTGTGTGTGTGTGTTGTAGCAGGAGCAGAGATGGAGCGATGAAGCAGAGAGTAGTACAGGTTTGAAGTTTTCAGGCTGGATATCAAACCGCACATTTAGAGGCGTGACAGCAGCTATGTCTTTCCTCTGAGTGTGTTTGTGACGCACGTCTCCTCGTGTTTTTACCATTTTACTGAGTGGAGGTTCATCCTGCGACACCCACGGGTTCCTGCAGTAGACGAGTAATGGAGCTGAGCCACCGAGCAGTCAGAGGATACATTAACCTCAAAGCTTCAAAAAGATTGTTATTACATTCTCTCTTTCTCTGGAACTTTGTCCTCCATTAGTTACTTTTCTGCTGTTTTAAAACTGACAGACTGAGTCATAACTGTCATGCCATTCAACTCACAGCGTGACATATTCATGTGTGTTATTAACAACATTTTACAATATCATATGCGATTTTAATCTTTAAAGATAAATTAAAAATAAAAATGTTTTGGTGTCTCATGAAGCACATCTGCATCTGTCCTCTCAGTTTGAAGGAATATTGTGTTTCCTTCTCCCTGGCAGCAGGTTTCAACACAGGAAAGATGAAATGATCTCTTCAACAAAATTTTCAGTTCTTTGACAGTCAGCTCTGTTTGGTTTCAGGGTGACGTTTGTCAGATTAGTCTGATTGTCTCCAAACCTTCACAGAGGTTTAAAGACTAATACAAAAATTCACAGTGAAGAAAACTTCATCATCAGACTCTGAAGCGAAACCTCATCAGCTTTTATTCACACCTCCTGAATCAGGACACGGCGCTGGAGTCAGGTATCAATTTCCAACATAATGCGGCCTCGCTCTCTCTCACACACTGTACGCACACAAAGAGCCACCAAGGACATTAAATATTTCAGCCAAGTTCACTTTGTTACACATGAACAAAGGAAACGTCAGCAGAACTTTTTTTTCCAAACAGAACCGCTTTGACTTCTTGTTTCCTTCATTCGCCCACATCATTCAGCACTTCTTTAAAAGCTGAATGAGCCGCCATGGTCAACAGCAACATGAGAGCTCTACACTGACAACAGCGTGTTCCCCTGAGTGGCGTGTGATCAGTGCAGGTAGCAGTAGAGGCAGGTGGGTGTGTGTGAGGCAGCTGAATGCTATAGTAATGTGTATAAAGTGGAGCATGGATGACTCAAAGGCTTGCTGTCCAAAAGTGCCAAAATCTTAAAACGAACCCAGTTTTGTCAGTAGAGCTGAACGCTTCAGTCAATTAAAAATAATCTGCAACTTTTTAGAAACTTTCTTGATCACACATTCTGATTTCAGCTTCTCAAATGTGACGGTTCATTGAATATTTGACAGGAAAGCGAATATATTTGGAATTTTACCTGCCTGTTCAGATGAAAACAAGGGATTCAGTGATGCCTGAGGAGGCAGGGGAATCTTAACGGGCAGCTGCAGCCCTGCAGTCCATCATACTCAGAACAAACCTTCAGACTGCACACAAACACACAAACAGATGTGTGTATGTAGCATTAAAAACCTACCACACTGTGATGATATCACACTTAACAGTTGTGTTTACAGCAGAGTCTAAATGGAGACAATTTGCTCCTGTTTGAAGTGATGGATGTTATTTTCATAAACCGTGATAAAAACAGCTGCTTTGACACAGAAAAGATGGTTCAAAACATTCAGCTGTGACTGATGACCGATCCCAGGAAAAAAAAAAAAGTTGGATGCAAAAATGAAAACAATAATTTCATTGGATTGAATGTGATGGAAACATTTTGTTTCCTCAGGATGAATTGAAATAACTTTAATACTTTCCTCTTTAAACACCATCATCAGGCCAAATTTTTATTTTCCAAAACTGATGAGATCCCCATCAGCTGTTCTTGCTGTCTTCATTGCTATACAGTAAATGTTAGCATGCTAACATAAGATGGCAAACAAGGTAAAAAAAAAACATTAAACCTGCTCAACACCTGCGCAGTAGTGTTGTGTTTGTTGGCGAGTTAGCATGCTGGGTGTTTGTTTGTGCGTCTCATGTTTTCATCTTTAAATGTTGCCATCCTCTTTCCGTGGAGTTTCTCATGTTTGAACAACCTCACCATGTTTGTGAGTTAATGTGTCTGTCGACAAACATTTGCTGCATTTTCAGACGTCGTTGCTCAAAGAAGGAAATAACTGTCTGGCTTCATGTATAAAGTAAACAACGAGAAAAGAATGACAAAGCTTTTGTGTCATCCTCACACACTGCAGGGGGTCTGTTTGCAGGTGTGTATGTGTTTGTGCGTGTGTGTATGAAAATGAATGTTGGGGTGGTGTGAGTGTATCTGCAGCTGTTGCACAGCGTGAAGCAGCTTCACAGTATCAGGGATCCTCCCCTCCCTCTGTCAGTGTCTCACCCGTCTCCTCCCTCGTCCCACCTGTGCTCCTCCTTATCATGGGCTGGAAGCTGCCGCGGTATCAGATCCGCTCTGAGGCCTGTCTGTTTTTGCCTTTGTTCTCACTCCCATCTCCGTCAGACAGGATTGAGCGTCTAATCACTTTCACCCTCGGTTTCTCTGCTTCATGCACCCCACCCACCCTCCCACTATCGTTGTCTTAAACCATCCCTGCTTCTAAATTCACCTCGTCTGTTCCCGTCAAAGGCTCAGGAAAACATTCTGTGTGCTGTGCTTTCTGTGGCTGTGTGAGTTGTTTCTGCAAAGATAATTAAGGAGAACGGCTGACACCATGTTTTCCCGGAGTCACGGCCTCCTGCTGGAAGTTTTGAACACAGGACTTATGAAGTGCTCCTTAATGTAAAGTGTTGGCTTGTTTTTAGAATCTGTCTGAAGATCACAAAGAATTTTCACCTTCAAATCGGGACACTTGGACTCACAGAAACACTTTCCTGTGACATCTAATGAATAAGTTGCATTATGTAAAGATAAAGACTGAAATTTTAGTTTGTAACATTTAGCAGGGGTGGAAAGTAACAAAGTACAAATACTTAATTACTGTACTTCAGTAGATTTTTCATTTTTACTACGTGTACTTGAATACCTATTTGTCTGACAGCTTTTTACTTTTCCTCCCTGCATCTGAACACAATTCATTTCACATTACATTTTCCAAACACACATTTTCCACAAATGATTTTGTCTCTCTGTGCTCAGGACGCTTTACCAGCCCAAAATGTCTCTATTTGACATTCCGGGAATGAGACTTGACAATCAACTCATTTTCTGGTGCGTTTAGGAACAGCTCGGACAAATCCTACTGATTCTACCATTAAGGGTGCTTTCATACCTGACAGTTCGCTTTTAGTCCACTTCCCTGATGCGCACTAGATGTTATCGTTGTTGTTGTCTACTTTTTACTCTTTTTACACAAGTATCTGTACTTCTACTTAAGCTAAATGACTGTTTGTAAAACATAGGCAAAATGGCCAGCAGCAGTCTGATGAATCTGCAGTATTTTAGAATCACACTATTTTTCTGCAGTCTGTCCTTTTCACTGCAATTCATATTTAATGTCAAATGATGCAATGTAAAGCCCACATGTGGCCCCTTTGATTCAGATTCTAATTTCCTTAACTCATCCGGAAGTCTTTTATTCTGTCAGATCTGAGAAGTCCTTTTAGCTTTTTCACTTCTTCCTATTCAACAGTATTCATTTCCTGTCTCCATACACCAGCCATGTGGACTGACAAATCCCAGGCGCTCCTGTTTCAGCAGACCAGCTCGAGTCAGTGGGACAGTACAAACTCTGCTTTGTCAGTTGCTGCTCTGTCAGGCTGTGTTTGGTCTCCGAGGCCCACGGTTCAGGGCTAAGACGCCAAAGCCTGTCTTGAACGCAAAGGCGGTGGTTAGCAAGGAGAATGCTTAGCGGGCCTGCTTTGTGTTGTGTCCCAGCGATAACGTGCTTCGACGCGCTAACACAATCCAGCTGACACCCTTACAAGGGAATACAGGCGCTGTCTCTGCTGCTCTCTTTCACTTGTATGTTTTTTTATTCCCACTCCCTTCATGTTACGCCCTCTTTCTTGCAACACAGACAACCTGGTCGGTGTGAAATGAGTGTCGGGCTGCCAGATTTGCTGTTCATAGCTTCAAAGATAGCTCGAGTTTCTCTGGGGCTTTCCTGGATGCTTCCCGCTGCAAAGAATTACTACGCACAGGCTCCTCTCAGGCGAAGCCATATAGTTTTGTCCAAAGTGGAGCGTGCTGAAACTGCAAAGTGAATTGGGAGCCGCAGGGGGTAAAGCCCACGGCCTGTGTGGACAGCTCTGCTCAGCAGCGATACAGTGTGGGACAATGTTATGATCCAAAGAGGAAGAGAGTCTTAGTTCAGGAAGTGAACGGGCAGGCTGAACACAAACTGTGGCAGAATAGCGTTTCCTCTTGTGGAGTCTTTGTTTGAGTGTTTCTGCTCTGTCAGTGTATGAGGCCAGAGAGAGGGAGCGCAGCAGCAGAGTAATGAGAGCAACTCAGTTCCTCTTAATTATCCAATAAAGTCTGCTTCTTACCTCAGCGCGCCCACCCATCCAGTTCAAGAGCAGTCGCACACACGTAGACACTTTTTCTCTCTCACACACACATCTTATCCCTGCGTCTTTCTGTTCCTGTTGCCACCTTTTGCTCTCTTACACTCACACGTATGCAATCTGGAGGTGCGCGCCCACCGTCTCTG
This sequence comes from Acanthurus reversus, assembly GCA_029823135.1. Lineage (NCBI taxonomy): Eukaryota > Metazoa > Chordata > Actinopteri > Acanthuriformes > Acanthuridae > Acanthurus > Acanthurus reversus. The sequence goes on along the minus strand of JAPXVT010000006.1, from coordinate 30,444,019 downwards.
TCTTCGCCTCTGCGCCTGTGAGGTGTAAATGGCGGGTAATGGTGTGTGTCAGACCTATGTAACAGCCCATTAGGCACGTGGAGTGAGTTAATCTGATCTAACGTCTCTCTTCCCTACTTTTTAAAACCCCACCAGACATCTCCTGGCTCAGACTCACAGGAGGTGAAGGGGGGTTGATGGTAACCGGGGAGTACATCCCAAAAAATCCAAAAGCAACGTGTACCCGCCTTGACACCTTCCTCGACCCAAACCACTTCCACATGTCCGAGTCCGACTGGTGGAATTACCGCACTCTGTGAGACGTCAGTGACTTGCATCCTGTGCAGTGTCAGCGTAGCTTCCCCTTTTTCAGTGGAGATGTGGATGGGGGGTCGGTCGCCATGACGCCATGACGTGCAGCTCGTCAGGATAATTGGAGAGTTTATAGAAGTTGCTTTTCCAGGGATGAATCACACACACACGCAACAGTGCCTGTTTGAGACTGATTCCTACGGACCTTAAAGACACGCACACACACCGCACACATGCAGAAGCAGAGCGCAGAATTCACATGCTCACCGCACACTGTCTGCCTTCATGTGGCGTGGATGTATAGGCTGAAAATCAAACAGCAGGCCAAGTCCCAGGCAAGCCTTTGAGGCTTAAGTGCTTTCAGACGGCTGGATTCGGTTTCATTACAACTGATGTATATTTTTAAGGGGGCCAGGCTCTGGACACACCGGGGCAGAGAAACGTCCTGGAATGTGTTGCGAAAAATAAAAGGTGTAATTATCTTTATTACAGGTTGATTATTTACCGTTTGAAAACGGACAGATGGTCTTAGGAAAAAAGGGAGAAGAGGGACAGAAACCGAAACAAATAATGAAGAAGTTTACTGCTACGAAAACCTCTACATCAAATACAATAGTTGACTATAAAACACAAAATAGCCTCTTTACATTGTCCTTGAGTTAACAACAAAATGGGTACAAAAAAAAAAAAGGCATCACTGTAGTTTAGTTTAAAGGATCATTCTGGTTTATTACAACATATCTGAGACATGGCAAAAAATGTTTTTCATACTTCATACCTTCCCAAGAGACAGTATAAACAACAAACATTTTTTCCAGGCAGTGGTAAGAAGTCCAGCCTTTTAGGCCAGTGTTAGCAAACTTGCCACTGTTGATGGTTAAAAATGATTTGTTGAAATTTATTTTCCAGCTCTTGCTGAAGAATTGAAACCCACATCGATCACTTTTCCCAATTAATATTGGTTAGGATTTTAAATCTCCTTTAGTCTGAGCCCAGCTTTAGAAAATGGGTGCTATATTTTTATAAATGATGAAAGTGATGGCTAAAACTATGAAAATAATTTCCAAGTTATAATACAGTGAAATAAAGTGTAGTAAAGCAGGGTATCAAAAACATATTTTTAAGGCTTACACAGTTAATTCTGGATTGTGAGAAAGATTTGCAACACAACTTTGCACAAAACATCTGCAGAAAAATGTCATGTAGTCAAAAGGAATCTGCTGGTTGCACTCTTGCAGAAACACAGTGAATAATTTATTTCAACTTGATGTTTCATTAAGTAAGTCAGCTGAGCTGCTCCTTTGTTAGTTTGACTCTTTACACACTATTTGGAGTCTCGACTTAATGTCACTCGTATGGAAGGAAGGCACAGCAGACATGATCACAGAGACAGAGCGGAGGAGAGCAGTGAGCGAAAATTCAGCAGCACGGCCATGAAAGGAGCAGAAGGAGAGGGAGGAGAAATTCTTCTGTGTCCGTGTTTCTCCTCCGCTCAGCATTTCATCCAGATGCTGCTGTTATTCTGCTCGGTCCGGCTCCTGCTGCTTGTGTTTCAACCCAGTGTCATCCGCAAAGTACAGACAATTCTCCGTGTTTCTCTGTGTGTGTCTGTGTGTGATCAAAAAACGTGTGTGTGTGCACCCACAGAGCAGTAAGTGTGAGCGTTTACTGCGGTATTCAGAGAGTCCACTGACTTTCCTCTGGCATTTTTCTCCCTGTTCGAGGTCGGCCTGCCACAGTACCTGGATCACCGTCACCTGAACTTCATTCAGTGAAGCTTCATTTTAATTTGAACCAGTGATTTTTGCCATTTAGCTTCTGGGCTGTTTGTTGCTGCCTGTTTTTGGGATAAAACTGTGAGTTTGTCTTCACAGACTGTCGTTAGAAGTGTCACTGTGGTAAAGAGCTCTGTCTTGGTTCTCTGCCATTTATTTAGTTTTCCTCCTTCCTGTTTTGTGTTTAGTTTGGGAGCTTAGGGTTCTGTTTATGTTTATGTTGTGCATGTTTCTCTTGCGCAGGGAATTTAATTTTCTTGCTAGTGTGGAGTTTTGCTTGTTATTTTGGCCTCGGACACCCTTGGCCCTAAACATATTTAGCAAGGCTGGGGATTGGCAAGGACCTCGCTATACAATATGTATTATAATACATGCGATACATTGTGATGTTCTGTGATATTCCACATAGTTCAGTGAATATGTAAAAACAGCTCAAACACAAGTTACTGTGTATGATCTGGGTAGTCTGAATACATGACATCACATTATACTGATAATGAAAGTGACAAATTAAATCAGAACAATTTAATTTATAATTTCCCTTCCAATTTATTTGAACAGTATTGGCAAATTACCAAACACAGTGATGCAGCTGTAATAATATCAAAATGAGAAATAAAATGAATGTGCACTCTTGCACTTTATTTGGACACACTGAAATTGAAAGCATGAAAATAAAGTGCAGCAGTCTTCTTTTGTGCCTTTGTGTCTGAACTTTAAGGTTGGATTTGGCAAAGACTTCTCGATATGATACAGATATCATTAAAATAAATATCGTGATATACTGCTGTATTAATTTTTTAGCACAGCCCTAATATTTAGTCCCAATATCTGTAGTATTAGCTGGTTGGTCACCGTATTTCATTCTTCTTCCAATAACTGTGTCTGAATTCAGGGGCAGCATCCTCTGAAGGCTGTATTTTGTGGGCAGATATTGTCACAGCGGCACACTGAAGGCTTTCCTGTCCATCTGCTGGATCCCTGCGGCCCAAGATTCATTGCTCACTGTTAGTGATATACAGTATATATGTATATTATATTTTTACATGTGAGTATTAAAATAAGCTGAAAATATTTGGCTTCTTTGCATGCACATAAGTTAACTGCCGTCAGACTGAGTTTTGTTTTTTACTGGCTGTGGTTCTTGGAGGATGCAGCCCTTGAACTGCGACAAAGCTAAAAAATGTAATTCATCGTTATGCTTCATGTTGAAGAAGCATTTTCTGAAAGTTCTGGTCAAATTTTTTGAAACGATCTTGACACTGATATTAGTCGTAATGAACTCAATTTCCTCTACAACATGAAGAAATTTCTGTGTGTATGTGTGTATGTGTTGAAATATGAGTGTATGCCTGTGAGTGTGTGCATGCGGTTCTGTCTGTCTGAGTGAGGACACAAGCAACCAGAGAAGTGTGTGTTTGCGCGAATGCAGGTGTGTGTGACTGCTGTGCTAATCAGAAAGTGCGTGCGTGCACTTTTATCCGCTTGCTCCCATGCACCCTCGCAGGTGTACAGCACGGCACAAGCACCGGTGTGTGTTTCAAGGTGTAAATAAACACATCCTCAGGGTGTGAATGAGAGGTGGAGGGAGCTGCAGGCGGAGCTTTGCTATCATAGCATCCTCGCTTCACCTTCCCACTGCTGCTGCCCACCCTCAAAGTATTTTCCTTACACCACCTTTCCTACACTCCAGTCTCGCCAGTTATTACCCGAGCCGTCCGACTGTTTATTTTCAAGCTCAATTTCTTTGTGTGGGCGTGTGCACAGCAAATGAGGTTAATATGATTCTCCAAGCAATGATGTGGTGACTCAGTACAATAGATTGGCAGAACAATTTATGTGTGTTTGATAGCGGTTAGTGAATTGTTTCAGGGGCATTTGGGTGGTGGGATAATTGCTTCCAGAGTTCCCTGTGGAGTAATTGTGCTTCCTCCACCCAAAAGCTGTACCTCCCTCTGAGAATCTGCTGCCCACCACTACTTAGGAGACAGCTGGGCCGGAGGGACCGGCCAAATTACTCTCTCCCAGAGAGACGCTGAGGAGCAGCAGCGGTTTGGGTGGAGTGACTGATTGCATGGCACACACCAGAGTGTGTCTGATTTTTCTATGTGCTGTTTTTCTGTGCAGAGGCACATGTGCTCGTGTCTTTGTGTGTGTCCACCTGTGTGTATTTATGTGTGTGTGTATTCTCTCAGTTAGAATTAATTAGCAAGCGAGAAAAGCTCTCAGAGTGATTGTGAGGAAATTGCCCTCAGCTGCACATTCAGACACGTTGTCTCCCAAAAATCAGACGAGGCTGAGATTTACATTCCAGACGCCCCCTTCAGACCGAGTCCAAACCATCCGAAAACTCTGGAGGAACCTGTGGCCGCTCACACGTGTGTGGAAGGGTTGAAGGTTTTCCCGTGGTTTTAAAAAAGCAGAATTATGCAGTATCTCTGTTTTCTCAGGGAAATCAGGGTTTCCAGCATGCATGAGTACTTTTCCCTTACGCTACTACACTTAACACCTTTGGCAGACATGTTTTAAAATCATTTGAGTACGGAGTGTTGCAGTTTCCTCGTATGTGTGAAACCCTTTGATTCCACCTGAGTAAGTGAGTCTTTCATGCTGCATTCTTATTGAATCAGGCGGACGGCAAACCAAATGTCATTTAACTGGATGAGAGCAGGATGATAAAATGTGATAAGGCCAACAAAGAATGCCTACCAAAGTTAAAATACTGTAACTTTTTGCTGTCCTCCACAATGGAATTTACAACTGAATGTTACATTAATCCCGGAATTCCACTGGATGGATGTGTGTTCAGAAACAGCTCCGCTGAGCGTCTGCCATGGAGGGTGTGTTTGCCCCGCCGTCCGCCAACATCCACTGGCTGTGTTCAGGCTGCGTTTCAGAGCACTGCACAGCCGAACAGCTGGAGTAGCAAAACTAAGAGAGATTTTGTGATCATGACAGAATCAAATGCAACCGCGGCCTCTGAAAACCTCTGATCTGTTGACTTCAGGCCCGGCTCTGCACATAATGGTTTATTTATGAAGATGAATGAAGTATGATCTGGCATCAACACAGTGTGTTTTATTCTAAATTTACCTGAATGTTTTAATGTTGTATCTGTGTATGACTTCCTGTCCTGCTTCATCTGCTCTGCATTGTGCATCCGGCAAAAACAGAGGCCCTGGGTTCTACTGCGGAGGGCTCCAGACCACTGGAGCTGCAATGGAGTACAAATGCAACGTAGCTGCAGCCAGTGGAAGCACACACACTGACTAGAATTGAAACATACCAGCTCTGCTGAAATTCCAGAGTGGAGACGCACTGCACATGCATCTGGTGGAATTTAGGGGTAATCCTCAAATGCCTCACGCAAGGAGAAAACATGTCCAATCTCGTCAGGTAGAAGTTGAGTAATTTGGTGCAATAATAGCCGGAGTTGTATTTACCACAGTCTGCAAACCTGCTGAGACGTCAAATGAAAAGCTGACACATGGAAGGCATCAGCTGATTATCCTCCACTTTAACTTTTAAGTTTGCAATAGAAAAAAAAAGAAAAAGATGCATTTTACAGCTGCATGCATAACCTGAAATGTTACATGAAATAGTTGTCACAAAATAATTTCATAAATATATTTTATTCCATTCTTTGTAACAATGTGACATCATGGTAGCAACACATCGTCATGGGTGTTTCATTTTGACATCCTTCCATTTTGTCGGAATGTTTGTTTTTTTGATGTCGTTCACAAGGTGAATGCAGCACCACTCTGCTTTTTTTTCCCATTTCAAAAAAAAAAAAGTGAAAAAAAATTAACGTGGTCTGTAATTGTCGGAACAGCATTTAAAGGTGACTCTGATGACTTATCTATTGAGCTTGGGCAGCTACACCTAAAAGAAAAATATAAAAATGTTGCACATGGAGTTCTCTTCTGTTGAAAAACACAGACAGATGAAGAGGGAGAGGAGTCAGAACAGAAAAGCGGAGAGTGACACGGAAGAATGTCAACTTGAGCCAGTGCACATAAAAGAAGAAAAATATATGGAAAGATAAAAAAAAGGAGCTGACAGAGAAAAATTCACTCGTGTCGGGTTCAGATTGTTGGTCTCTGTGGGCATACAGCTGCTAGTACAGCTGTTTGGTGATTTAAGGAGAAAGGTCTGAAAATCATTAGTGCTTTTTTTTTTTTTGGGAGGAGAGCGCCCAGACAATAAATATAAAGAGGTGGAGTCGGCTGAAACTGATATTGTGACACTTAACACAACAGTACAAAATGAATAAGTGCTGCTTAAAGAGACATGTTGGAACTATTTTCTGAGAGGAAAAGCAAACCTGTGTTTTTAGTTAGTTTTTGAGGGAGGGGGGTCATCA
>JAPXVT010000006.1:30212989-30224541 GCA_029823135.1 Acanthurus reversus | reverse complement strand
CATAATCTGTGATCATGTTTATTTCTCCCACAAGAATGAATGCACTCAAGACTGCTTCTAGTCTCCTTAAGGGGAGGGGCCGTGGTGAAAAACCATGTGACACTGATACAGGAAATGAACAGTCAGTGAGGGGTCTCGCTTTCCATTAACTGTCCCCGGTAAAAGTACTCTTTGCTAGTATGTTAGCCAGAACAGCTGTTGTGTCTTCCAGCTAATTCTGCTGCCCCCAAGTGGCCAAAACATCTGCGGCTACTTTTCAATGCTCGTGGGCTGATATTACATTATACTGACTACACAGGCTAAACATGGTTGAGAGGAATTTTTCCATTGCATTATTTCTCCTACCACTTTTGGCTGTTAACACATACAGTATGGCTATCATTAGCTTATAGCTTAGTCACTGCTGTTTTCTCCATAGCAGAGATGAAGACAGTCCATCATGGGAGCATTCACATCAAATGATAATTAATGAGGTCTCCATGTCATCACCACCATGTCAGAATGTGAATTCAGTCAGTCTCATCTCGCTGCGCGCTGTGTTTAGTTTCTTCATCTCTCTGTGTGTGTGTCTCTCTCTCACTGGCCGAGCTTCTGAGAGCTGAGGCAGACAGACTGGGTCTTTGACTGGGCGGTGATGCTATCATTGCTGGCTGCACAGACCTGGCTTTGTTTTCTTCCTCCGACTCTCTCCTCTGTTTTTTCTTGCGCTCACTTGTCAGGTTTCCCGTTGCTTGTGGAATTTCTGGAACATGGAGTAATGAGAGGCGTAAATCAAGACAGAGAAAATCTGCCGTTTTCAGGAACTCTCAGGGGAAGTCAGGCAATATAAAGAAGATTTACAAAGTGCTCTTAAGAGCAGAATGCACGCTTTCCTCACCTTCTAAGCACTTGCAGTTAGTTATGGGCACCTATAGAGAAGTCAAAGAAATTTATATTTGGGCCACAGTGGAAAACCTCACATGAACTTTTGCCCTCATGCTGTCACTTCTAAGCATCGATACCACATCCCCCTCACAGGAGACTTTCTGCTGTTGCTGTAATCTGAAGCCAGTCAAATGTCGTTGTGTCCGCAGGCCAAACAAACTGCACTGAAAGAGTAAACACTCCACAGTGCAAGAAGCTGCCCCAAACATGGCTGATGAGCACACAGAGTGAAAAGAAATGAAAAATTTAGCAGGGTTAGGAAAGTCATTGTGGAAATGTAACAGATCACAGACAACTAGTTACCCAAATGTAATAAGTATTGTAACTATTTCAATTAGTTTATCAAAGTAATGTAACTTATTACATTTAATCACTCTTTGATTATTTTTTCAAACTCTTTAACAAATGTTTTCAACCATTTGCAAATGTTTAAACCAGCAGACGTGGGACACTGCAAATTCAAACAAGAGAACCAATCAAAAGCATCAGAACAGCATCAAACTTCACTAAACGACCTTTACTGGAAATGACAACAGAAGGCATTGTACACATGAAAAACATGCAAAGCAACAAAGTGAATATTATTCAACATACAGCTGGAGCTTTTTACAGAAAATATTCACCCCCCTTTGCAGTCATTAACATTTTCATAAGTAACTGTAATTGATTAAAATGTAGTTTTTCTCAGTAACTGCAACTGATTACAGTTACATTTATTTATTAATTAAATTACACACTTTTGTAGGTAACTAGTTACTCCCCAACACTGAACATGAGTATACAGCAATTCGTAATAAATACGTAAAAAGTCAGTCAAATTATGCTACTTTTCAGCAGATTTATTTATAGTTTCTTTGAACCTTTTCATGAGGTTTGTTAGAGATTTTGTTAACAGTCTTTTTACACGGGGCCGTTTGCAGAACATCACATGTTCGCCACAATTATGCTCCCTTCTCTACGTGACTTCATATCCCACTGGGAGCATTTCTGAATGTGGAGCGTCATGCCTTTATTTACTTTGACTTTAGTGCTCTGACCACGACTGAGCGGGCAGTGTGGTTTAATTATGTCTTTTTTGTCTGTTTTAAGTGAGTTTATTGTTCCCACTTTATGCTGCAACCAAAAATCCTGACTTGAGTTGTTGCTGTGGTTTAATTAAAAATGCTCCTATCTTGATGATCAGAGTCACAAGACTAATAAAGCATTTTAAAGTATTAAGTGAATTAAATTGCTGTATGGAACAGACTGATTTACCAACAGAATGAGTGCATCTGTTGTGTTGGTAAAACATCCGGCTCATGGCTTCTGGTCCACTACCACAGGCTGCAACACTGACATAGTTGAGGAAAACACGATCTGCACAGGGTGTTTTATTTTGAAAATGGAACCGATAATCTGTAGTCCTGTGTCTAACCTCCTGTATGACTTGATCTGCTCTGTCTGATTTCATGTGGCATCGCTAAAAAATAGACTCAAAACTGTGCTCCTTCGCGGAGCATAGCGGAGACGCGTTTGTGAGACATATTTAGGCCTACATGCAGTATTCACACAGACTTCATTGATTCATTTATAGTAAGGCATCAGTGTGTTCACAATAAGACAACTGCATAGTCTGACTGGTCACTGCACAAACTGGGCATATTTTGCTGAGCACTGGCAGTGCTAAAAGTGGAAAAAAATAAATATATATATAAAATAAATAAGTGTTGGTACTCCCCTTTTTCACCTGTTAGCAGGTGTGTGAATCCGGTGGCTGGTATCGGCAAATGATCAAGTACCAGTCTATGTTCTAAATTTCTACAGTGAATAGAAGACACTAGAAGATAATGCTGATTTTGACAACATTAATTTATTAAATAAACAAGGCCTACTTTTGGTTTTCTGCCTCGTATTTGACTGTCGGAGAGCTGTGTCATCGGAATCTGCTATGGTTCAAGTTCTCTTTGTGCCCATTTGGAGCCAGACAAACATTACTGTCCATTTTTTATTCCTGTGCTTTTCCCCGTTTATCCAACATTGTTGTGACTCGCTCTGAAACGCAGCCGGTGGGTGTTGACGGACGACGGAGCACGAAGCAAACGCGAAGTGAAGCCATTCCAGAGCACACGTGCACCCTTAATCCCGGTGTCAGCACATGGATGTAGCGTTGATGAGACATCCCTACCACGAGAACAAACAAGCGGACATTACGTAGAAGCAAAGATCTTTTACACTGCCTCCCTCCATAATGTGGGGCTTCTCTTATGTGTTTACTGTCAACAAAAACCCTGATTACATCACCATGACATCATCAAGGTTGTTTTGTCACACAGAAAGATGCTCAAAACACATTTCACTACAAGCTAAGAAGCAGCATCCTCATACGAAATTGACTTTGACATGTAAAACAGGTGGAGAAGCTCTTTAATGTGAGAGTGCTCAGCACATAAATCAGTGGGTGGATGAGACCTCCTCTCACAGCCTGCATACATTACTATCAAACACAGATTTTTGGCCTTTAAGTAGCTGTTTTAATTTGAGTTATGAGCCTTGTACCGTTAAGTGGCCCTCTCTCTCTCTCCCTCTGTCTCAGTGTCTCTCTCCCACCTCCTCTTTGAGGCGTATTATCTGTATGTATGAGTGTACACAAGCGGGTCACGTTGCTTCTCCCAGAGAGCCCATTCAAATTCATATTTAAACTAGGTTATGCTGGGCTAATATCTAGGAAAACTGTCACAATGAGAAATGATCTTACTTATTAGACCTCACACGCATCTATTAAGAATAAAAGGGGGGGAAAAGAAACAGGAACACATTGTTCTGGGATTTGCATGTCTCTGTTTTTGCCAGCTTATTACACTCGTGTATATATCGAAATTAGTCCAGGAATGTTCTCATTCCACTTGCAAGTATTAACATAATGCAGATGTTAATGCTGGACTGCGTTATGGCCCCGAATGATCGATATCCTCTCTACTGGAACAAGATCTGAATGGGAATTAAAAAATCTGAGCGTTTGATGCCAAGATCAGCAACAGATATCACTTTAATCTTTTAAATCACTTCTTATAACACACTTTAACAGACACACACTAATGATATAAATTGTTTAACCTGCTTTAGACTCATTCCATGTGCTTGATTTATTTATTTATCCTATGACTCTGGTTTAAATCACGTCTGGGTTTTTGTTCTCTGTAAGGATAAAATCCAGGTCAGGGAAGAGAGCTGCAGAGTTGGTGCCATTATGGTTGTGTTTGTGTGTGCTTAAGTTTAAAGTTGAGGCAGACAGTTTACTTTTGGTGCATCTAATAATAACCTTTCAGCATTTTGTAACTCAGATGGTCTGAAAGAACACTAGACTTCTGCACCACTGCTTAGCTCTGTACTCAGATCGTGACGCACACTTTACACTGCTTTACACCATGCTTCTCAGCAACAGGTGACGTTGCTGCAAGCTGATATTCTGTTGAAACAAGTGACGTGTCTCACGTTCTAAAACTGACCTCTGGTGACTTGACAAGCTGAGATGCAGGCGACACCGTCAGCCGGCTTGAATCAAGGTGAGACGGAGCAGTTTACACTGCTGCAACTTTCCCTGCAACCGTTTTGTCTCGTCATGAATCTTTGGTGCAAACTGGACTAAAAGAGAGAACAACAACAAAAATAAAACACAAGATGGAGCAAAAACAGGGAGGGAAGGGTGCCGTGGAGTTGCTTTCTTAGGAGTCTCATACTACAGTAAGCTTGATTTCCAGATGTTGTGTACCTCAGCTTGAGTATTTAGATGTTAAAGCAACACAGTGTCGCTCAGACCGTGACCTGTGGCCTCAAAAAATGAAACTAAATGATGCTATGTCGAACAAAACAGCAATTTTAGTAAAATTGGGTCCTCTGGTTTTCTCTCTGATGTTCTACGACTGTTCTGCCTCAACTCTGTGATTTACAGAGCTTCCTGAAAGCAACATGTAGGCTGCCTGCCAGGGGCGACTGTGGCTCAGAAACAAGAACAAATCTTCATCTTGTCAGAGGGCTGATGATTCTGTCTGCAGCTTCTCCAGTCTGCATGTTGAAGTGTCCTTGTGCAGCGTGTGTGTTCATCTTTTTCTAATAAATAGGCAGCACACTGTCTGATGCCCCATGCCAGTAGTGTATGAATGTGTGTTAAAGCTGACTTGCAGTGTAAAGCACTTTAAGTGGTCAATAGATGAGAGAAGCTCAGTCTGTTTACATTAGTCATCATAACCTTCACACTGACTACAGGTTGGCTGAACCAGCTCTAACACGGAGGATAATGGCACTTGAACAATACCCATGAATGAGAGGCCAAACGTTTCAAGTACCTACAAGAGACTAGCTGCTGTAGAATCAACTCTCTTTGGATTTAGTAAGTTAAGTAAAGGTGTCCATAGATGACATTGACTTGTCAGAGTAGAGTCAGGAGGGTTCAATGGCAGACAGAGGGCATATTTGCAGGAATGAAGCTGAACGTGACTGTACCTTCAGACGTGATGCTGTGCCTGGCTTGATCTCGTCTCAGGGTGTGGCTGTGAACAATCCCACAGTGTGCAGGAGGGCCAGCAGACTTTAACTCCTGCAGAATGATTGACAGCTGACTGATCCAATCCCACAAGAGGAGAGACAAAGTTAAGTCATCTGAGGTGAGGAGGTCCTGTAATCGTGCTGTGCAGCCCAGGAGCCCAGACAGACGGCTCGCTCTCCAGCTCTTTGTTTCACTGAAAACACACTTACACACGTCAATTACGTGTCGGATGCAGTATGTGGTCTTAGCTAGAGAGTGTGTGTGTGTGCGTGCGTGTGTGTGTCAAGCATAGATTAGACTGTGGCAGGGCTGCTCAGGAGTGGAGAGAGATCAGTGGTGGAGCTCAGTCAGCCATGGCCACTGACTGTCAGACACCGACCCCCCAGACACTCGACGGACAGACTGCTGTATCAGTAGGTGGGGAAGTGTTTACCACACACACGTACACACACACAGTTTCTCTGTAGGTGTTTTCAGGTTCAGCCTTTTTCAGAAGCCACCATGACCGCAACATTTTTCGGAGCATTAATATGAGAACTTGCCGCTTGAAACGAGAAGCGGGTTGTCTCGAGTCGGCATTTGTTATCTTAATTTTAATGTTTGTTCTTGTGTTGTTGTGCGGTTTGTTTTTCTGAAGTGTCTTCATTATCCTCGGGGGTATAAATCTCACCTGAGCCAATTTGTTCTGTTCTTGCTGTCTCTCTCCGTGCGGTGTATTTTTATCCTTTTTTTGCTGTAATTTCATGTGCAAGTAAACTAGAAACTAGGCTAAACTCAAATTGACTTTGCAGTGCTGTGAGACAAAGATTACAGTAAGAATGCGTTTTTGCCTTGCAACAGAAAAAAGAACAGATGTATAATCAACAGCAGAGCCTCAGGTGGACGCAGAGCCACAGTCTGCAGGTTTAAAAACGCTAAGTGCACATCATTTAATGACCACTATGAGAGTCTGTATAGAGTGGAAGTTGTGTAATCCAATTTTAATGCATATCTGCTCACAGAATCCACAAATGGAAGTTAGAAAACCACTGCTTCTCCTGGGTAACGCTAAAGAAATTATAAAACAAGCAGAAGATAAATTCACAAAGAATGGCTTGTGGCTGCCCTGGTGTTGCAGTGGTTTGCGCTGTCGCCTCAGCACGAAGGTTTGGGGTTTGAACTCGACCTTTCTTTGTGGAGTTTGCATGTTTTTGCTTGTCTTACTGGTGTAGATATTGATATAGACTTTTAGAGAGTTTGGACTTGTTTTGTCCATCAGAACTGTTCGATCAGTGATTAAAGCCTCTGGCAACTTGGCTTGAAATAGTAAAAATGTATATATGAGATCAGAGTTGAGTGTCTCTTAAAGCATTCTAAAAAACTGAGTAAAATAAAAACTCATATCTATAAAAATAAACTAGTTCAAAAACAGCTCATTTTGTTGTTTAAACCATTTCTCAACACTGTGTGGGCGTGGCAGATCACGTTTTGATTGACATCTCCCTGGCTGTCAATCATTCATGATAACGGTGACAACAGTGCCGCAGGGGACAGCCGCTACTTGTTTGAGCTGTCTGACTCCAATTCAGACCAGGAAACAGACGCCAGGGCCTCTGAAAATTCTTCTGTCCAGCCTGCAACAGAATGGTGAGTTACGAAATGCCTTTCTATCCGTATCACTCTTAAGTAGAATAGTTAGTGTAAACAGACAAAACAGCTGCATGTCTGCTTGCTAGCAGGACCAGCTCTTCAGCTGAAAGGACTGTGCAGCCGCCTCTGTTACCAAAAGTTCCAGGCTCATGTCCCGGTGTGCACAGCCCATGAGGAAGAAGCTGAAGAGAGGGTACAGCTCCAGGTGCTAGACGTAGCCATTTTGCATTTTTACTATGCTCAAAGTCCATACATTCAACTCAGAATCCCACAATTCTTAGCAAACAATCCCCTTAACCTCAGCGAGTCGAGGGAGCCAGCTGCTAGTATTTCCTTTACCTTTCATTTGGAGGAGTAGCAGCCCCTCCCAAAAAGAAAGACACAAAATCTTTTATTTCTGGAATTAAATGCCTTTTCATTTTATTTCTCTCACTGCTCTTATTAAACCGACTTTATGTTTCCTTCTCAGCATCACACAGCAGAGAGAAAAAGATAGCGAGAAGCTGCTGAACATAGAGCAGCATTAAGAGACAGATATTTCCCTCAAGAGCTGGAGGAGACCAAAAATAGAGCCTCGAGAGAGAGAGAGAATGACTTTTATCATGTGGATAGCAAACATAACAAATGAATGAAAATGGTGGTCTGTGCTGGTTATGCAAATCACTGCTGCCAAGTTCATTATAATCTTTATATGGTGATGATATGATTATACATACAACTTGTTCAGCTGCCTTAAAGCGGCTGCTCTGGATAAATGTCTTCTTTGTTTACCGACCTCCTCTGTCATTTGCTGCTCCTGATCAGTTCTTATCAGCAGCTGTCGATTCACAGATCTAAGAAATACTTTGCTGAGCGTGAGTTACTGAATAAACCCAAGTTGTGATAAACGGTAGTTTCCCTGTTGGTATTTCTGGCAGGTGTTACAGCGTAAATCCTCAATCTGCTCCTCTCACAGTCACTCAGACTTTGTGGTTGCTTCGCCCAAGAAGATTTTATTTTTAATCCAGGCACATTTTATTATAAAATCTGTTAGGTGCAACCTAACTTGAAGCAAGCAACTTTTTAATTATATCATGGTGCAAAAGTGCAGGGCTGAGAAACACAACTGTGACTGTGAGTCACACTCTGTTTATAAGAGAGAGTTTTGGTGAGCTGTCATCGCGCCATCATCTGTCTCCTTTTTACCCATCAGCCCTTATTTGTCTGGCATGACTTTCCTTATTGGCTCGGATAAAACTCACAGTTTTCCTGGACAGCGACTGAAACCCACATTTGCAGCCGTCTGGGTGCAGATATTTGGAGGAGCTTAGGAGTTTGATTACACCCCAACATCCTGGGCGTAAAGCGCCATAACTCTCTAGTTCGTCTCCAAATTGCTCTCCGTGGAGCCGCTCCATGTTTCATCTCGTGGGTGACATCACAGAGGAACTCTGGGTCCTGTGGACTGCAGCTTGTGGTTGTTTATGTACTTAATAAAAGAGACTTGAGCTCAACAGAGTAATGTATGCAAACCCAGTTTTAGCCTGGATTATTTTCACTTGAATGTAGAGCGGAGTGATTCTCGCTGCAGAGGCTCTGGGGATTGTGACATATTACTCCATAGGATTACATTCACTAAGATAGGCAACACAACACTGAGGATGATATTTATAGTGAGCTACATATATGACCATTTAATTTCGTGACTGCACCTTTTTAAGCACTCATGGGAAAAGATAGAGCCTCGAGCACAGAGGACTGAGCTGAGCTGTATGTGAAGTTATTCATACATAATGAATGCACGCAATGAGATAAATGTGAACCCAGACTCCCCCTTGCCTTCATTTTCCTTTGCAGTCTTTTATGTCTCTTGTTGCAGCGTTCTGTTGTTTCTTTTCTTTGTTAGACTTGTTGGATTTCTTTATTTCTGCCTGTCAAGGCTGGATTACCGACCACAGAAAGAGAAAACTGCCGAGGCCACAAAAGCTTCAGCTTCACTCATGACAAACTGGTTCAAAGTGATTCAATTAGCTGCAAATTTGTTTAAGAATTTCACTATGTGGTTTACATGATGTCAGAGAAAATCGATTTATTGTGTTAAAACCGGACACATGTTTTAGCTGGAGTTCCAACTGAAACCAGACTTTTAAATACACGTAACGTGTTAGTCTGACTGGAATCGCACTAAATCAAATTTCTCAAAGTCAAACTAACACACCCAGATTTATATAACACATGGTTTGTTAATAGGAAAGAGTTAAAAAAGACACAGAGGACAGATGAACTGTGAGGGCAGCCATGACAAACAGCAGGGCTATGACTATGTACTGATCTTTCACCACAGACACACACCAATGAGCCTCTTGTCGAGACGTTACCTCATCCACAGCACAGGTACCCACACAGTGACTCTCTCGAAAGGCCATAAATATACTTGTAGTGACTCTCAAAAGCTCCACATGGTTCCCTGTTTGTCCGGAGGGGAATCAGAGTCTGACAGTCGCTGCTTGTGGCTGATAAACTCCGACTAGCAGCTTTAAATCTCTTATAGACGTCGCTGTGAGGGCCAGTTTTGGAAGATTTTAAGGATGTATTTTAACCCTTAATAGTTAGAAAATTGCTGCACTTTTTGCTTGATCTTGTTGAGCTTTATATAAAAATTCTTGCTCAAATGATAAATGTAAACGTTGGCAGTGTTCAGCTGTTGGAAGTAGAAGAGGTTCTTACAAAGACGGGTGGGAATCCGAGGAAGAAACCTGAGCTATGTTAAGTTTAAAGCAAAGGGAATGATATGCAACAAAGGTCTCCAACATGGTGGGTAACGGCAGGGCACCCAGGTTCATTAGCCTTCCACCAGCAGAATGAAGCTGTAATAATGGAGCCGGCTCTTGAGCATTTCTGACAATATGTTCCCCTTTCTGCTTTAATGAGAGCATCAAAGGTCATGGCTGAACTGGACCCAGCAGATGCTTCAATGGAAAGGTTCTGCAACGCTGTAGGAGTGTACTTTGTGTATTAACATGCTGTGCAGCGATGGTTCTCAACCTTTTTAAGAGGACAGGGCCCCACCCCATATCTATTATCCAGGTCCCTTACTGCCCCACATCAAATAAAATGTAGGTTATTGCCTTCCCTGAATAGTAATGTTGATTTAATTTAACTGTACTGTTGAAATATCATCATGCCTTTCATTAGGGAGGTAAAAAAGTCATGCACAGGGTCTGTTATCAAGTTTTTTCCTCACTTTCTGTTGTTAAAGTTTCTTTTAAACTATAATTTTTAAAATTCTGCTGCTTTTAAAATCTTTATAGACAACTTTAAACTCTGGTACTTAGTCATCATCTGACCTCTTCTTGTTAATCTTTGGTGCAAAATCATTCAAACACTTCAACGCCCTCCTTTAAAAAGTATTGCTCATAGCACCTCATGACGTTCTTGTAGCGCCCCCTAGGGGGTTAAGCACCACCGTAGAGGAGTGTCCTGTGTGTTACGAAAGCAAAGATCCAGACTAAAGCTGCAGTCCAGAGCTCGAAATGGATTTTTATCTGCAGTGAGCAAATGTAAGATGATTTTTGTCACTTCGCAGCAGACGAATCAGACCATCCACCGAAGTCCCACATGTCCTGTCTCAGAATTAAATGACCTCCTTTCTGAGCTGAACTAGTTTCAGAGACAATGAATACAGCCCTCGTCACATTCAGTGTATATAAAACATCAGACACGTCCGCCACTATTGTGACAGCCGTCTCTCCCCATATAAAAAATAATTACATTGAGCATGCAAAGCTTTAAATGAAAGTCGCCATACGCTCCAGCACAGGAAGTGTGTTTGCATGGAATTTTTTGAAAGTCCTAGTTTTTCACGCTACCATCTGTCTGTCCACTGGCTTTTCACTGTTTAATCAGAGCAATATGAAGCCAGGAGATTTGGTCCCTCCAGAGATATACATCCTCAGAGGCTTCTGGGAAGTAAGTGTAAGGCTTTCTAGAGCATCTCTGAAAATTGAAGCTCTGTCAGCCTCCTTTTCTCCTTAAAGGGGGTTTTTCTGTGACGTTAAGCTGGTCTGTCTCAGGAAAACTTGGATCTGATAACACATGCAAAACAAAATAACGTTGTAAGCATTTAAAGAATAATTCAACGCTAATTTTCAACATGTTTTGTGTTTTAACTTCATCTATTCTCAGCCTTGCATAAGCAGTTTTTTTTCCCAGGCCAGTCATCTCTTCGACTTCCTCTCCTCCTTTGCCTCCAAGCTCTGGGCTATCCCAGCCTTTGAAATTAGTTGCAGCAGTAATCCCTTAATCAGAGTGTCTCGCTGGGATTACCACCGAGGGCAGCCTCAGTTACTGCCCTGCACCACCACCGGCAGTTGTTGAGCCTGCAGTATTTGATTTTTTCACTACATCCTCCAACTTGTACTGCCGTGAATCAATTATGGTAAACAATATGTGATAATGTGACCTTGTCTGCTGCGATAAACAGTTTGTATCTTGCCTT
>JAPXVT010000006.1:29747519-29758442 GCA_029823135.1 Acanthurus reversus | reverse complement strand
ACAAAAAAACAGGCAAAAAGCTGTTAACTATGAATGAAACTTATTATTTCTGGCTATGCCGCTGTTTCTGATCGAAATTATGTTAGAGGACATTTAATTAATCTACACTCCTGCGTGGGGGGCAAACAGAAACTAACGGTGTGTGTGACTGTGGAGACGTGTGTGTGTGTGTGCACACCTTGGCCCAATGTGCCCAATCTTATGCAGTCATGCCAGGCTGAATCTTTGCGCCTCAGTTTAGACCAGGTCTTTCTCATCTAAACTTTGCCATATTTTGACCTTTTTGTGCCGGACACGAGACAGTGAATGTGCCGAGACACCCCCTGATTCTCCCCTCACTTTCAGACCTCTGCCCGCTGGCACACAGACGCGGCACATTTGCCATCTCACACACATGGAAAAATGACATGTGTGCCGGGGGTTAGACAGGAACCTCAGTCATGAAGTTATCTGGTTTGTTGGCAGTACAACAAAAACAAGTTAATGACGTGATAATGATGATTTACAGTTTCACTGTGATATGTCTCTTTTGGAGCACATCGGGGGCTTGTTATGTTGGAGGAGTGTTTTCAAAGTAAATGTCTGTTATTGATTCTAAGTCTAAACAATGACATCTTCCTTTTTTTTTTTTCAGGTAAAGGAATATTTGAAGCTGGGGTATGAAAAGGGAGGGAAGCCACGTGACGACCCATTCTATGAGAAGATTATGGCCGATATTTTCCGCAAGAGTGACCACGACAATGACGGACTGATCAGTGCGAAGGAGTACAACATTTATGAGCACGATGAGCTCTAGTGTTTTTTGGGACAGTCAGTGTCTCCTTTTTGTGATGAAACTTTATTTTTTACCCACTTTACTTTGATGTGCCTTTTGTCTGCATGCCACATGCCTCTTGTCCCAGAATGCATTTGGAAAACCTCTGTCAGCGCTGTCTCCTGTGGAAGCTGCTGTGGAAGCAGATGATGTATGTGGTCGACTCAGCCCCATATGATTGTTCTGCATCGGCTCAGTGGTGTGAACATGGAGAGAAGTCTTGGCTGTTGGAGTGACTCCAAAACCACGAAATTTAGCATCAGAAACCTTAACGTGAGTGTCATGTGAGATTGGAGAGGGTGTTTTAACCAAACCTGTGAATTTCCTGCCCTCTAATCTGCAATACCTGACCAGTGTGTGGATCCACAGATTGAGGTAGATCGAGATTAAAAAGGTGAGTGCAGAGACGGATCTCTTCTTCCCAGATAGGACGTCCAATATAAAGAAGCCTGATGATAAAATGCACATTCAATCCTTGTTGCGGTCTGTCATGTTTTCAAGTTTTGTTTACATTTTTACGGGGTCAAAACCGTGGAATCATGGGCTTTTTACCAAGAAAAGAAAAGAAGAGCTAGATTTTCATGTAACTTCCAGCTCAGGTGGGTGTATCTGATGTGAGGACTGACTGAATAAAATCAATGATTTTTACTCTTTTTCTGGTCATGCTTTTCTTGAGGGTGTGATTTTCTTACCTGAAATCAGTTGATCAATTTTGATGGCTGACTCTTCCTCGACTCAAACAGAAGTACAAATACCATGCTGTGAAAATACGCCGCTTGTGGTAAAGTACTGCATTCAAGATTCAAGAAAAATGTATGATCATTTTTGCACTTCTGATTAGCTCGGTGCTGCTGTGTGTAGCTGAGTGTAGAGAGATGAATTTAAACTTGTCACAGCCTGATGGAAGAAGCTGCTCTGTAGTCTGGTGGTACTTCTGTATCTTCCTCCAGATGGCAGCAGTGTGAGCAGACAGTGGCTGGAGTGGGGGCTGTGCAGATGTCTCACTTCACCAATGTCACTGATGATGTGTGGATGGGAACCAATGATGTTCTGAGAGATTTTAATCACCCGCTGCAGAGCCCTCCTGTCCCAGGTCGTGCATGAACCATGCCAGACTGTGATGTTTCCAGTGAGGATGTTTTCTGTTGCTCCTCTGTAGAAACTGATCAGAGTTTGGCTCTTAGGTTTAGCGTTGTTGAATTCCCTCAAAAAGTAGAGCCTTTTCTGTGCTTTTTTAACCAGGGTGGTGATGTGTGATACCCTGATGAAGACATTCTGTCCAAACGTTGGTAGTCAAAGTAACCTTCATGGAGCTATACTAAGTGTGTGGTATTTTTTCTATTTTGGTGATGTGTGATGACTGTAAGAGGTTCTCAGTGATGTTAAATCCCAGGAACCTAAAACTGTTAACCTGCTCCACCTTAGCTCCTCTAGATGTAGACAGGAGTGTGTCTTCGCCTTCTTCCTAAAATCAACTGTCAGCTCTTTGGTTTTGTTGACGTCGCGCAGCGGATTGTTCCCTGTGCAACACTCTGACAGATTGTTGATTTCCTCCCAATAAGAACTCTCATCATTGTTTATAATACGGCCAATGATGATGATGTTGTCCACATTCTTTACAGTAGAGTTCCCTGGGTGTGGAGGAGTGCAGTCATAGGTGGACAGCATGAACAGGAGGGGACCGAGCACAAAGCCTTGAGGGGCTCCAGAATCCCGGATTGAGAATTTGACTTAAATAAAAACATTGTCAGACACCTACTGCATCATTAATAATTGCAAGAATATTGTCTCATGGGACATGTGTAATGAGCTGAGCTCTTAATAGAAATCAGCTGACATGTATAACAACACATTTATTAATAAATAGCTGTACTTTTACAGTATATACACAGTGCATACTTTGATTTAGAAAAAATCTCGGAGTGACAACCCTTTTTGCCATGAAAAACCAAAGCAGTCTGTCAGTTGGGGATCTTCATCCTGACTGACGGCAGCTTGATGGCTGCTGCCTTCACCTCTGTCGTCATGTCGACCCCCAGCGGTGCCCTGGAATGCAGCGTTTATGTTTAAAAACACAAAAAACAAAAACATTTATTCTCAAGTGAAATCTTAAATGAGACCTTTCGTTCAGGTTTGACTTACTTTGGCTCATAGCAGACATTTACGTGTGGAGGCAGAATTCCTTTTCCTTCTCTGAGGCGTTCCACACCGTTCCTGGTTAAAAAACAAAACTGGATGTTTGTCTCAGGTGGATCAGACTCTACAGTGAGGCAAATCATCTTTAGCTTTACTGAATGTCAGTAAACACACCACGCGATCATCACTCCGTTGTCAGTGCAGAACTTGGCTGGAGGACAGAGCAGGCGCAGTCCTGTCGCCTCGGCAATGACGGCCAAAGCTTTGCGGATGTACTGATTGCTCGCAACTCCACCCGACAGAACCTGTCGAAGAATAATTATGACATCTTCAAATGTGTATTCACACTGTTCACTGATTTAAAGAACATGGGCCAATGTTATTCTATATTTCAGTTCACCTACACCAACAATGCTAACCAGCTTTCATCTGTCTTTGGCACTCAGATTCACTTTTACACATAAATCTTTGAACATGGGTCTCAAATAAAATTTTCATTTTCAAAAAGGCCAAAATCTAGATATCTAGAATAATACTTATCCTCTAAAAGGTTCATTTTAAAGGACTTTGTTTTTATTGAGTTGAGGCCCTCATCCACCTCCAATAGTACTGGATGGCACAGCACAAAAAATGTATTACAAGCACTCATCTGTCAGGTTATTTCTATACATAAAGTATGTTTGGAGCACAAGTGAAAAAGACGTAACACCAGTCAAAGTGTCAGTGTTTCCATAATTAACCTTCTTATTTAGGAGGAAGAATTAAGTTTAGAGAATTCAGATTTTATCTGCAATCACATTTCCTCCAAAGGGTGACCATGAACTAAGCATTACAACAAAATAATTTTCATTAAAGAAATAAAGCATGAAGTAACCCACTCACCAAAGTGGGACTGCTTGCAGGAAGCAGACCGTTTGCCTTACAGAACAAGATGGCCCGATGTGTGCGCTTTGCAAGATGAGAGGCGACTGTGTGCTGCGTAGCTGCTGCAATGTCGTTCACACAGGATAACAGAGTGCCCTGCTCTATACCTACAGAGGGAGAAAAACACGGCTACAAATCAAATGTATGCACACAGAGAAAGTTCTGTCAACCTGCTGATGCGAGTAACAAAATCAGCCAAGTACAGTTTAACTGAATAAACGTTATCAAAATCATAAAGTGTCTCTTTTTATGCATGTTTTAAAGACAGAAACCTGCAAAAGCTTGTTTCATTTTGTTTTTCGTTCATCAATGTATTTTTTTACTTTTTCCAAAACAGTCTAATTCTTTGATTAAACGTTTTGAGGTGTCATAGCTGGAAAAAGATGAATCTGATGACTGGCACGTGGGTTACCTTCCTCTGCCTCTTTTTTCATGATTGTCATTGTAACTTGATTTCGTAGCCCAGCGAAAGAAAAGCAGCAGTCATGCGTTTGTCCCATTGGTGTCCTGAAATTAAACTTTGTCCTGTCGCCATCCTTTGCCAGAAGCTCTATGGCTTGTCCTCCACTCAGGTTGGAGCACTGTGGGTGTTTTATGAGGGACAAACGTCTGGCCACCTGTGAACCCACAAAAGATATTATTGGACCTGTTATCCTCACATAGCAAACATCGCAACCAATAACTACAGCCACATTTTAGTGGTACGATCTTACTTTATCCAGTGAATCTCCTGGAGCTTCATCCAGAGTGTGACCCAAAAGCAGAAAGTCGTCGACCCCTCGAGCCACAGCGAGAAGTGAGTGACCTCCAGAGACGAGCAGGACCAGGAAGGGGAAGGCGACACGCTGGAGCATCCTGACGGTCAGGGCGTGGGCTTCCATGTGGTGGATGGGGATGAAGGGCTTGTTGTGCTGCCTCACAAACTGCTGACTGAATTCACAGCCGATGCCCAGGCTCAGGGCCAAGCCTGGCTTCACGGTGGTGGCCACAGCTGACAGCTGGCTAGCGTCTACGTTGCCCCTCTCCAAAGCCTCCTGGACCACTCGCTCTATGTTTTCCCTGTGAAGCTGCTGTGCCACTGTGGGGATGATGCCACCGGCCCTGCAGCATCAAAACAGGGAGGAAGATGTGAAAAACGCAACAGCCGTAAAGCGATGACCCTGATGTCACACAGCTCTGACACCCACCTCAGATGAACATCTTTCTGAGAATGTAGAGACTCTCCAAGTATGTGACCTGTCTCGTCCAGCACAGCAGCTCCAGTATCATCACAGCTTGTCTCAATTCCCAAAACCAGTCTGGGCACTGAAGCTTTTCCAGATGTGGGACAGCACCACAATGTGTGTCTGCACCTTTTTAGCCTGTGCAGCATGTTTAATTTTGTAGGGAACATGGTCATTAATCTTAGTTTAACCGACTACGAGTTAAAATAATCAAAAAACTAAAGGTGACCTCACCTCAGTTCGCATTAAATACCTTTTAAATAATAAAATGGTTACGAGCATGGCGCGGGCATCACATTAGACTCAGAGCAACGAGCCAAAAACAGAAACGCGTCAAGTCACTTGAGTTTAAGCACAAAGCACAAACATATTCTGATTCACTTGTAAATCACTTCCGTATAGCTGCGTTACATGTTAATAAGTCCGTACACCGGGAAATTTGTGACCTTACATTACGACTTATGTACCGAAAGCAAAAAAAAAAAAGGTCATTAAATTCACATTATACATGTTAATCTTAGAATTTCAAAGACACAATTATTGGACAATCATCAAAAAATAAAATGGGGTCCAAAAGTTTGACGCTTCCTCTCTAGGGGACATTTTCTTCTGCTGCACAAGGTGAAAGCATGGAGCCGAGCGGCTGACTGGACTTTGCGACCGAACGGTGTTCTCATCCATGTTTACATGCCGGAAGAGGTACATGTTGGTTTAGTGTCACTTCGTAGTTCAAACATTTATTCTGTAGCGGCGCTTTATGGTTTGTGTTGCGAAGTTACGGAGCCGCTTCAGATTTTTAAAAATGATTCGTTTTTATGTAACGTTAGTTGATTGTGCTGCCTTCACGGATGCAAGAAATGTGGTATTTCTGACAAGCTGCTCATTTACCCAGGAATGCGGTGGTCTGTTGATGAGTTTGTGAGACACAAAGGCAACAAACAAATAAGATTATTTGATATAACGCATACCTAAAAACGATCAAAATGAGCATCGGTAACCTGTGGGTTCAGAAGAGAGTCACTGCACGTTTAGGAAGTTCATACGTACAATAACCTCAGACGCACCCATTATGTTCATTTGAACGTGATTTTACAATTTGGGATTTTCCGTCGCCATCCGGCTTCTTAACTGCACAAGAGGAAACCGATCTGAAATATGCTGGTGAATTAAAATGGATGATACGATCTGATTGACGGTGGATGTGTCAGTTAAACTGTTTCTGGTGTTTTATGCATAAAGTTTTTGTGATAGCTAAAAGTTGCTAACGCTATCAACATACACGGAAATGCTTTTCGATCACGTGATGATCGGCACGACCTGCTGCTAGCAGGTTGATGGTGCTTTCACGTACGTTACTATTAGATCGTTAATTATAGAACTGTCCGTCTAAATGTATGTTTTAAATGTTTTTCAGTCAGTTTTTGTTGTAGTGGAAGTTTTCAGACATGGCTGTGGATCTGTGGTGCTGTTACTGCCTGTTGGCCACCACAAAGAAAGTTAATGAGCATAAGCACTTTTCAAAAACTTCGGTTTTAATAAGCATTTCATGTTGACTTTTCTAAAGGAGTCATGGAACACCCAGCTTGTATTCTGGAGGAATTGAAGCAGTTTGTCGTAAATGATGCCCCACCGACAGTGTATTACATCCCAGATTTCATATCTGAAGATGAGGAGTCCTACCTTCAGCAGCAGGTGTACAAGTCTCCAAAAACTAAATGGACTCAGCTGTCAGGCAGGCGGCTTCAGAACTGGGGAGGGTTACCGCATCCCAAAGGCATGCTGACAGAAAAGATGCCGGACTGGCTCCAGACGTACTGTGAGAGGATTTCCTCTCTGGGTGCATTCGGTGGGAAAACAGCCAATCACGTGTTGGTGAATGAGTATAAACAAGGAGAGGGCATTATGCCTCATGAAGACGGCCCTCTGTACCACCCCACCGTCACCACCATCAGCCTGGGCTCTCACACCCTCCTCGACTTCTACACCCCCATCAGCAGCCTGGAGGAAGACGCGCCGCAGACGGAGGAGAACCGCTTCCTGTTCTCCCTGCTGGTGCAGCCGCGCAGCCTGCTGATCCTGCAGGATGAAATGTACCAGCGGCTCCTGCATGGCATCCAGCCCCGCCAACAGGACGTGCTGACGGACAAGGTGGTGAACCTGTCTGCTGCCGGGGCGTTGCCAGGAGAGACACTGAGCCGAGGCACCAGAGTGTCACTAACCATACGACACGTGCCCAAAGTGATGAAGACGAAGCTCGTACTGGGGAGAAAATGAACAAGGACTGAAGGACTGCGTGTTGACCTGATACTTTGTTATGGTACCACATGCTGCGTTTGCTCACATCATCAGGCATCATGTGAATGGAATCCTTTCCAAACAGATTTATGAATTACATTTCATATGTGTCTGTATTGGATCACGTCTAGCTTTGCTAAATATCTTCTCTGGACATGATCAAAGTTGACAAAGCATAAAGTTTCAGCCTGAAGTGGCCTAAATTATTGATTCATCTCTTAAATATTTAAGTGATTAGGAGATCTATGTAGCAAAGATATGTGTGTCAAATACTATTAGACAAGTGGTTTCTTTAGATTTCTTAAAAATAAACAGCCATGGAATTATTAATTTTTTTTACTTAATTTTTTTTAATCAGAAAGCCAAACACTTATATGTGACTGAAACTGTAATCAACAAATGTTGATTTACTGTAATTATTATACATTTAAAACTTAAAACAGTTTTTGTGGATTCATCACCTTTTTGTTTTGGCACAATATACATAAAATAAATATTTTTGCTTGAGTTTGTGTTTGCAGAATTTACTGAATTTTGAATTCATTTAAGCACAAGGAATAACAGTCCAGCTCATAAACAAACATGGCCAAAATAAGTCGGTTTCAGCTTTACACTGGTGTCTCGTACTAGCAGAAAAGTAACAAGCAATAGTAGTGCTGAAGTGCCCAAAACATGTTTGAGGTAATTACATAGTTTGTCCATCAGGGGGCACTGACAAATCACTTTCCAACTGTTAGAGCTCTTGTTGTGGACATTTTCTAGCCAGATTTGTCCTTATTAACAAATAAAATAATTAAATAAATAATAATTATTTTCACTCTGTGTGTGTGTGTGTGTGTGTGTGTATATGTATATATAATCTTGTTTCATGTCTGCTCAAAAATCTGGTATTATTTGGACCATAAATCTCCTTTTTGTCTCCACACTCAGCGTTCAGAGTCAGTTGCCACAGTATTCATTTTGTTTTTTTTCCCCCTACAAATTAAGAATAACATAACATAAAACTCTAGCACTACACTTAATGGGTTCATAATCTGCCTTCAGAAACTCATCCAGCCTTTCACTTATTAACCAGGTTCACTGTTGTCTTCGATGTCACAGGTGGCTTGTTCATGTTTTCTGTTAGAAAATCAGCTTTAACTTTTGGGACACAACCTGCTGGCTGAATTCTGTTAAAGAAATGTGATGCAAATGTCTTTTTTGGCTGAAACTGTTGTATGGATTAGTCTCAGTTCTTTAGAAAGGCCTCGTCATCATGTGCTCTGTCCTGAAAATCCTCTGACTTTGGTGTGAAATCATGTTTCACAGGAGGACACCAAAACAATGGAGCCAGAGACGAAACGCTGGAAAGGGTCAGTGAGTGACACTGACTCCTGGGTTGCTTATCCTGTACTGTCCGATGAGCAGTCACGAGACGTCGAGCTGATCGAGGCGTTGGCTGCACCCATCGTCAACAAGAGAGAGACCTCTCGACTGGTGCAGGAGCTGAACAGCCTCTACCCACTGAATGGACTTCAGCACGTCAAGAGGGTGCGAGCGGTCAAGGACAAGAGCAGCGCTCACCCACTGGAAGTCCTTGTGTGTCTCGTCAGTGACGCACCAGACATGAAGGTGGCCAGCATCCAGTCTCTGTTCCCCTCAGATGGAGTTAGACCTGATGGATTAGGGGAGCCTTTTGTGGTTCAGGTCCCTGCTCGTCCCCCCTTGACCCGACCTCAGTTTGAGCTGGCGAGCAAACACTGGCCCACCTCCTTTCACGAGGACAAACAGGTGACTGTCGCCCTGAGAGGAGAGCTCTTCAGCCCGCCGCAGAAAGCCCGGATGCACATGTACATGATGTCTGCTGTGACTGCCGCCAAAGCAGGAAGTGAGTTTGGAATGGAGGCGGTGGGAGCCGTGGTGGTCGACCCAGTAAGGGAGAGCATCATTGCGGTGGGCCATGACTGCAGAGGAGAGCATCCCCTTCATCACGCAGTCATGGTCTGCATCGACCTGGTGGCTCAGAGCCAGGGAGGTGGCTGTTATTGTTTTGACAGATATCCTGCCTGCAGATTCACTCCACAGACTCCAGACACTGTTGAAAAGGGTCCTGATGCAGAGGCGAGTCCTCAGCCGTACATCTGCACTGGATACGACCTTTACGTGACCCGAGAACCTTGTGTCATGTGTGCCATGGCGCTGCTGCACTCCCGCATCGGTCGTGTCTTCTATGGGACTGCCTCTGCTGACGGAGCCTTAGGGACCAAATATAAAATCCACGCACAGAAAGACCTGAACCATCGCTTTGAGGTGTACAAAGGAATCATGGGAAAGCAGTGTGAGGATCTGAACAGTGTGCACATGCACACTAACAAGGACAGTAGATAATGTATTGATTTCATGAGTGGACGTGAAGCTGCATTCCTGTTCTTCTTATCACCTGTGCAACTGCAAGAATAGATTTTTTAATCAGCATTTATTTTAAATAAAGTTTTTAATTGTGTTTTTGTTGTGTTGAGTAAGGACAAAATAACAAAAAGTTCCCACTATTATGCTGACTTTGACTTTAAAACTCTGAGACTTCCAAGAAAGGGACACATCGTTGAAACATAAAAGTTTTAATAATAATTTGAAGAAGTTGGAAGGAAGAGCTGCTGACCTAAAAGGATCACATTTTTTTGAAACTTAAAAAGTAAATAAATAAAAATCTGACGTAGTGATCTGTAATTCATTTTCATCTAGTATTTTGCTTTTTTTGTGTTTTACAGGTGCAAACATGTCACCTGCAGGAAGGAAAGCAATAACAGTTTGTAACTGCAGGTGTCGACAAGTACGGAAGCTGAGAGCGGCCATCGTCGCTACTATCCTTTTTTTTTATATCTCAAGATCACGAAAAAATCATTTTGATATCACGGGATAATGGCTCATTTTCCTGCGATAACAGAATAAATTAATGTGTTATCACAGGATAACAAGACTCGTTTTCCCGTGATAACGAGATAATTGATCAGGTGAACTTTCATCACATGACTGAAAGTGAGTGCGTGGTTCATGATCACACAGATTTGGCGTCAAGTTCTCTGCCAGCAGCATCCCTGAAGTGCGATCGTCTGTGAAGCTTCAGCCGGCTCGTCTTCTCCTTAAATGACGAGAGCTGATCTGAATGTTTTCTCTGACAGAAAGACACGGAGCAGTTTCTGCCTGTGTTAGACTTTGAAGTACAGTCTGATGCGTTGATCAGCAAGCCTACTTGTGTCAAGAGCATCTACATGCTGGCGCTGGTTGCGCTCCAGATCTCTGATAAAAATTATTAGAAAAGAGGAAACAGCGGACTTTTTATGCCTTTGCACTGACGATAGCCAGGGCCGGAGGCATTATGTTTTCAGGTTGTCCGTCCGTACGTACAGACAGATTTCTTGTGATCATGATATCTAAAGAACGCTGTGAGGGATTTTCTTCAAACTTTGCACAAGTGTTAACTGTGGGTTAGGGTTAGGATGAACTCAAGGATGAACTTATTAAATTTTGGCGGTCATAGGTCAAAGGTCAAGG
>JAPXVT010000006.1:29588862-29600360 GCA_029823135.1 Acanthurus reversus | reverse complement strand
GGTCTTTTTTTCACTTAAAGTAAGAATACATCACTGTGAAAATACACTACACAAGTGTATACAAGTATACAAGAGTGTTATACTATTAGATTATAATTACGAATGCGTTCATGTTTGCTTGGAGTAAAAAAAGCGCGACTTCCCTCTGAAAGAAGCATTAAAGAGAAATACTGAAGTTGCAAGGTAACTGCTAGGAAAACAATCACAACAGTAACAGTCAGTCAAAATGACTTAGTTCTCCATGGGGGACATTTAATGCGTTCAAAGAAAAGGATCTTAGAGAAACTGCTGCACCTCATTGCTGTACACCGGCTGAGGTTTGGGTGGCGGTGACGGCGGTTTGACAGGCTGAGGTTGAGGTATTGGCTGGAACAGCTGCTGGGCGTCTGCCGGCTGGCCTGAGCTGTGGTATGGCTCGCTGGGCTCTCCGGTCTCATCTGTAACAGCTGGAGGCATCACAAATACTGAGGGCACATCTGGAACCTTCACTGGAATGACCTGCGTCAGCAACTCAACACTGGGTGGCGCCTTAAGCTCCGCCTTGGCAGCAACAGCTGAGAAAACAAAAACACATTTCAACCGTTCTAAATGAAATTGGTCCTCTACATTCATTTAGATATCACATGATCACATCTCGCTGGTTGTGTGGAGGTGTGCTGTGTTTTAGGCTGATTTAGATCTAAACCGCTGAGAAACAATCAGAAAATAACATTTTATTCCTCTAATCGCCCGTCTTTCTCTCACCCAACTGTCACACACTCTCTCTCTCTCTGCTGTAAGTAAGGCTCGCTCTACCATCGGTGTGTGTGCAGCTTCGGATAGAGACGTTCACACGCCTAAATTTTATAACATAATTAATCTTCCAAGGTCTGTTGGGTCGTAAACGACCCCAGAATATATAGTTTACAAAACATTAAATAACTTAAGATATAAAAAGGATAGCAACTTATTTTTTCTTTTAGCCGGAAGCTAACAGCTGCGCCGTACCGATGAGATCGTCGTCGCATCCCTTTCACAGGCTGAGTTACGTCCCCTGGAACTTCAGTGACTTTATACATTCTTCATACTGTAAATCCAGTATGTAAAAACCACAAGTGAAGGTTCTTTGGTAATTATTTAATCCATTTTCCGTATCAAAAACAGCTAGCGCAGTGGTCTGTCCCTCCATGTAAATGCATTGTGCCTACTACTGTGCCAGTGTGCCTTCCTGCCTACCAAAATAAAATCATTACAGAAAGGTTCAAAATATTTTGTGTTTTTGTTACACAGAGACTTCTAATTAATTTTAAATTTATTTTATTTAATGCTGCTGTTTAAGTTTAAAATTTAAACCCATTGGTCTACTAATAAATGGGGTCAGTTTTTCTCATAACCAACTGTTGTAGGCTATATACTGGGGAAGTATTTGTTGTTCTCCTTTTGAGTAATATCACCTGATGAAGCCTTTTCTAACATTGCAGGCTACATGATAAAAAAAGTATGCTGCCTACTTGATATCAGTCAGACTGATATCAGTCATAGAGAGAAAGAAAACCGCACTGTATTCGATTGATATCGGTATTGGCAGATACTCAAGCTGCCAGTATCTGAATCCATGTGGAAGTGAAAAAGTGGGATTGGGACTCCCCTACTTTTTATGAAGTGTCAGCAGTGTTTTATTTCTCTTAAATAAATTCTAGTGGATTCAAAATGCGGCATGAAATGGATCAGATTAGCAGTGAAATACAACAGAGAATGTTAAAATGTTCCCCTCCTCCTAGCAGATACATGACTGTGAAAGGAAAAAATAAAAACTTATTGCAGGATTAGAATCAGTGACATGGAGTGAATACCTTTCAAGTGGCCTGCAGTGGGCTCAGCCACAGGACCCTCCCCACGGTACTTGTTCTGGGAGTCGAAGCTGCAGACAGGGGTGTGCTGAGGGGGGTTAGGCAGGGGGCCACCGTTCACCACCTCACCAATCAACACGGTTTTCTTTTTGAGGATGACCTCTGACTTCTTCTGGGACAGAGGCAGGTCAGGCTCCTGATAAGTCATTCGGCTCAGCTCTACCACACTGTGAACACGGATGCAGCAAACTTTGGTTGAACACTGCCACAGAACATTCCAACGCTATAATATTCATTTTTTGTGAGTTTACAAAACTTAGATCTATGACAGATTCTCAGTGATCTTAAACTCTGCTGAGGAAGTTATGTTTTCAATCCTTTCAATCATCTGTAAGCAGGAAATCTTCAAGAAACTTGAACATATTTTAACTTCAACATGCAGGATGCCAAAAGCACCATCCAGCCTTTTGTGAAAAAGTTTACATTATTCCTGATACACACTTAACTCTGAGTCCTACACTTGTTTTAAGCAGTACAGTGGGGCTATGATCAGATATTCAAAACTTATCACATTCTGCCAAACATCAACGAGCAGACACTCACTCATCGTTGACGTTGAGGCCGTACTGCTGGATGAAGTCAGCTGCCTCTGCAGCGTTACGGAACATTAACATCCGAACTATGTCCTCAACGGGGAAGGCGGTTGATCGTGGACCCACAGTGTGAGCCAAGTTTAAGATCTTTAAGGCTTTAGCTCTGACCTGCATGGACACACACACACACACACACACACACACACACTTGTAATAACAGGATTAATGGTGAACACAAACCTCTGGATGGACCTGCTCCATCGAGCGACATTTTTAAAATATTATGTAAAACTACTTTAATGTGTTGCAGTAGCTGGATGTTACAATAGATATTAAAGCCTCTGGAAACCCGGCTTGAAATAGTAAGAATGCACATATTCTTTCAAAGCTGAGTGCCTCATTAAGTATCTACAAAAGTCAGCTTGAAAGTAAATGTTCCAAACTATTGGAAAACCGAGCTCAAAAAGAGCTCATTTTGGGGATAATACCACTTGTCGAGACTGTGTGGGCGTGGCAGACCACATTTTGATTGACACCTCCTTGGATCCCAGCTGTTCAACTGTCGCTCATCTCCACAACAGCCATAAAGTAAAACAGGGAGCAGCCCTACTGCCACAGAACTGCATATATTTACCTTTACTAACATTTATAGATTTTTTAGGCGAGATTGTTACCATGTAGATTTCAATTATGTAGTCAGTTTATCCTAATAACGCTTGTCTGTAAATCAGTCACAAAGGTTTTCGGACTTGCAAGAAGCTGCAGCTTGCAGTGAGACCTGCCGGTCTGCTCACTGCAGCAGCCCGACTCGTTACGCTGTCGCTCTGAGGAGAAAGTTAACCAATAAACTATGATCTGATCGGAGATTAAACACTGGCTGTAATGTTTCCATAGCTTTTTAAAACATGATACAAAAAACACCTTTTCATGTTGTTGAGTTAATCGTTAATGGTGAAAAAAGAAAAATCATTTCATATACTGTGCATCTTTTAAAGGGGAATGTTTTCTCGCATGGTGGTCAGTGTGAGTTAAGCCAGGAATTAATCAGCCCACCTTAAATGCCAATATGACAACATGAAGAGTCTTTAAGAGGATTTATTTGTCACACATACATATCGTACATGTATAGCTAGCTAGCTAGCTTGGTTAAATGCAACAGCATGAGACTTTACCCACATTACGTAACATGGATTGGGAATAACCACGCCCAAATCAGCCAAACTGCCAAAAACTTAAAATGACAACATTTCAAGTCTGGATTGAGGTTAACATCGAAAAATTTTTAATGCATTTTATTATGTATGTAAGACCCTAAATTACATATTAAGAAAGTTTTTGACGATTTGGGTTCCCACACGCTTTAAAGAGTACAATACATAATAGAGCAAACTGTTACACAAGCATTCATATAGGAAGAAAACCGTTTCAAACCTGATTGAAGTATCTGTGCAGGAGGCAGCTGGCGAGGTACGAGGCTCCTTTCACCAGCTTGAAGAAATGCACAAAGTTGTTGCTGTTGACTGCTGTGAAAGCTTGAACGGCAAACTTCACCTCAGGAGAATTGCGGACCTCGTCACGGAACTGCTGCACCTCACTGCGTGGACATGAAGTATGAGAAAGTACTTCCTGAAGAGCAGTGAATTCTTACAGGCAGAACAAACAGCTGAAGATCGTTTCTGTACTCATTTCTTGAATAACAAACACAAGCTTTACACACACACACACACACATATATATATATATATTTCAGCATATTTAATGGATCATCTGTGTGTTTGCTTCATTGAACCGACCGCAGGATGTCACCATCGTTGAGTTTCAGCAGCACGCTGTACTGGCGGAACTCGGCCTCTCGGGAGCAGTAGATGTGACGCGTGGCCAAGTCCTGGTACATTTCTTTGAGACTCTGGAGGCACTTTGTCATGTTCTCGTTGTTGATCTTAGCATCAAAAGATGAGATATGCTCCTCGCAGAGGTGGTGAGCGCAGTGAACATGGAAGCGTGTGCACTTCTCGATAAGTGACACAGTGTCCGGGCAGCTCAGGTGCTGCTGGGTGATGTCCTGTCAGTGAGACAGAAGAAAGGCTGGGATTCAAAATCGGTCTTCAAAATGTGTCGTACTATTTCTGTTTGATTACAGCTGAACAGCTCTTACCTTGCGGATACCGCGTGTTCTGTTCCAGACAAAGTCATACCAGTCCCGGTAGTTGTCATTGCCCTGGTCCATGATCTGAGTTACCAGGTAATCCATGGTCATGCTAAGCACAGGAAGGGGGCGCAACTCGTGGGGAAGCGGCTCCTCCTGGTCGGCTGACGAGCGGCTGTACTCCTTAATGGCTGCTGTGTGATCCACCTAGTCCGGGACAGGAGGTGACTGTTTTTGTTAGTTTGGGTATTAGATGTGATCTTTTTCCACAAATGTTTTAATATGCAGATGTGAGCACATAACCAAAAAATGCAACTTCATAATGAAAAAAGAAACATTCAATTTTGTCCTTCTTGCGTTTGCGTTCCTAAGTTAAAGGGGGGTGTAGCATGTGACTTATTCTGCAGCAACCAAACCCAGAACAACTGAAGAGCCAGACATGTACGATGTTACAGCTCCCTGTACTGTCTCAGCTGAAACATGAGCATTAAACACATTACCATCTCAGTGTTGGCGATGACCTCAAACACGCTCAGCTGCTTCCGTGTTTCCCTCATATATCTCTCCTTCTCTGGACACATGTCAGGACAAGTCCCCACAAACACCTTAGACATGTCCAGGTCCGTCCTCTTGGGCCGACCTGTGTGACATATAACACACACAGTTGGTGTCTTCCATGTTTTTCTGCAACAGTAATGGCTGCAAGTGATCAGTGTGACAGTTGACTTCACCTTGACGCAGGATCTTGTCTCTCTGCTCCAGGAAGCGGTACTTGTCCTCAGTGGTCTCGGCAAACTGGCCAATGAGGTGCAGCAGGGAGGAGGGGACGGGGTGCTCTGAGCTTGGGGCCTCTGTGCTGATTTCTTTCTGCGGTTCATCGTCAAACTGAAGAGACTTTGGCAGTGACAACTTCTTCATCGGAGAGCTGACACATGAAAGACACGTGTAAGATGGTCACAATATTAAAGGCCTCTTAGATGAAGGCAGTACAACTAATGTTAAATCTGAAACTGTAATAATGACACACTCTTTCGTACAAGTGCGAGTGTTACCTGCGTCTGAGGGTCATCACGCTGCTGACTGCAGCGGCTCTGGGTGAAGCTCTTCTGAGCAGGGAGGAAGACGGCTTGGCCTCGGTGTCCTCCTGACTTTCTGTCTCCTCTGTTCCTGCAGCAGGTCTGCTCCCTTTGTCACCTGGGCCTAATGCACCCAAAATAACAACAACTCAGAATCAAAACAGAAACTCACTGTTCATGACTCTTTACATCATTAATTAGCAGAAGTCCTGATTTATAGACACCTTTGTTTGTTGGTCACTAATATCAGCAGAACTGTGACTGTTGGGAACTAGAATTATTTTTAAATTATTTGAGTTTCCTTAGAAACATGTTGTATTTACTCTGCTTCTTTTTCTGCCACAAGAGAAGGAGTTCATGGTGATGCAGGGTTTTGCCTTTCTTCTTTGCTTTTGCTGCCGATGCCTGAAAGAAATAAAAGTTAACCGTAAGAGAAACAAAAAATACTGTGACTGTACTGAAAACTTGATATCATCTTCAGCCCGTCTCACAAAACATGAGTTGACAAGCTAACTTCTGGGGCTTAAACCTGGTATTAAGCAGAGCTTGTGAAGCCACAAACTTAACCTGCACAGTCTGAGAGAGACGACAGGGAGTCTAAATGAGTAGGAGTAAAACCAGAGCTCAACTGTGGCTCCACATAACAGGACACAGCAGGTAGCCAGCTGATACTTTCAGTAATAAATACAACCTACTGTCACAGATTAAGTGTTCTAAAAAAGACAAAGCTAATGACAATCACAACCTTTATCATTAACTGACAGTTTTGAAACTTCAGATAGTCAGAGTAAGGTGAGCTTGCTTTAAAAAGCACAGCGTTTACTCACATGGTCATCAAAGTGAACTATGGCCAAGTTCTTAAGAGGTCGGCAGAACACCTTACGGACTCTGCCAAAGCGACTAAAGTGCTTCTCAATGACGTCCTTCTTGTTGAGGGCTGGAGGCATGTTTCTGCACATGATGGTGGTGCAGTCAATGGGAGACAAGCCGCTCAGGCTCTCTGAGCTCTCTCTGCGTACTTCCCGTTTCACAGGGGTCGTGGTTTCCGGCTTTGGGTCTGTGGTTGTTGCTGATTCTAGAAAGGGATGATAGGTGACCGGCAGACAGTGGGATAAATGCATTCTGATAATACGATCCACTATTTCTATTTACTTAAGATATGCACTTGAAATTCAGCAGGATGAGGATTCCTGTCAGAGATTCTGCACTTCAACAAAACTGAAAACTATTGTGATTTTCATAACAGGGGTAGATGGATTGGTAAATGGATTCATGTACTTTGGTTTTGTTTGATTTGATTGTTATCTTGCAAACTTGCTTGGTTTTCATAGATTTTCATTCACAAACCTTGATGCAAAATTCATTCACCACAGTGTCATTGATCTGGAGGCCTCACCTGACTCCTCAGCCTTTTCCTGCACGTCCCTGCTCGGTGTTTGTGCTGTGGGTGGAGCAACAGGCACGTTGTCACTCTGAGTTTGGACCTCCTCCCTCTCTGCCTCCTCCCACGTAGGTGCTTGCTGCTGAATCTCCTTAATGGCCTCACGCCTCACTGGGTTAGTGCCATCTTTGCGCAGGTCACTAAGTGCCCGACTGAATAAGCCTCTTGGAGGACGGGACCTCATCAGGGGCCTCTTTGAGGAATGTCTTGGTGAATCTCCCTCTGCTGGGGCATCCTCCTCTGTGGCAGGCTTCTCGGGGCCAGCGCCTGGGAGAGCTGGATCTTCCTTTCGCTTGGTGCCTTTTCTCAGTCGTGCAAACACATTTGTCTCCCCTAGACTCTCAAGGTTCCTCCCCTTCTCATCTGTACTAGTTTCTACTTTAGCCTTGGTTTCTCCAAAGACAGAAGGCTGACCAAAATTGGTTCCCCCAAAAACCGGTGCTGTCTGGGACAGAGGGGCTTGGGCTGTGAAGCTGAAAGACGATGGTGTGGTGGGCTGGGTGGTGGACGCCTGAGTGCTGGAGCTGGAGGGAGCGGCTGGCTGGGAAAAGGTGAACTGCAAGGTACTGGATGAGCCGCTGCTATTGCCTGTTGTTAGGGGATTGTTTTGAGCTGAGATCGAAGGGGCTGCAGCCGGCTGTGAGAAGCTAAAGCCCAGCGGCCCAGACTTTGCCCCGGTCAACAGAGAGAAGCTAGTGGTGCTGGTGCTCGTCTGGGAACTGCTGCTGCCAAAAGGTGAGCTGGACATCGAAGTAGTTTGAGGGTTAGCGGGCTCAGGGCTGCCACTAAAGATGGGTTTGAATAGTGCCTCATTTGCCGGCTTGAAACTGAATTTAGGTGATCCGAAGCCTCTGCTCTGAGTCACACTCTGAGCTGAGCCAAACACACTGGTGGTGACACCGGTAGATGATGGCTGTCCAAACACTGACTGTCCAAAACCCATCGGCTGAGGCTGCCCTATGGCAGCGGTTGAGCCAGAGGCCATTTGGGAGTTTCCAAACCCAGAGGGCTGTTGCCCGAACCCTGATGTCTGTTTGCCAAATTCCTGGGGTTGCTGGTTAAATCCTGGTGCCTGGCCAAAAGCAGGGGGCTGCCCGAATGCAGGTGTCTGCCCAAAGACTGAACCCTGGTTCGGTCCACTACTCTGTCCAAAAGCTGGTGCTGTGCTACTACCAAAGCCGGGGCCACTCATTCCTGATGACTGCTGTCCAAACGCGGGAGCATGGCTTACTGTAGGCAGCGAGGAGGGCTGTGCAGACGACTGTCCAAAGGCCGGGCTCTGGCCAAAGATGCTATTTCCTTGAGGTGACGGCTGTCCAAACGCCGACGGCTGAAAAAACCCCACACTTTGGGGCTGATTGCTGGAACTCTGCTGTCCAAATGACTGGAACAAACCGGTCTTCATAGTGTTGCTTGGGGCTTGGAAAGCTCCACCTTGAGGACTTCCAAACGGATTGGAGGGATTCATGGCGCAATTTTTCGCGGATGTTTACTATCCTTAGCTTTTTGTTAAAGGAAACATTTATTTTTCCAGGCACTGAAACAACATAATTGCATAATGCGATTCCCGTCTCTCGGGTTTTTCGGTGTAATACTTCATCACGTCAAAAACGGGGCATTATGACGACAGAGATAAATAAAGCTGCACTGCTCGGCCGCTAGCATAAGCTAACGCCGCAAACATGGTTAAAGTTGCCTTAGCAAAGTTTGATTAATTGCTCCTAAAGTTGTAGTATCGATAAACCCAAAATTCTATAAGAAATACTAAATACTAGGCAACTCCACCACAAGAACTTTCTCCACCTTCTCCAGTCTGAATCTACTGAGACGATACTTTTCATCAGTTGGTAAAAACGAATTTTGTCCTTTCCGCTTCCGGTCCGACGTTTCATTCGATCCCGGCTCAGTGCTTACATTTTTATGTTCCGCGATTGCCGGTGTTGCGACCGTCCGAATGGGCTTTGAACGGACAAGCGACAGTTTTCCGTAAACGATAGAATATACGTATTTCGTGTAATTTTATTTTCAAATCCACACAACAAAGCGAATGTCTCCACATTCGGTTTCGAGGAACCACAAGTTGACGCTAGCGGGACGCGTCACCTTGAATTCTGCCTGCCCGGAATGGCCTCGCGACCGATGCTAAAAAAGACCAACCGTTCTCGTAAAGTCCCCACGACCACAGGCTTATTTTAAGTGACTGTCATCGGAAGTCTGTTTGATTTTAATTTTTACACATGTCTCCGAATTTTTATAGCCGTTGTCTCTTCTTACACCGAATTTGAAATGGGAGTAGTACTGCGGAATCTCCAGAAGGTGGTGCCTCTCCGCCGCGCCAGACTGCGCAGGGACGTGGACACACTGAGACACATACTGGGCGTCCAGAAATTTGACCTGGGCATCATTTGCGTGGATAACCGTCGGATTCAGCAAATTAATAACACATACAGAAAGAAAAATATGCCCACGGATGTCCTCTCATTTCCATTCTACGAGGTAAGTACACAAAGGACACATGGCAGTAAATCTGACGACCAACATCAGGACGCACTAATGTTTTCCAGTCAACAACAAACCAGAGAAAATCTGATGAAAGTTACCTGGGTTGAGCAAGAATTATACATTTTATCCACTGAATGCTTTAAATAATCACGACAACGTCACCATTGTGTGTTTGTAGGACTTGAGACCCGGGAAGCTGCCGTGTCCTCTTCACAGAGATGAGCTGAACCTTGGGGACATTTTCCTGGGAGTGGAGTTTGTGATGAAGCAGTGTCAGCAGGAGTCCTTAGACCTGCATGAATGCCTCACTGTGAGAAGCTGCAGCGCTGTACACCATGTTTCATATCATCTCACATAACTTCAGTTGTGTTGCCTCCCAGAGATACTTAAGTCTCATTTTCTGTCGTTAATTGTTTTCTGTCTAACATTACTATCATGTGACATTTTTCTCTGAGTCTTCAATAGACTTCCACCTTCACCATTAATGGTTCCTCCTTTGCCTCATGTGTTAGGTTATAACTGCACATGGGATCTGCCACCTGTTGGGGTACAGACATGAGACAGAAGAAGAATGGGCTGAGGTTTGTATGGAGATAACAGATGGTGCAAAAACAAAGCTAAAAAATCATTAGAACCAAATTATAAAGAAACACTTTCCCATTCATGCTTGTTTGCAGCCATGCAGGTAGGTGTGGGTTGTGGGTCCAGATGACTTTAATGTGTATTTGTATGTGACATGGCGGCTCCCTCATAGATGAGGTGGATAAAAGGATGGAATTTATTTCCTTCACACTCTCCTTGTTACTCTTGATTATCAAAAGCTCTTAAGAAGAACTTGTAGTCATTTTTTATAGACTTTGGTGTGACAATAAGTAGTTCCAGTGAAATATGTTTACAGCAGGTCAGTGGGTCATACAGAGTTCAGGGAACAGTTTTGGGAAAAAGATGCTGCTTTCATGGCTGAAAGCCAAGAACCATAAACCCAAATACAACAAACAAAAAAGCCCCATGCATCAAGAAAGTATGTTTCTTTCAAATGTGTGAACTTTCAATGGAGCAAACTACCTGGAAAAAAATCCCATCACCATTTTTTTCTACCAATCTCTGAAATGCATTATTTTATACATAAAAGCAGAAACATCCCAACATGTTTAAAAGACAAACTGCTAATATAATTATTATAAATGTTCATGATACATGATACAGTGCGGCTTAGGGTCTACTGAAGGGGAATTTTCCCCTTACAGACCAAAAATGAGTCTAAATCCAATAGTTTAGTTTTGTCACACTATAAAGCACCACAGGGGGGTAATGTTTGATAATGTTTGATAATTTTTAATAATGTTTATTTTGTTTCCAGATGCTGCAGAGGGAAAGCTACATTCTGAGTGAGTACAACAGACTCACAGGACGACACCTAGAGCCGCTGACCAAGAGATGCACTCAGGACAGGTGACAATAACTGTCACCTGTCAACTTTACACTGACACTGGGTGCAATAGCTTGTTTTTGGTAGTTCATGATCCTGTGATTAGTTGGATTACTGTTTAAATAAACTGTTTTATTGATTTATAAACAAGTCTCACATACTGTTGTCTGCAGAATCATAACTTGCAGTTGCTCTTTTTAAGATCTTGATCGAGCAGTAGACATGCAGCAGCACTTTCATCCTTTTCCAACACTGGATGTGTTATTAAAAAGTCAATGCACATTCACTGTAATATTTTATTAAACTCAGCTTTAGGAAGAATAAGTTGTGTATGAAGGGTAGAAAATCTGTTCATTTTTCTTCTTCACAAATACATTAAACCTCGTCATTCTGCATTTTGGACAGGATGTTCAGGAAAGCGTGACCCTTTCAGAAAAGTAAATGTAAATCCAAGGCAGACACTTAGAAAAGGAGAAGCAATT
>JAPXVT010000006.1:29195376-29208226 GCA_029823135.1 Acanthurus reversus | reverse complement strand
TATCTTTTTTGTTAAACAGTTGAACTTAAACTGCCTTGTCTAAGAGGATTGTTGTCAGACTAGAGATTCTTCTCAAAATAAGATTTAATTGAGGAAAAATGTGATGTATTTTTCCATTTTCTGCCATAGGCTTTCAATATTCAAAAAATAATGATTAAATTGATAATTGATTGTGAACTTTTCCGATGACCGATCAAGATAGTTCTTCAAATGCCCATCCCTAATGCTTGTTTTGTCCAGCCAACAGTATTCACTTCAACAAAATATTCAATTTACAATTATTGATCAAGGGAAAAGCATCAAATCTTTGCAATGCAATGATTTTTTTCATATTCCCTATTAAATGAATCAATATTTCTGTCTATAGGTAAGAGTGCTAAATGTAATTCAACACTCGTGGAGTACATATAAATAAGGTGACAAGTCCTTTGTATTTTATTAGATGTGGATGTAAAAACAAAATTAAACCTGAAATCCAAATCTTCATCATTTAAGCATTTTTGATGTCCTGTTTTAGAGGAAGCAAGGGAATATCTGCTGCAGTTACTTCAAAATATCATGTTAATTGTAGAAATGAAAGATGTTCCCTGCAGAGGTTACAGAGATAATGCTAAGAGTTCTTCAAGGTTCTGACATTGTAGAAAGCAGTCTATCAAGAGTGGTACATTTTATTATGTATTTCAGTATATGCTTGTTTTTTGTCAGTCCTGCAGGGAAAAATCTCACATCCACTAATAATAATAATCTCTTCCACCTTTTAGTTACCATGGTGATTCTTTTGTTGATTGATGCCATTAACCAGTTTGACAGTTCCCTGAACAGTTTGATAGTTTTTTCTGCTACATCTTCATATTGATTAAAGTTAACTTGACGACTTGTCACACTGGCGGTTCTCCAACTTAAACTGAAAGCAGATCACTTTCATTGCCCCAGCTGACACATGTTTAAGACCAATCAGTCTGCAGCTAGTACATTGTCCCATTTCTTTCAAGTTTGACAGCCCACCACATTATACAGACATACAAGCTCAAATACACTTGTAAGTACTTGAATAGAGCAAATGCATGCAGATATCTGTCAGAGAATGCAGAGCATTAAAAAATAAAAAAAAAAAGGTCAGACAGATGGTTGAAGCTGCATCAAACTCTTCCATGAAGTGTACTCATTTTGACTGAAGATGGTCCCTTAAAGCGCAGCAGTGATCACTGAATGACCTGTGGGCTAAAGGGATAATCCTCAGAAAAGGTTTCTCACAACGACATGGGGAAGGCATGGCTCTGTTTCAAGCCCCATGTTTAACTTTACTGTTACCATGTTTACTCTTGGTGTCTAACTGTCATTGCCAGTCAAAAAGAGATTAAATGAAAATCAAGGACGTGGCATTCAGTCATGAGAATCCTACAAGGCCAGTTTTCT
The DNA here is from genome assembly GCA_029823135.1 of Acanthurus reversus. Classification (NCBI taxonomy): domain Eukaryota; kingdom Metazoa; phylum Chordata; class Actinopteri; order Acanthuriformes; family Acanthuridae; genus Acanthurus; species Acanthurus reversus. The sequence continues at coordinate 29,206,810 of JAPXVT010000006.1, read as the reverse complement.
TTTGTAAGTTGTTATGTTTTCATTTGAATGCATTTCAGACTTTAACTGTGTCCAAATTCATAGACCGCATACTCCGAAGACCGCAGCCCTCTGAGGCCTACAGAGGCCACACCTTCGAGGGTCTTTATGGGCCAAATCAATTTAAAATAAGACGGTCTGGTCTACAGAGCGTTTTCTGTTTTCATCACCAGCTGCTCCTCGCTTCAAGACCCTCCACTCCTGTCATCTATCAACCATGACAACTGCAGTTAAGATGTGTGCATGTAAAGATGGAGATACAAAATTTTGTTTTGTATTTTGCAAAACTTAAACATTTACTTTTAGTTCCCGCCACACCTTCTTCCATCATGTTAACTTGAAAAAAATCTTGGGATATGCTGGGCTGTGAAGGGTCAAACAGGTGAATCCTTCATGGCCCAACATATCCCAAGATTCATTGTGCAGGGGTGACATGATTTGTCAGCACCTTTTGACGGCTACATTTGAAGGAGCTGAAGACACGGGGCGACCTTTGTCCACTGCTGTGATGCAGTTAGTCTACTAACGATGTAGCCCCTAAGTTGGGATACAGCTTAAAGAACCTGAAAAGAAGTATAAGCCAAACATAAACTGACAGGTTTAATTAGAATCAGTAAACAGACATGGAAAATGGAAATAACATCAAAGATACCTGGAATGTAATAATCTTATTAAAAATTGAACAGGGAGTTCAGAGTACCCTTAACACTTTGGAAAAGAGTAATTAAAGTATATATGACCAGAAAGAGATTGCAAATGAATTCAATAATTTTTGTGTAAATGGTGGGCCAGTTTTAGCAAGTGATATCATTGAACCAACAAATATGGAGTGTGTGAAGAAACTGGTGAGTAACTTAATATGTCATTTCTCTCAGAGGTCTTACTGAATTTGAAGTGTTGGAAATAGTTGAGAAAAGTACAAGTAAAGGGTCCACAGATTACAATGAAATGGATTTGGCTTTACTAAAAGAAATAATAGAGAGTGTTGTTAACTCTCTGACAATCTTTCTTTTAAAACGGGGACATTTCCAGAGCAAACGAAACTTGTTAAAGTGATTCTTTGGTAAAAACAGGCGATTAACATTTGAGAGTAGCAGAAAGAGAAATGACATTAGTTCCAGTGTTTACTCGACGAATGAGACATAGCAACAGAGCACTTTGGAGCGCAAACATTTTTTGAACATCAGCATTTGTGCCCTGCTGGATGATTCAAATGTGTGTTTATCTACCAGTGGCTGTTGAGGCCTAAGTACAAACTTACATTTGTAGCAGTTATTCATCATTCATAATTGAATTTGGTAACATGTAAAACCACCTATAACCGTATTAAAACTGTAAAAAAAAAAAAGTTAATTGCTCTCCTTCCAAAACATCGATGTTAGACAGAGGGGCCTGACGTTCCCCTTAACTAGCTGCCTTCTAGCTTTATGTACGTTACCTTTTCTCTCTTCTCATAAAACTCAATCAATCAATCAATCAAACTTACAGCGCGGCATAAAATTCAACAGCGGGGGAGCCTCACTGTATATTGAATATAGGGAAACGCTGAGTTAAGAAGTGATTTGATGTAAGCAAATTATCCTTAAATGCAAGCAAAACAAAGTTTATTATTTTTGGAAACTGTGCCGCAAGCGCAGAGGTTAAATTATGGATAAACGAGGTTAAACCAGAAAGAGTGTATGAAATACATTTCTGGGTGTTGTACTGGGTCATAAATTCTGTTGGAAAATACATATCAATTATGAGGAGTCAAAAATTTAAAAATCAGTATCTATTCTATATAAAGCTAAAGATCTGTAAAATCAGCAAGTCTGGTATGTTTTATAATGCTCAGTTGTTCTTGTACATGCACATTACACGGTTTAGTCATGGGGGGCAATGCATACAAAACCCATTAGTCAGTGTTCATATTAAAAACAGAAAAGAACTACAAGAATTATAACTTAATCACATTATAAAACACCAACTAACTTCTTTTTTCATAAAACTACGGATACTAAAATTTCACATTTAGTTGATTGTAAGATTGGACAAATAGTGTATAAGGTACATAATAATTTGTTACCAGACAGTGCTTTAATTATGTTTGCTAACACAAAAAAACAAATAAACAAACGAAAGAACAAAAGGGAAAATTTATGTTTAAAAAATTACAGGCACAGACAAATATAAAAAAATAAACGTATTTCAATTAACGGAATTAATGTATGGATCTTGATTAAAATTTAAAAATGTGTGATACATTTCAGCAATTTAAGAGACTGTGTAAGAGTAGATTAATAAACAAATACTGGATTTTTTTCCTTTTTCTCTTTTTTTACTTAATTTAAATTGTGTGAGATGTTGTAAATGCAATGGCAAGTGCAGTGTGTGTATGTGTGTGTGTGTGTGTCTGTGTGTGTGTGTGTTAGCTCCTCCATGAACCTCAAGTGAAAGTAAGCAGTGCAGTGGCATGACTGCTGCCAGTGGGATTGTGAGTTAATCTGTAGTCTGACAGCTTCTGTCATCTCCTGAGAGATCTGCTGCTCTGGATTGGATATATTTTCAGACTGTGTTCATGTTTGCTCAAACAAATGTTTTTTAGTCAGTTGACCTCAAAGATTTAGAGGTATTCTAGCAAAAACAAGTGAAAACGGGGCGTCCAGTAGCTCTTAAATCAGTGTTAATCTCATTAATTTCTTCCACTTTTTTTTTTTTTAAGCATCTTTGGAGGGACAGTTCACCCCAAATACAACACTACATATTTTTCTACCACCTAACAGTGCTTTTTGTTCATGTAGATTGTTGTGATGCAAGTTTCCGAGTTTAGGAGACACCAGACAGAGATGTTTTTTTTTCTCTCGACAATAATGAAACAAGATGACACTAGGTTTATGGTGCTTAAAAGTGCCAAAATAATGCATTAGAAAACTTCACAGTAATGCTACTTTTCAGAGATCATGACTTGGTAGCGAGATTATTCATAGATCTCGTTGTGAGAATTTTTATGCACAGCAGAAACTACTTTATTTCTGCCAAACTACACCCACCAGCTGAAACAGCATGCATCTGCTGATGGCTCGCTGCTGATTTCACACTGTCACCATCTGGGCCGCAAGTCCATGAGTAGATGCATACTTGCTACTGCACAGTGATAGGATTAGCTGTAGTTCAAAGAGAAAATAGTTGATAAATGAAACTGCTCACAGCAGGTCTGTGTAATATCTTGGGTAACTTACCCCCCTGTATTCCACCAGATGTGCGTGTGGTGTGTCTCCGCTCCACCACGGCAGCGGTGCTGATACGTTTCACTTTAGTCGATGCGTGAGCTTCCACTGGCTGCAGCTATGTTGCGTTTCTACTCTGCTGAAGCTCCGGTGATCTGGGCCGTCCTCAGCAAATACGGATGGCTTCTATTTTTACTGGATGATGGAGCACAATGCAGCAATTCAGCACAGAGCAGATTGAGCGTGACAGGAAGTTAGACACAGATACAACATTAAAACATACGGTTTCAGAATAAAACACTCTGTGTTGACGCCAGATTAAATTTAATTTATGTGCAGAGCCGGGCCTGAAGTCAACAGATAAGATGTTTTAAGAGACAGCCGTTGCACGTGAATCTGTAATTACCACAAAATTTTGTAGTCTGGCATCACCAGCTGTCCAGCCGTGCTGCGCTCTGTTTGTTGACAGACGGCGGAGCATGGAGCAAATTTTTTAAGTGCCACAACTTGAGCGCCATGTCAATCTATTACACTGAAAGAAGGCAGATCTTTCTCAGGTTGGTATCTTAAACAATCTAAGTGGAGAAACAGCACTTCAGGCAAGAGAAAATATATGTTCTGATTTTGGGTTGAACTGATCCTTTAAAAGCAAAAACTTCAACATTTGTCATAGTTGGAATTAGGCCACTTAGATAGAAATTAAATGAATATGTAAACAGTCAGTTGTTGCTTGAAACAAGTTGGTCTCATGTTTGTTACCTCTAGCTTGTTGTAAAGTGAGGAGTGAGTGCCACCGAGCACTGTACACAGTGGATTTGATGCTCTGCTTGCTTGAGTCAGCAAAGGCTGTTCTATTTAAAGCTCCTGCTCTGTGACCCTTTGTAAAGCCAAAGCCTTGGCAGCCTGCCCAACACACAAAACATAGAAGGGAAAGTAGTTGTCTTAAGGAGGAAAGCACAACACAGGAGGTATGTTGTGCTTGAGTGCCATACCACTGGAACAGAGAAGCTTGATTCTAAAAATATTCACCTCCCACCACAGTCACACTCTCAACATGTAAGAGCCTTTGCCTGCCGCGGAAGACCTAACAGCTTGAAGGCAATTACTGCAAAATTGCTCTTATTTTCTCTAAGTCTTCATAATTTCCAGTCAACTTGTAATTCATCAGTTCATGTGTGTTTGCATCAAGTGAGCTGGCGGAGGAAACGGGTACCGCCCTGCTGATATTTAAAGCCTGAAGGATTCCAGGTAGGCCCTGAAACTTTGCTTACTCGACCGTGCCAAACATTTACCAAAAGTCTCTGCCTGACACCTGTGACCAAGTCATGCGAAAGCAATTAGTGTAAGTCAAACACAGACATTTCATGTGTAATTTAGGCCACCCAAACCCCTCAGTTATACAAGCATAAGCAGTAAAACCATTACAAGACAATTAAAAATCACTCAGAGTAAATGCAGATTTTTTTTTTACTTAACCAACATTAGAGGGCCTTGAAGGAGTGGACGTTAGAAGTGCTGCATGTTGTGCGTTCAGTGCTCACAGACCATACGGCTCTTAACTGTATCAAGTGTGACTGAGACTCTTTGGATACATGTCAACTATGTAACACACTGTATCTACAATTGTCACATCTCACATTGTTCGCTGAAATGGATGCGTGTGACAATGGTTTGACCCCATCTAGCCTCATTCAGGTGGTTTGCATTTGGAGAGGAATCTATTTATAGGCTGGGTAAATATGAGCCAGGTGTTGTCAGAAAGCCAGGGCAAAGCTGGCCGGCTGTCTGGTGTCATGAGCAGCATACTTAGAATACACAGGTGAGACATGGTCAGCCATGCCAGCTGAGAAAAAGACTTGAATGAAGAGTTAGGGAGGCAGTCACGCTAACTGATTTGAGCAACCAACCAAATCATGAAAAAGGAGAATGAAAAAATTGTCTTTGAAATAAGTATGACTGCCACAACATTTTCTACGCAAGGGCAATGCATTTTAAGAAAATGCCAAAAAGTATCAAAACCAGTGAGAACATCAGTATTTCAGCATTGGCTAATGCTAATGCCAGCGCAAGTAAATGATTTCTCAATAGCCACCACCAAACTCTGATTAAAAACTCCACAATGCGCCCACAACAAGTCTGATATGATGACAGTCTGTGAATTCTAGTGTTCGTAGCGTGATTAGCACCCTGGAACAAGTTTTATCTGCTTACTGTTTTGCATAACTATGGCTATATTTTCTTGTCTTCGTGCTACATCCACATTTGTAACTTTCTCTGGTCTAGATGGTGCTCTCAGCCTCACCTGTGCGATGTTGTGGGCTGGGGTGAACGCACCCACTCCCCACCCAGAAATGACCCGAAGAAACCAAAACCTCAAAGTACAGGCAGAGGGGATTGTGCCTCCAGACACAGTCACCACCAAACATATATAGGGGCCCAGAAGTGATGTTTGAGCAGCATTACTTTTGTATATGTTTACATTTTATTTTTCAGTAAAATCCTACTGACTCCACCTTTAAGAAGTCAAACTACAGCTGAATTACTTAAATTTTTGACCCTGGTTACAGTAAAGATACGCTTAGCAGCAACATTAAGTACACAAATTCAGCAGCTCATAATGTATGTCATTATAAAATTACACTGCCATCTACCAGACTGGCATGCATACTACAGGGCTTTAGTTGTTCATGTAAATGCAGATTTGTTTTTGGCAAAGGAAAGACTTCTGTTTTCAGTAGGTGCTGCTCTTGTCTAATTTGGCTAAATTTTCTACTTTCTTGCCTAATTAGTGGATTAGTAATAGCTGTGTTGCCAGCGTTGCATTTTAGTGAACCAACCAACTGAGAGAGTGAGCTACATGAATTCACCCCATCAAGCCTCCATTCTTCAAAGGTAAAAAGGTTCATAGGCTGCACCGGCCCAACACCATTAGAGGCTGTACCCAGCCAACGTGATATGATTGGCTAAAAATTTAAACTTTGAAACATGAAGACATGAAAGCATGGATCCATCCTGCCTTGTATCAACGGCTCAGGCTGCTGCTGCTGCTGCTGCTGCTGCTGGTGGTGGTGGTGGTGGGGTAATTTTCTTGGCACACTTTGGGCCCCTTAGTACCAACTGAGTGTCATTTAAACGCCACAGCCTACCTGAGTATTGTTGCTGACCATGTCCATCCCTTTATGACCACAGTGTACCATCTTCTGATGGCTACTTTCAGCAGGATAACGCGCCGTGTCACAAAGCTCAGACCATCTCAAACTGGTTTCTTGAACATGATGCTGAAAATCTAAATTTCCTCCCAGGCTTCCTGCTCTTTTCTAGAGATCATTTTCCAGGACATTTTGTCTAGAGTCTGTTAGAAACTACTACTGACTGCTATCGTCTCATGGAATATTTACTCCTAATTCATCACACCAGGATGTTTTTTCACACAGTACTTAGCCCCTTAACTAGTTATATAAACTCTTTAAAGAAGCTAATCACAAGTGACCCACTGTTATTCCACGACACACACCCTTGTAGAAATAAACTGCTATGAGTAGTATTTTAACATGATTTTCGTACATGTGGATTGAGGAAATGTGTGTTATTTCTCCCCAGTGAGAAGTATCTGAGGGATTAGCCAAACATGTTGAAGCCTCAGTCAGACCCAGAAGAAAAGTTTGTTGTTCCCAAAACCAGCAACGAGCAGATGTGTCAGAAACATGTGAGTAATGATAGAACATCTTTAATTTGTTTATTCTGTGCTGTAGCAGTAATTGTTGTTTGATACATTAATTTTAATGTAAAGAAGCTCCAGCAGCTGTTTACATCTAATGCAGTCTTTCGCTCTGCATTGGAGTGAAATGAATTTTCTAATTTGTCGTTCATATGTCATGTTAGGGTTTCTGTCGCCTTTACAACGCAGCATCGTGCTTCTCTTTCATCTCTTTCAACAATGACCAACACACATGAAAAAACCACTGCGGGCCAGAGTTGATCAGAAATTTGTTTGTCATGACTGGAAAATATGAACTTTGTCTCCTTAAAGAAAGTTCCTCTCAATTTTAACATTTTTGTCAGTAAAGAAAATACTGAAAATTCCAGCATCTGCAGTTTCTGGTCTTTCATTTGATGTGGTGAGTCAAAAAGCTGGATTTCAAAGTGAAACACTTCAAAGCTATAAACTGTCGTATCTTATCATCAACAACACTTTAAATATTCAGGAGTGGTTCAACTTTTTAAAAACTTTCAGAAATTTGTTTAAATTGAAAATATATTTGCAGTGAATTTAATTTGGGGGTTTTATGACAGAAAAAAAAACAAATTTGTCCAACTGGACAGAGTTGTTCACGTTTTATTTCATATAAATTGACCACAATAATGAATAGCCCATGACAGAGCCAGGCACATACACTGAATGACTGATATGTGAGTTTGAAGTTCTACATTCATCATGATGGACTATAAATTAAATGTACACAGGCATTACAGACATATGCAGAGCTACCACAGCACTGTCATGACTATAGTGTTTTCTCCAAGTCAAAACATCAGACATGCCATTAGTTACAATATACGACAGGCAAAAGAGGCATGTTCATAAATATGGCCTGATAAATGTTGACAGGAACATCACAAAGATTCAAATAAAACAGATTACATTTAAAAGACACCACCACCCAGGCCGACTGAACCTTTACGCTGGCTCTTCTTCCATCCTGAGAGCTTCTTTACACTGCTTGCCAGTGCTCTTTTATTGATCACCTGATGAGCTCTCCTGTCAGCGTCGCTCATGTGACACAGCTGGATGAAAGTCTGCAGCAAGTGTGTAAAATGTTATTGAGTGAATAAGCTTTGCTGCAGGTCCGTCTCTATAGATCCAACATGTCTGGGCGCATGTGGAGCCACCGCTTGTCCAAATGTTGCATCACAAGATGTCTTGTTGTTTTGTCAAATGCATAGCTAGGACTGGTCGGTACCATCTGAGGGAAAAATTCTTAAAGTGATATTTTGCAAGTTATACAACCCTAAGGCTAGAAAATGCATGATAGTCTTGCAGTGATTGTAGCTTTATGTGTGCTGTCATGCATTTTATAAAACCTCCACAGACCAAAAAAAAAAAAATGCCTGGACATAAAATTCCATTTTTGGAAATTTTGAGCGCATCTCACATGTCAGTGTCAAATGTAATGCATCATGTGATTCAGAGAAACCTGCTCCTTCTTTCTGGTGCAGTGTTAAGTCCCCATCATGCATGACCTGTGTGTGAACAAACCATATTTGACATAAAAATGAAAACGCCCAGAAGAAGAACTTGTATTTTGTTGAATCACTCTATATTAAACCAGGGAATTTTGGAATTTTTATTGTGAAAAGTTGTCTTTATGTGTCTTGAACTCCTTGTGAAGTTTGCAAACACACCTTTTTCTCAGTAAGTTCAAGCCATTTATTTGGAGATTTTCTATTCAATCAATGTGAAAATCATTTTATTGGATAACTCCAAAGTCAACCAAGAAATTTGCATCATTCATCCAGTCAGTCAGTCAGTCAATGATTTTGGTTAGAACATGGGCGATAGCATTGCACCAGCTTTATTTGTGCTTTCATGCATTATAACTCTACCCTAAAATAGAATTCTAATTCTATTCTATAAATTCTATAAATTCCAAAAGTCCCTGGATTCAACCAAAAGTTCTTTGATTAGGCTTTTTAATTTTTTTGCCAGATATGGTTTGTTCACACGCAAGTCATGATGGTGACTTTACACTGCACCAGAGAGAAGGAGGAGGTTCCCCTGAATCATTTGATGCATTACATCTGATACTGAGTTTAACAATAATCTCAAAGTGAACAAAAATGAAATTCTATGTCCAGGCTTTATTTTGTTTCTTTGTTTGTTTTTGTCTGTGGAGGTTTTATAAAATGCATGATAGCACACATAAAGCTTACACTGCTGCAAGACTGTCATGCATTTTCAAGCACTAGGGGTGTACATCATGCTGAACATCACTCTGAGAATTATTACCCCCAGATGTTACCAGTGGCCCAAAGTTGGGGCCCTGGCTCATGGACTAACTACTAGAAAGCTGTTACAGATATTTGTAATGAGTTCCCAAACCATGGTTCATTAGCGAGTGTGTAATGAGCTACAGAGGCCTGTAATAAGTGCAGCGCGTCTCTACAGTGAGGAGGGTCTCCATCTGGCCCATAGGAGAAGCAGTTTGTAGTGTGTGGCCTCATTTGCTGGAGAAATTTGCTTTGTAGGGTTTGCACTGATTGAAGGTACATAATCAAGACGGTATAGTCCCACGGGCTGCAGGTCACTTTTAAGACCAATGTGATGGTGGTAGGATTGCTCCAAATATCACTCCAAGAGAACAATAAGAGTCTTAAAATGCTGTCCTTCAATTTAATATAATAATCAACCAAAATGCTCCGGATAGCGTCAGAGTAAGCCCCAAGTCCAACAGGATCCTGGGTCATAAGAGTCTTGAGAGTTTGGGGGGGGGCTGCCTGCTCAGCTGCACTCTTCACAGTTGCAGGCGAGGATGTATCTGTAAGTAGCTGTAATGCGAGTCCCGCCGGCACAGCGCAGTCTCACCGCTTTCAGCTTGGAGGTGTGGGGCCGGCAGCAGGAGCAGGTGCTCTTGAAGGGCTGTTTGAGCACCGAACTGAAGGAGATGAGGGGGTCCGAGCGGGTCGTGTGGCTGCAGTGGCCCTCGCAGCGTGCCAGCAACACCATCTGGAACACAGCATACAGAAGTGAAGAAAGTACAGGTGAATCATCCACACAGGTTTTTCATAATGCTGTCAGTGGCCACGCAAGGTCTCTCAATACAATGAGGCTTGAGTCAAGACTAAACGTGAGCTGTTGTTGGGCTCAGAACAGCCACATTTCCACCTTCAGTCCCTTTGGAGCCCTACAATATGCAACCCATCCAAAATGTTTCTAGTTTTCTTAGACCGCTTTTGCATTTCCACCACGGACAGAACTTTTAACTGTTGGGTAGGTTGTTACTTGGAGCTATATTTTGGTTCCAGTGCAGAATCCAGCTGTATCAGTAATTTGATGCAACGATATCGTATTTTTCCAAGCCTGTGCCAAGTTGCTATTTTCATGAACCGACATGAACCTGGCTGTGCCAGGTTGGGTGGAGCGGCGCAACAAACATGTCAGTTACACCAGTTGCACTGGTGCAATTTTGGTGTCAATTTTGAGGTGAACGTGCGCCACTGCCAGCCCTAACAGGGTCTAAAGGGCAGCATGGCCGACAGAGCACTTTTTCCATGGCTTTAGTCGGACAGAGCGCAGACGAACTGACCTGTCAAAATTCAACAGGGACGTTTAGTGGATGTCCTCCGCATTTCATCCCAACTACATAAATAAAACATTAATTTTGAATGCAACCTTCTATTTCAGGTAATCAGAAAATATTAAGCTGATTCTTGTCTGTTGAATTGATTGTGAATCAGGCAGTTGATGTGCGTCATGACGCAGCAGCCGCTCTCCACCAACTATATGCAGCCACTGCAGATATAAGGCAGGAGCTGACATACCAGGGCCTGTATTTAAATAGACAAGTCAATATTTTTTTGTCTTTTTTTCCCCCCATGTTTAAATAAACTTTTCACCCGTTTTCTATATTGTCATTTCTCCAGCCTATTTCAACTCAGATTAACTACAAATATGCGTAAATTAAAATCACATTACACAAAGCAGTAACAGTTTAAAAACCTTCCAGTTCAGTAATCTATCCAGCCGTGCAAAGCCACGGTGTGTCACACTGCCGTCATTTACCCACGACAGCTTCGGCCATTTAATTAATCACTGGAAAGTAAATATGCACACTCAAAGCTTCTGATGCTGTTTGTTTATTCACACCACAACATATTTGACGTTATGAGCACATCACTCTTCATCAGTGTTGTTATAAATAAAATGAAACTTCCGAACAAGTTTGTCAGTTTCCTCCTGCGTAAAGTTTGTCTGCACCTGTCTGCTCCTTCTTCAGCTGAAAGTGACAATAAGCTGCAGCAGCACAGTGGGAATGAAAGGAGCTGATCTGATTGGCCATGATTGAAATCAGCTGTGACATACCTTCTGATTGTCTGTTCCTCCCACTTTACCACTGAGCCAGGCTGCACCACAGGTGCGCCTGCATTTTTGTTCACTAAATTTCTAAAACAGATTTCCACACCTACTCAAGCTCCCTGTGCCCAGAACTCGG
>JAPXVT010000006.1:29057983-29072892 GCA_029823135.1 Acanthurus reversus | reverse complement strand
CCAAGCAATTCTCAGTTGATTTCATGATGTAAAATGGCTACTAAGCTAGGTTTGGTTGATTGCATTCATGATGTATGCTATATTTATGGTCATTAGGAGTTTGCAGTATGGTAAAATATAATTATCTATAATACTTTAAAATACAACTTATGGGTTACTTGATTTGATAGGTTAAAAACAATATATAATCAATAAATATACAATACATGTGTAAACATGAGTGAGTTAAAAGGGCTTAAAAAGGATCAATTTAATTCATGATTAAAGTTTATTTACGGTGTATTTACAGCAAGTATATTTTCTGATTATGAAAAAGATTATGGCTGTGATATCTAAAGAAAAAAAAAGGAAAAACTAATTAAATAAGATGACTCAGCTGGGCTAGGCAGAGGTTTATTTATTTTTTTTTCTGGGTGTCACTGGGGAAAAAAAATTGCAACATATCAATACGAAAATATAAAAGAGAGAGCGACCACAAATGAAATAACGCACAGGCAGGTGAAGGGCGGAGCTACGGGGCAAAAACAGGGAGGGACTTGGGCAGCAGAGTTGCTTTCTTAAGGGCCGATCACACCAAGAAGCGTCGCACCGAGTGCAGCCGCTCTAAAAACGTCTTGGAAGCACATCGGTACGAAAATACAGCCAGAACTTCTCATCTGTGATTGCCAATATCCAATTTTTCCCCCACTGTTTTCAGGCCCAAAAACTGCCAGAAAAATGCATCACACAGCAGGAAGAGAGGGGCGCCCAACAGGCCCACTGTATCATAGAAAAAACAATGGTTTTGCTGGTGAAGCTTTTCTAGTGAGGCTTCTTGGTGTGACTGGTCCTTTAGAAGTCTTGTGCCATAGCTAGCTTGATTTTCAGATGTGTCCCACCTCAGCTTTGATGCCACCTGCTGTGATAAAATGAAAATGGAAATAATTCAAGAGACACTGTATTATTTCCACAATAACCAATGTTCGTGCCATTAAAACAATATCAATATTTCATTTTTCAAAATGGTAGTCATGGTCAATACAGATATATCAAAACACTCCTAATTATGAGCTGTGTATGGAGGCCAGAACACACAGAGTCTCTTAGTTAATTTTTCTTCAGCTCCACAGTGTCAGACAAATCCATGTCTTGCCTCCAGGTGCACCTTTTGCGCTGCATTCCCTGAAACCCACGAGAAGACAGACCAAACAATGACTGACATGTCTCCACTGTTTAACTGCTCTCGGCTGAGCGTGACACAATTGGAGGATATTAATAGAAATACCTGTGGTTGATGAGTGATGTACAATCCACCCCTGCTGATTCCTCTCTGTCATGCACCACCACTGCTGTCTGCCACAGGTGCGAAGCTGCAGAGGACATAGCTGTAAACACAGCGGTCCCTCCTCCTCTTTCGTAATTGTCGATACTGTTGGAAAAAAGGAGGAGGTTTGGTTTCAGGTGTCACCAAAACAGCCTTATAACAACACACAGAAACTTCTATAAACTGATTTTTAATGTCTTAACCCTCCTAAACCTAGCATGGTATCGATGTAATGCTGAGACATGTTTTACAAAATGTTAAATAACTTTTGAACCACTGAAGTTAAAGATTAGCTCTAAATTGTGTTCAAACTGTCTCAGCTTTCCGAGGGACTTTGAATGATGATTTTAGGTCTAGACGATCAATGATGTGTAACACTTTGATGTTTACTTCCAGAAGTGATACTGACCAAAGTATAAAGACAGCACCAAAATTTACATGTAGTCACCCTGGGCCTCATGCAAGTGCATTTTTGTATTTGTATCCTAAATTTCTCTCACCTTTTTTCTTACGGTGCACTCGTACGAACATGCCACGTCAGATTCAACAAACACATCTAACTTCAGAAAAGTGTGTAAATGACAGAAACATGATGAATGCCTCCTGTGCGTACTTGAGCGCATGTGCACGAGGATAGCATATTTGCATAATTAACGCCCCAAGAATGCCATATGTTTCCCACCCCATATGCCAGGAGTGTTCATTCATGAAAATGGCATCGTAGAGTAAGAAGAAGAACTTTACGAGTTCAGAGATTGAAGTCCTGCTGTCAGAGATCCAGAAAAGAAAATCTGTCATTTTTAGCAGCATGAGCAGTGGAATTAAGGGACCAGCCAAAGCCAAGGAATGGGAAAAACTAACAAGTGCTGTCAATGCTGTTTCACCTGTTGGTCGCACTGTCATGGACATAAAGAAGAAATGGTTAGATATGAAAATGGCTTCAAAAAAACGTCTCGCCACGGCAAGGCGTTCGATGACTGCAACGGGAGGAGGTCAAGGGGTAATCTGCTTAACTGAGATGGATGAAAAAATGCGTGGGATAATAGGTGATGCTGCACTATCAGGTATTTCAACGGAGGATGTTCCCCTGGACCTGAATGTGAAGATATGGCCAATACACCTGACTGTAATGGTATGATGACTGACGGAAGACTGGGACACATCTGATCTGTCTCCTATCTCCTGCTGGAAAGTTCCTGTAGACAGAAATCCAATCGTGGTGAGGACCTGCACATGTGGTGGAATGGGGTTGGATCGGCGTGTTTGTCTGCCGAATTGCGGCTCTAACAAGTGGCAGATATGCAGCAGCACGGCCCGTGGCAGTCTAAAATTCGACATTAACCATTTGTCTGTTTCTGCAAGTAAGTCAACACGCTCGTGAAACACAAGCTCTCTTTCAAGCGCCTGATGTGCTAAGGCATCCAAAAGAAGTAGGTCAGCCATGACACAGCTGGTTACTCTTTCCCTTAACGTTTTTATATACAGTCAAATTAACCTTCAATTAATAGATTCTTATGTCATTCTGTAGTTCGAGATCTGCAGATTAATTTTGTAGTATTATGGGCCTACAATAGCACTAACAGCAAATTTTAAATTGATGATATCTTTTGGCTACATGAGTAAATTTAGATTTGTATTACAATTCGAACTGCAGAGTCAAGCAGAACAACATCAACATAATTATTAGGTATAATTTATATATTTATTAAAAAAGGTTCAAAATAATTAAATGTAAAATCAGTTGATAAAAACCTTGATTTGAAAAATAGCAGACTAATTTCAAGTGACTCTTACAACAGGTCTGGACCACACGTAAATTGTCTTCATACCTGAAAGAAAATTCTAAATACGAAAAAAATGGTGAATGTGGCAAGTTCTCAGAAATCATTTGTACGCGACACTTAAGAACAAATTTCTTCGTAAGAATGGTTCTTGCATGAGGCCCAATGTCTACTAAATAACGGCCAGCATAATATGCAAATAAATGGCTGTAACAAATACAAATACGGTATGCTCACACAAGGGCAATGCATGATTGTGACTTTACACTGCATTGACATCAAAGAGTAGGTTCCCCTGAATCATATGATGCAACACTTGATACTGAGTGAAAGAAAAGGTCAGGATTAGAAAAATATAAGACTATGTCTATGTGTTTCTCTGTCTATGCAGGTTTCAGAGAGGTGCAGCTTTGGAGGCAACTTTGACCAGAAAATTGGTGTTCAGCACTTGACACAAGAATATCCAAGGTTGCATCTATGTTTTTACATCTTACTTTTCCAGAAGTTTAAATGCGAAAGAGCTTTTTCAAATGATCATCATGATCATTATGTGCATCCTCAATTTATATGATTAACTCTAAAACTTCCATCTAGAGTCCTAAGGGCAGTATTCTGTTTGTAATTGTCTCATATATCTCTCTTTTGGACTAGATGGACATTATCTGGTTGTTGATCACAAAGTGACTAAATTGTTTCACACCATTCTCAGGTGAATCATACAGAGATTAGAATCTATAGGTCTGCTTTGTAGACACATGAGTACAGAAGCAATGTGTTTCTGACATGGTAAAATAATAAAGGCTGAGATATCGACACCAGACAGAGAGAGGTGCAGCACCTCGAGGACGGGCGAACTCGATATCGACATTGTTTTCCCCCGTGGATTCTCATTGTGTGCAGGTGTATGTGAGTGTGTGTAACCTGTCAAATGTGACAAAGCATATTTGATCAGGGTAGACTTGTCCCTTTGTTCCTTTTTACTCGATTGAGTTTCATAAACAGTATATTTTTTTTAATTGTCAAACTTTATTAAACATGCAGCTTATTCCCAGCCATCATTTTTTAATTAGAAATAAACTTTGAGACATTTCTACATGATTATTTTAATGACAGTGTGCAGAACTGTAATAAATAGAGCCATCACAATGTGAAATAGCTTACCAATCATGATATTTGAAGCTATGGACCTCTGGACATGGGCAAAAACAAACAAACAAACAAAAAAAGATTTGTTTCTAGTGCGCATGCAAAACATTTACGTAAGTGTCACACATCATGTCAGCCAGGCAACGCACCTGACATTCACTAGGAGTCAGTCAGGGGAGATGAGTGTTCTGTTTCCATAGTTCAGTTCCTGACATTTTCTAAGAAAATACATTGTTTCCTGTGACAGGTAGTGGTCCCTTTAAGAAACACAGGAAGGTGGTAACAGGAAGTGGCTTTTGGCAGGAAAAGAGGTGCATTGCAGAGGGAGCAACTAGTGTCCTATTGTCTGTTTCCATCAGCAAATACTGCTACATCTTATGCCATACGCAGCATCGCTGGTATGTAATGTCATCTTATATCCATATGTTCGATTGCAATTCATTATTTGGCATTAAAAAGGTTGTTTTGTGTACTTTGATGTAAAAATGCTACCAAGCAATTCTCAGTTGATTTCATGATGTAAAATGGCTACTAAGCTAGGTTTGGTTGATTGCATTCATGATGTATGTTATATTTATGGTCATTAGGAGTTTGCAGTATGGTAAAATATAATTATCTATAATATATTAAAATACAACTTATGGGTTACTTAATTTGATAGGTTAAAAACAATATATAATCAATAAATATACAATACATGTGTAAACATGAGTGAGTAAAAAGGGCTTAAAAAGGATAAATTTAATTCACGATTAAAGTTTATTTATGGTGTGTTTACAAGGTATTTACAGCAAGTATATTTTCTGATTATGCCTTTTTGCGTGTTCCCAGTTTCACCCTTTTCTTGTCAATAAACCCGTTGACAAACTCTTCAGAGTTTTGATGAATGGAAGGTGTTTAACATACCACCAAGATATATTTAGCGCATATATTGAGGGCGGCACAGTGAAACAATGAACCTGTGCATCATGTTCATCAAAAAAAGTTTAAGGCTTCTTCCACTGGGGCTGCTGCTGCCATGGTCCCAACGAAGGTGAAGGCAGCCAAGGCACTCCTGCCTTATGCAAAGAAGGAAATGGCTCTTAAAGTAGAAAAAGCACAACTAGAGGCAACCATGGGTATGTTGTTGTTGGAGCAAGAAAAGGCTGCCGTGGCGGAAGCAGAAGTTTTAGAGGCAGCTGTTAATGGCAGTGATTGAAATAGCTCCAAACTTCACCTTGACCAACTATTTGCAACTCCCTTTGACCCCTGTGGAACTTACCAAAAACTATGTCATCAAACAGGCCAAAGAGCAAAATAAAATACACTTCCCACCAGCACGGCATCCGCCATCTAAAGACGAGATCGAACAGCTACACACAGAGCCGGCATCAACATACCCTACCCAAACCCCACACCTCAAAGTAGACTGTTGCCAAACTGACACTGACTTATTCTCTACAACATCAAACCATATAGTAACATCTCATCAGCCACAGTTCTCTCCAGATACGCATCTCTACTCAACAAACATGCATGATAATCAATGTGCATATGGAGCAAGACCTAGAAACCACAGTCCTCCTCTTCCCACCATGCCCAGCCACGCACCTCAATACCCCCCCCAAGACCAATCAAACATGACTTTGTCAAATAATTTGCTTGCCGCAAGCTGGTCTCCACAAGCTTGATCCAATTCAACAACCAACCACAAAACAACGGAGCTTGGAAACAGTCCTTTTAGAATGCAGTCAGAGGCCTAGATTTGACTTACAGTGAGGAAATGGATTTGCTGGTCAAGTGGCTAGGAAAAGAGTCGGCTGAGCATGCAGAAAGATCAGGGCTGTTCACATGAACTTCCCAAATAAAGGACTCGAGATGATATAGGATAGACAGGATGCATGTTATGGAGCCCGTGAAGTGATTGAGGATGCACTTTTCCAACGCATCAACATCTTCTCAAAACTCTCCAACAGAGATTATTCGAAACTCCATGAGTTAAGTGATCTCCTTATGGAACTGGAGGCAGCAAAGGCAGACAGAGACCTCACAGGCCTCCAATATCTAGACAAATCCTTTAGTCCAAAAGCTGCCCTTCAGCCTACAAGAAAAGTGTCTTTCTCTTGGATCCACCTACAAACTACAGCACCATGTCTTATTCCCTCCCTTTCAATTTTTTGTTGACCTCATCAGACAACAAGCTAAAAAAAGAAATGATCCAAGCTTTACGTTTACTGGACAAGCCGATGCTCTTTCAAAAGCAGATAAGAATTGGGGACCTAATAAACAGAAGGAAAATCGCAGTCCACAAAACAGATGTACTCCATACAGCTCCTCCTGCTTCAGACAAACATGATATTAAAGCTGATGATTGCGGAAGACAGTGCCCCAGCCATAAAAAGCCTCACTCACTCCAGAAGTGTCTGGAAGTGTCCCACCAGAAGTGTCATCTCAGGACCATGCCAGCAACTTCAGAGACCTGGACCTTGGACACATTTCCTGTGCAGCGTAGCTTGGGTCTCAACTGGTATTTGATGACACCTTTACCTTTAAGGTAGCTGATGAAGAGAAGCCCTTTACTCGTCGAGGTGTCCTGTCAGCTGTGAACAGAATCTATGACCTTCTGGGATTCGTTGCCCCAGTTACCATTCAAGGCAAGGCAATCCTTTGAGAGCTTACACAGGACAACAGGGACTGGGATTCGCCCCTCCCTCAAGAGATGGAGGAGATGTGGAACACTTGGCGATCCTTATTGAAAGATTTAAGCAATCTCCAGATCCCAAGGCCCTACACAGAAATCTCTCCTACAGAGGTGTCACTTAGAGAGCTAATTGTCTTCTGTGATGCATCCACAAAAGGCAATTGCAGCAGTTGCCTACCTCAAACCGACAGATACCAAAGGAATCATCCATGTGGGCTTTGTCATGGGCAAGGCCAAGCTAGCTCCTCTCCCTGAACATACGGTTCTGAGACTTGAGTTTTGTGCTGCAGTGTTGGCGGTGGTTGCCGAGCTCATCTCCTCAGAGATTGACATGGAGTTGGATGATACTATCTTTTACAGTGACACATCAATAATGATACTAGACGTTTCTATGTTTACGTCAGTACTGTGGATAAGGAGCTACTTTCGTCCTGAGCAGTGGCGATATGCACCAACAGATGTAAACCCTGCAGACATTGCCACACGGTCTGTCGCTGCTGCAAATCTCCCAGGCACCAACTGGCTTCACGGACCGGCATTTCTGACACATGTTCAGCAAAGACCAACCTTTCTTTTTTTCAAATTACTTACTGTAGTAAGACAAGTTTGTAAAGGCAACTAAAAATATATTTTAACAATGACCCTATCATATATTATTTAAACTAAATAACTTCGATGGAATGTAATTTGATGTGATGTAATTTTCTCTGACTTTAACTTTCTCTGACTGTAACATGTACATACATAGTGATAACTTTTGCATGGGTTATGTGTCCTCTTTCATATTTTTATCTATATTTTATGTGTTATGTTGTGTTGTCTGTGAACCCCAGCAGGAGTAGCTGCTGCATGAGGGGCAGGTAATGGGATCCAAATAAAGAATAAAGAATGATTTGAATTCTCCAGGAGTAAAAGAGCTGGAGGAGAGTAACACATTAACTGAGTACTAGAAATGATTTTTGTCATATGATTTGTTTCAATGTTGGAATCTAATGAGTAGCATGTACCACATAAGCACATGTTGAATATCATCAGTGTAAAACAATTTCAGGTCAAATCACCAGAGGCCAGTTTTAGAATGTAAAGCTGACACTTGTTTCAACAGCCAGTTAGCTCATAGTGATGTCAACTGTTGCTAAGCAGCACAGCGTAGAGGAGCCAATAAGAATGCACGCTCTCTGAAATGACCCGTGATTGGCTGAAAGTCCCGTCACAGTCTAAACGCAGAGCCAAGAAGGGGAGCAGAAGTCTAGTGTTCTATCAGATCACTTGAATTACAAAATGCTGAAAGGTTATTATGGAATTTTTGCCCACTGACACCAAAAATAATCTGCCCACCTCGGCTTTAATTAATCATGAACAATAAGATCTGATACATGTAACATGATATGACAGATGTAATTTTGCCAATACCAGTAGAAAATATGACTGGAATTATTAGAGGGGCAGTTTTGACGTTAGTTCTCTTTTCTAGTTTCTTTTTTAAAACGATTTAACTCACATTTCAGTCTGAAACTGTTAAAACCATGTTACACGACTTATGCAATAATTTGAGTAAAAGAAAAAAAAACAGAATCATACATAATGAGTATCAGTCAGCAGATCCCATACTATATAATTATCATGTTAACAGTGTTTTCATCCACGTTCTTGCTTTTCTTCAGCTCCAGTCAATGATTAACAACTTGGATATATAATGTTGGACCACCAGTCTTTTTTATTATTTTTTTATTATTATTTTTTAGCTTAATTTGCTCTCCTTTTTTGTCATGTTAAGCACTATTTTATTTTATTTTTCTCGTGGAACGACATTACTTTCAACAACAGCAAATCTAGCAACACAGAGTTGTTCTGTGTGAACCTGCATTTACTCCAGTTACAGGGTTGTGGCTGTCTTGAACTCTTTTCAAGTACTGAAATAAATCAAATATTAGGTAATAAACAGCCAATAAGTGATTCATCTGTATTTTTCTATGTTCTAGCTCAGTATGCCTGACAACCTAATTAGCATCACATTACATGGTGTGTTAGGAAAGTGTTGCAGAATTGGATATATAATGATTTGCTGCTAGCTGGTCACTTCACAACCTACTGACAACACAGCAAAAGTATTCGAAATCACTCTGGGAGTCGGTATAGACCATTTTTATGGCGTTGCTAACTTACAGCCACTATATGAGCTGACCTCATGCAGTAAATCATTTGGTTGTGTTTGCAAACTAAACCCAAAGCCAAGAATTATTCGCAGCAGCCACTTAATCCAGGTCTGAAAAGAAATTACCAGTGTAGAAAGGACATGTCATCACTTCGAATTACTGAATTCATTTCAGGATGACGTCAGGAATGATGTTAGAGATGCTGATTTGTATTTGCACTTGGTATAAAAACCATTACAACATCAGCCAATGTTAAGTGCAGCGTCCCACCTGGTCTGCATTAAAACACAACTTTAGGAACGCTGCTGCCATGTGTTGAATTTCCTCTCACAGTTCTTTGATTGCACATCTTTCTTTGTCTTGTTCCCGAGCCATCTCCACGTCTCTCTCAGTTTGCACACACTGGCTGCAGACGCTGTGCACGCTGGTTCGGGCTCGTAACGACTCATCCAAAGATGACAACGTTTTTCAGCTGTAATGCCAAGGTGAGACTATTCGTCTTCTTTTAAAATCTGATAAAGTCTGAAAGCAAAAGATAAATGTGATGACTTAATTAAAGATTGGGATGTAGATAACAGTATGATATATTGGGCCTATTGTACACATGGAAACTTGGCCCAAATACAACAGCACGAAGATAAAGATACACCAAAACACTCTATTAAAGAGAAAGAGAGCAAACGTAGCCCACAGCAAAGCTTGAACAAATCAGGCTCGACTCAAAGCTTTTGCCATTCAAAATGTTTCTAGTCCCACTTAGCAGCATTCCAGGGAGAACATTCCACACCATCCACATACCTAATGATAACAAATAGCCTATTATTACAGACATATAAAGACACTAATGATCTGTCACAAAGTAGACAGACATGCAATTAAATATGCTGCCTGGCATTTTACTGCAGGCGCAGCAGACAGTGTGGTCGTAGTCCGGGGCTATCCAGTCTCCTCGGGTTTGCTCCTGTGTTTCCTCTCAGTGAACCATGTCGGCAGTAGGCCTTCATACGCCACCATGGCAACCAGATTGGTGCAAACCTGATGCTGATACTGCAGTTGGTTAACAGGATCATGGCAAATGCTTGTTTGAGGACTGATAGGAGGGAGGGAGTCATTAATAAGGATAGTAAAAGAAGAGTAAGAGGAGAGAGGAGTTTACATGAGAAAAGGATAAAAGCTACCTTGTCAATTAATGACATGACAAGTGACAACTTGTGTGACTAATAATCTGATGGTAAGGCTTTGTTTTAAGAGTGTTGGCAGACTTCTGGCAAGCTAAACACAGTGTGTATTTTCTGCTTGGGGGTCTCTCAATCAAAACAAAAACAATGACGTAGTTTAATGATGCCATGGAATCATGGGAGTTTTTGCTTCTCAGCTCCTGGATGTGTAAATAGGCAACTAATTAGAGTGACAGCATGTCAATGTTGTGCTTTCACTTTCCCCACTGTTCTGTTCAGATTGCCCAATCAGTGTTTACTTTCTTGCTGAGAGTCAGATACGAAGACTGATGCTGCTCTGTTATCAATCTCCTCCTGTAACTCAAAGTAATAAAGCTGATGTGTTATTTCCTAAAATAACGAACTGTTAAGCTCAATATGTATCACAATAAACAGTGTGAGTCAATGGGTCCCAAATAAGTGGATTAGACACTTTTGTCAATCTGACTAATACTTAAATCTGGGGTAGACAGATTTAAGTATTCATTTGGAAAACAAGCTAGCTGTAGCACGAGACTGCTAAGAAAGCAACTGCACTGCGTTCCCCTCTTTGTTTTTGCTCCGGCTACGTTTTATCCCGTTTTATTATCACTCTCTCTTTTAAGTACATTTTACACAAAAGATTCTCAACGAGACCAAACAGTTGCAAGGAAAATTGCTGCGGTGTAAACTGGTCAGTCTCAGCTCGACTCAAGCTGCCTGACGGTGTCGCCTGCGTCTCAGCTTGTCAAGTCCCCAGAGGTCATTTTTACAACATAAGGTGTGCCAAGCAGCTCGTAGTGATGTCACCTGTTGCTGAGTAGAGCAGCACTGAGCAGCCAATATTAACATGCACTCTGAAATGAACCATGATTAGCCAAAAATGTCCATCACGGTCTGAATCCAGAGCCAAGGAGAGGAGAGGAAGTGTAGTGTTCTTTCAGATGAATTACAAAATGCTAAAGGGTTATTATGGGACTTTTTGTCCGGTGACATCAAAAATGAGCTGCCTACTTCAGCTTTAAAGAGACAGTTCACCCAAAAATAAAAATTCAGTCATAATCTACTCACACTCATACAGATGGAAGGGTGGGTGAAGTTTTTTGGTTTACAAAACACTGTTGGTGTTTCAGAGGAAAAAGGTTTGCAGTTATCTCCTAAACAAATAAAGTAAATGGTGACCAGGATTCAAACATAAATAAAATGAATAATAAAACTATAAAATGCCTCCATACTGCTCATGCAAAGTAATAAAAGTGTCCCAAAGCCTTAACGTGCCGTGTTGTTTGAAGAACATCACTGACACCATGTTCTTTGCCTTATTGTTTACTGTATCCTGTTGATTCTAATATGGGAGCCTCGTTCACATATACAAAAACATGGCATACATGTAAGGCTAAAGACAATTTAGACAATTCACAAGACGTTATATCACTTCCAGACGAGGCAGAGGGATCATGGTTCCTAACTGCCTCTGTGGGAGACGTGACTCTGCTCACTTGGCACAGCGTAGAGTGAATGATCTTGTATTAATAATTGACTATCTTTGTTCATTCACATTATACACATTACATAACAAGTATTTCCAACCTCGTGTACATTAAAAGTGCTGTTTGTCTCTGTGTTTGCTTCCTCTGTTTAAAGAGCTCAGGTGAAGTTATTTTGTCTTTTTGTTCGCTGATTTCTTCATTTTGTTTCCATCGCTCAGAAAATATTTTCCATCTTAAAACAGCAGGAAGTTTTATTGAAAAGACTGTAACTCTCTTAATAAGTGAGACCTGCTGAAGTCAGGTGGAGGTGATTTTTACAGAGAACAGTGGCTTCATCCATCTGCTCACAAACAGGAAAGAGTCACACAGAGCTCAGAGATGCAAAGGCGTCATGTGGCCACACGCTGGTTTCTCTGGAAACAGGATGATCCACTGATTATTGTTTCAGCATCATGCGTTTACTGTGGATCCTCTCAAAAGGAAAAACAACATGTTTCTTCTTTTAACCAACCAACAGCAGCAGCTGCCAGATGTTTTTCTTTGTGCTGATGCTGAAGCTCAAATGAAAAGAAACAGAAATTATTATTTTAGAGTATAATTTGTTTTCACATCACTCACAAGCCAGTCATTTTAGCTGACAGTCAACACCTTGCTCAGGGACTACAGTTGAAAATTAGCTAAGAAGCTAAAACTGGCACATTTACAGAAATGTTAATTAATGCGCACTGTCCCTGTACAAATAAACAAAATAAATAAATAAAAGGAGTGACAAAGCTCGAAGCTGTTTGAATTTACTGTCTGAACTGTGAAAGCTTCATTCCTTCATTCAGGCCAGATCTCATTTAAAATCACTGAGACCTGTACCACATGAAGAGACAGTTTCTTAAACAGTTTCAGATTTGAAAAACTTTTCTTTCATTTATGAAAACAGATGAGAAGATGTTTTTTCTTTTACAACTTTTTCATCATCTTAAAAATGAGGCAAATTCATGTTTAAAACCATCTATTTTCATTTATTTGATTCCGTATTTACCTCTAACTATCGTCATTACGGTAAAACCAACGTCTGACTCCTCGCTTTCGCGTTTTGCCGAGCAACGAGACTTATTTTGTCCCACCAGGCGGCCCGTGACCTGAGAGGCGTTGACAAGAAGAGAGAACTGTTGTGGTGGAAATTAGCCGTTGAAGTCACGACAGCAGCCTGCTGAACACATTTAATCTCACAAAGCCTAACGTTAAATAAGAGCAAACAGGCGGACTGCGGCAGGAGGAGCGGCGCGGTGGAACACGCGGACGCGGTAGGTTCTGCTGTTTGCGCGCCGCGTTCAGTTAGCTGTTCGCTTCTGTTAGCAAAACAGTCTGTCACTGAGCCGTTAGCCGACTAGTTGCTAACCTAACTGACATGAAGACACTGCAGTGACTCTCCGGTAAACTCTGCATCGTTAACTCACCGATGTGTCTGTGAATTTGACTGACACTGATCCGGTGCCGTGTGCAGCTTAAGCGCCACTTCGTTTTAGCAGTGAAGTTCGCTAACGGTAGCTAGCTAGCACAATGCACCGCTATGGTTTGTCTGGCTAATTCATGACACTATGTTTAACCGTGGCTCTATATATAAACTGAGGACTGTTGCATTAACACAGTGTTGAAGCTGTAATCAGATCCTTCACTGGCAAGCAAAGGACGCAGTGCAGCCGAAAGAACTCAGCTACAAGCCGAAGCCCCTCATTCAAACCAGCAGCAGTGAACAAACGCTCCCAGCTTCATGTGAAAGTTTCAGTAGTGAAAGTTCTGTGATGGTTTCAGCCTCATGCAATGTGCTGCTGCAGACACACACACACACACACACACACACACACACATTTGAATTGTTTATTATGTTCATATAAAAACTAGTGCACACAGGACATAAACATAACGTTATCAATGCAGTCAGGTAATGGGACTCAGTCTGATACATAAGTGCTTTAATGGCAACCACATTAATGCCTACACACAGGATGTTAACATACTGGATAATTACAGTTGCGAGGTTGAAAGATACAGTAATACTGTAAGGCAAAGATAACACGCAGTATCTATTTCACGGGTACATAAAGCAGCGCCTCCTCCATTCTGAGTGGCTGCCAGTAATAGCAGATCCTGAACAATACCTTGCTCACACACACACACACACACTCACACACGTGCACGGATCGTCAGGGTGGATTGATCTGACTTGTGATTGTTTTTTCACGGTGGTTTGTGGATCCATTGATATAAACTTCTCTCCCTCTGTGTTGGTCAGCAGCAGACAACATGAGCTCCAAAGGAGGCGGCACCGCTCTGAGCCGCCGCAACTACAGGCTGGCGTCAGACACAGACAAACCCAGAGCCACAGGTAGGAGCTGCTGTGTGTGCATGTGACTGATCTGTTTCTAACTGTCAGTGATGTCATGGTCACACTGATGAGCTTTTCTGTTCATATGTGGTGATGGAGAGCACTTATAGTCATGCTCAGGTGCATCGACTGGTGCAGAGTCAGTGACAGGTGGTTCAGTCGCTCTGTGTTGATGTTTGTCTGTTTCCTCTCATGATGCATTGGCAGCAGACCAGTGATCACCGGCAGTAATGGCTGTCTGTCTCCGTCTCTGTCAGGTATAGTGAACGAGAAGTTGCTGAGTGACTACCTGCACCATGTGTTTCCTTCAGCCAAACAGGGACCGGCGCTCGCCTCGCTCAGGTAACATCAGTGTTCAGTCTGAGAGAAACAGCACGTGAACGCATCATGGACCAGCCATGTGACCTCGTGTGAACACTTTGTAGCGATGAGCCTATGCTGCTGCTGCTTTTCAAATGAACATCCAGCACGCAACAATGACGCAGCTGATTTTCTGTTTGTCAATCACTACGTTTGCATGGAAAATAATATTCTGATATTAACCCGATTAAGCCAATACTCTGGACAAAACACTGCCATGTAAAGAGCATTTTCTGATGACCTCACTCCAAATAAGGTCATAGTTGGAATAAGGAATAATAACTGTGAAAATCGATAGGAAGGCATAGTGCGATTAAGGTGTATACATGCATACAATAATGCGACGAAAACTGGAATACACCACATCTTTATTAAGTCGCAGTATTGTATGCATGTATACACCTTAATCGCACTATG
>JAPXVT010000006.1:28877151-28890874 GCA_029823135.1 Acanthurus reversus | reverse complement strand
TCGCTCACTAACTGAAACCCCGTAGGCTATCAGCTTGTGTGTGTGTGTGTGTGTGTGTGTGTGTGTGTGTGTGTGTGCATGTTTGCTCACATGTAGCCTATACTTGGGCGGGGCTGTGTGGATGTCTGGGTGTGCATTGTGTGTGATTGTGTGAGTGATGGCACCTCAGGCACTTCTGTCTCACTCTGGCTCTGAACACATGCACACACACTCACACCCAAGCATGCACACACACACACACACAACCTGACTTCTTTGTTGGCCCACAGAGGTAATCAGCGCATCTTTTCCTGCCTCTGGCGGTGCATTCATTGCATGAGCGCTCAGTCACAAGGCAGTGATTCAGCAGAATGCCTCTGGCTCTCTCTTTCCTGTGACGGGCCTTCTGTCAAACGGCGTTGCCGATGGGCTCTGGCGAGGTGAACTTCTGGTTTCCTGTGGTGTGGGGTTGCAGCTGTCTGTGTGCAGCACCAGCTGAGCAAGGCAAACACGAAGGAGGAGCTCAAGTGTCCGCGACACTCACTCGGGAGGCCATGAGAGCTGCAGCCTACTAAATATTGACTGGGGCGTCCAAACAATGGCAGAGGGAGCTCTTTGCTCCCCCTCCCTCCCTCTGCTGCTCTCATAAGAAAAAGAACCCTGGCCATCGCTCTGCGTCTGGGTTCGTGTCCCAGTGGTGCATTAATTCACATTTTGCTCCTGCACTGTGATCGCAGGAGTTGTTTGGATTGTAAGGCACAGGAGGTGTGCTTTGGGGGCACTCAGACTTTGTTAGCCCCCCTACGAGTGAATCAGACCCTGGAAAGCTGGCCAACAGATATGACTTCATAGCAGAAGGCCCCTCGTCCTTCAAGCTTCTGAAAGGGCCTTATGTTTTAACAGATTGCTCTTTGCCAAGAAACAAAAGATGATTAGGGAGTGGTTCCAAATCCAGAATACTATACACACACACACACACACACACACACGGTAAGGAAATACTATGCGTCACTTATTAGCATAGCAACAGGAAACTCGGTGCCTTTACTGCCAACTTTAATACCTTACATTAGCCCCGGCTCTTTGCTGGTGTGTGGATGTGAAGCTGTTTTAGCCACAGCAACATTTTAAATCGCTTTTTTTTCTCTCATGTCACATGTACTTGTCATTGATGTTTATAATCACCGAGTGACTGCAGACTTCTGATGCTATGTTTGCTAGAGAACCTCACACATTTATCATCACACGCCTGCCCTCTCTTTTGTAAGCACCATGCAGAACTGCTTGTCATCGCACACTCTTTGAATTCTGTGTAACTTTAAGGATCGCCATGCGCTTTTTCCATATCCACAGCGTCACTGACACAGCTGGTTATTGGGTTGTAGCAGAGAAACAAAAACAAAGCCGTAACACGCTGATTCTCCCTGACTGGTCACTTCCACTAATGACAACCAGCCTCCATACGCTGTCTGCTGTGGACACTGCGTGCTCGTACAGACATGCCACGTTAGATATAGCTCTGGTCACGTGTGGTCCCAGCTGCCCAACAGCTCCACGATGGGCTCATGCGAAAGGAAAGACTGTATTTGGCTTTCCATCCGACCTCACCTTGAACATCTGAGACAGAGCAGTGAAAGCTTAGCATGCTGCAACTGATCTGTTGCAGGTGTTAGGGAGAATTATCTGAAAGGTCATTTTGTCAATATATCACATGAGCACTTCAAGAAAAGTCATGCCATTCCAAAAAAAAAAAAAAAAAAGGCAAGAACCCAGTTTCTTTTATATGACATCGATACCGTTGATATTGAACTTTGAGGTACAGTGTGATCACAGGGACTATCCGCAGCACTGGAGCTGTCGCTGGCAAACACATCCCCTCTTTGGCATACTCGTCTGATTTCTCCCTATAAAAGTTTACAGTGGTATTTGTACAGCTTATTGGTCACTGACACCTAACCTGCTGGTGGCAACAGCTGTGAAACAAATCAGCGCTCACTGTAGTCTTTCCACACCAGCAGCATGTGATTCAAAAAAAAAAAAGGCAGGGATGGCCCCTTGTTGGCCTTCAGTGATGTCACATATGTTTACACTCGACTTGTGTACTGTATTCTCACCTCCGACACCTGTTTACATGCCATTGCGTGTCATAAAGGAGCAAAATTGTCCCATTGCATCTACAGAGGGGTTTTAAATTCAAAAGCAGGCCAAAAATACGCTTCTTAGCTTTTCTCGGAACACAAAGGAGGCTCCAGTGACTTCTCCAAAATGTCTGTTGCTCACAATGTGAGACAAGCAAACCTTTCATTTTCCCCTGTCCCAATATCTAAGCTCATCTTCCCCATCGCGCTCCCTGCTAAATACTTCAGAAATTAACATTTGGATATGGATATTTAAAATTTGTACCTTTAAGTAGTGTTTGCATTATGTAACATAAACAATGGGTTTGCTCATTCCCGGGATCGCCATGTCCACACTGTCGTCCTGACATTATGTTGAAATTAGTTCTTTACCCAGTGTGATGTCTCTTTTTCTGATGTTTGGGGATCAGTTTTGCACATCCAAGAGTGCTCAACTCTCGCTAAAATAGCCGCTTCTGCCACTGGGGAGTAAGAACGTCGTCACACCCAGCAATTGTGTTGTGGTGACGGTGACCCGAAAAGAGGTTTAGTTCGTCCATGTGGCTTGTTGCAAACCCGAGCCCAGATGTAGGGTGAGACCTCAGACCAAAATTAGGAATGTACGGTAGAAGAGCCCTGCACCTTCCTCTGATAATGCGCTTTTCACGGGAGCGGCTGCAACATGGATTGAGCTTTTTATTTGCCCTGTGGAAGCTGTAAACAGGGCAGAAAGTTTGCTTACCTACAGCAGCATTTCCCTCTTGGACGGATTTTGCATCCTCTCAGAAGTCCTGTTTTGTGAATTATAATCCTTGAATTGTTCTTGCTGCTATTTATACCATGCATTCAGAAAAGCAGGAAACTTTTTGATTGCAATGAACATATTCTGTGTGCACAATACCATGGGAAGAGTTATTTCCTGCATTTTCAGGAGCTGAGTGAGACGATGAATGGGGTCGAAAAACAGAAGATCCATCGAAGGAACTGGACATAGGGGTCAAAACATAATTCCTTTACAATTGAAGGTGATCAACTGAATCAGAAAGAAGTCCGTATTTTCTTCCTGAACGACTGGTTTGGAATGGAGCCTTAAGTCTTAAGGCTTTGTGCACTCGTGTCAGGTCGTGCAAAAGGTG
The DNA here is from genome assembly GCA_029823135.1 of Acanthurus reversus. Taxonomy (NCBI): domain Eukaryota; kingdom Metazoa; phylum Chordata; class Actinopteri; order Acanthuriformes; family Acanthuridae; genus Acanthurus; species Acanthurus reversus. The sequence continues at coordinate 28,887,642 of JAPXVT010000006.1, read as the reverse complement.
CATCTCTTTGGGTTTGATGGATCAAAACTTGAAAAAACTGTAACCAGCCATCCATGCATAATCGTACTCCAGCAATACAAACCTTTGCTTTTTATCTGCAAGGGTTTTTTTTTGCTACCTAACATTGCTCACTTTGCAACAAAGTTTGAAAAGCCTTTGCTCTCAATATTTCTTTGGACATTAGGACTTGACTTTTGTGTGGCTGCACACACATCCTCAGTGAGTAGCTGGTTTGTTCACACCTTCCTCTGCTCTAGAAAAGCAGGGTTATCAGGCCATGGCCTTGCCTTCAAATATTAAGTAGCGGAGGCAGTCTGAGGCTGACGGATTCCTTACTAACCTGGTGCTTTATATGTCACAGGCCCTCAGGCTCATTTATCCCCTCATTATCTTGTCCTACCCCCTGTTGAGATTAAACAGCACCTTTATGCGGGACTCTCTTACATCTTGTAAAGATGTAATTTCAGATGCAGAGCAAGGTCTGACTTAATTAAAGGCAGGACATAACAATGTGGTGCAATGCAAGGAAATCCAGTGAATGGTGAGACAATCTATTGTCCCAGCTTTTTCATCTAAATGGTGTTTAAAAGTTTAAAAGATTCAGTGGGGAGAAATATCCCAAAGAATAGGTAGCTTATCTTTCATGCTTGAACTGTTGCTTATAAGAAACAAGGGATATTCATGGGACATAATTGTGTGCAGATGTTAATTTTTAAACAGAGGAGTATCAGGTGCACCTCCTTTGGCTCCTCCATTCCTCTCGCCTAAATGAAATCTTTAGCTCAAGCAAAGAGAGAGCGAGAGAGAGAGAGAGAGATAGCAGCACAGCTTTGGGCTCGGCTGAATGGAAGAGCTGCACATGACTTGGCTCACTTGGCTCCCGTCCAGAATCTTGGCTGAGTTTCAGGAGTTAAACACAGACCCTCTAAGCCTGCTTTACAAGCTGGGTACCCTGAGCATGGAAAAACTGAGTTTTTGTGGCTGCACTGAAGAGCCCACTTCAGAAAAGACGAATTTGGTGATTTTGTGAGTGAGAGAGAAAATAAGCCAGACAGCATTGTCTTTACAAAAGCTATATCCTTTCTAAAATGCAGATGAAAACTTTTTCCATGTTTCTCTAAAGGGACCATTTTCTTAAAGTGACTTACTCGTAAGGTGAGAATAATTGATGTGCCATGACTCAGACCTCTAATTCTGGCCATTTATATGCTCAAATGTGATTACGCATGAAACAAGAATGCACATTAAAAAAAGCAGTTATTTTCGACAGCATGTGTCATTGCCAAATATGTGGCATTTTAATCAAGAGGCCCGAGAAATAATTGGACTGTACAGCAGAAATAAAAAGTTTTTCCACAGTGGTCACATGCATGGTGTACATAGGAATGCTTGTTTGACATATTTATTTATAGCAAGTAATAGCCTCGTAGTCTGAGCAGGGAGACACAAGGACATATCTAAACACAAACCAAGGCCTGCCAAGTCATGAGTTGTGAGATTAATTTCAAAGACTCGGCAGTGCAGAAGCCAAAGACCCAATTCTGGTAATCACACTGCCACTCCCTCCTCCCCTCCTGGAGACTCCAGACGCTCATGCTGTGTCAGGCTCTTTGAACATCAGTTTCTCTGAGCTCGTGTCCTTGTTACGTCTCAGTGCCTTTCGCTATGGTGGCTGTGTACTAACAGGCCAGTCAGTGAAGTTACAGCAACTTGTTAAATCATGTTTTCCAACTCATTTTCTCACGCCCTGACATAAGTATGGAAGTTGATTTGTCTCTCGGCAGCAGTTGGCCCATAGTCTGCAGCCAACATTCCTCTCTGGTTCAGTGCGTCTGGCCCTGCGCACCACGGCGGGTTTCCTTGTCAGATAAATATAACCAGGGTCATCCACCGGCACCATCGCTTCAGATAGCTGGGGCCTGGCAGAGTCCCCACAATAACTCTGTACTTATAGTACAGTTAAGCCAAGGGAGATGCGGAGGGCTTCTCTCTGTGGCCTCGAAGAACCTTTGATTGGGGGTCCAGGCTTAAGGGGCTGAGCCCCAAAGATAGGAGGTTGTGGGGGAGGGGAAGTGAGGGGCTAGGTTAAGGATAAAGGGCCTCAACCTGCATACATCCTATCAAGAGAGACTTTCAGGTTACTGTGGCTACAGTGCCCCCTTGGGGAGCTGAAATGCGCTGAAGAAGTGCATAAAATGTGACAGAAATGTAAAGGCATTTATATGGGCCCACAGAGCAACTGTATTTTCCTGAGTTTGACATTTGAATCGGTTTTAATGCAGGACACATCGCCGTAAAGTTACAAGACTCAGAGGCCTCGGTCCCTGCTGAAGTTTAGCAGTCCAGATAACGTGTTAGCAAATTTTCCAGGCACAGTGCAGGCAGCCAGTGACATGTGATGCAGTTTTCCCAGCGTGTGGAGGTCTGTGTGCTCACAAATACGTGCTGCCTGGTGTCTGTGTACGTGACTTCAGCTAACTTTTAGGAACACTTCTCACAGGTATGCTGAGGATGGTGGAGGAGTTTCTATTACCTCTTATTTTCATGGATCTAGATCAGTTCATCAGTGTCTTTCTTGAAGGGATTTTTTAGCATTACTGTTAAAAGAAGAAAAGTGGGCAGGTCAGTGAGTTCGGAAGAGAAAACTGAGTTTAAACTCCTGCGTTTGGCTGCAGGTGTTAATCAGCTGTTGATCAGAGCTTCAGCCTCCACTCATCTATAAACAAATGGGAAGAAACAGTTGGTGGCACAAACCCTGGGAAAAGCACCTGGTATTGTCCTTAAGTGGGAAGGGCCTACAAAATACAGAGAAGCCATAATACAGGTTATGATTTTTATATTTACATCTGCATAAATCAAAGTAACAATACTGATACATAATACTAAATTGTTTCGTATTAATGTGTAATCCAATAATTTTAAGATACCGTACCTATAAATCATATATCTACATTTTACTGGTTTGTCGAAACACTTCATTATGGGTGTATGGCTCACTGTTATTATACTGTCATCAGACCAGACATTAACATTCTTGAATGTTAAGTTGTAGTTAAAATAAAATATCAAAACTAGTTTCATGATAAAATAACACTGAAAAATAAATTAAAAAATAAGGAAAACTTGGATTCTCAGTACAAGTTTAAGGATTTTAACAATGACTTGGGTTAGATGTAAACCAATTTGATTGTTCCCCATGGGCAATAAGTCTTTTTCTTGTTACTACCTCATTGAAAAGGTCAGTTCACCTTCCTAGAATCTATGTCTTACGGTTCACTTACTGTGCGAGCTCAGTTGGCAGTCAGAGTTAGCAACTAGCTGGTGAACATAATGGAGCTTTTAGCAGCTTTAGAGCTGGGTATTTTCCTATGCAGTATGTGGAGACCAAAACAGAGCTAAAATGAAAATTATTTTTTAAAGACTTTGAATGTATGAAGGGGAAACTCTTTGCTAACTTGTTCATAAGTTATATGACCATAATTTGACAATGTTGATTTTACAGTTTGCTCTTAGTTGGAGCTTTAAGTAAGGCAATGCTATTAAAAAATATTCACATTTCTCTTAACCTTCCAGCAGGGGGCAGGCACAAATTGCCAGCAAATGCCAGTGCAGTATTAACTGAATTTATTTTATGTGCTCTGCTGCAGATCGCGAGTCTCATGAGGACGCCATAACTACAGAGATTACAGAGGAGCTGCAGCCAGCGAAAGTGCCTCTGCTTCCCAAAGACATTGTGAACAGTAAAAAAGTCCACGCGCTACGCAAGGAGCTGAAAAGGAAGCAGGGCAAGCAGCGCACCATGGGCACCTCTATGGACTACCCGCCTCTGCCCATCGATAAACATGAGCCTGAATTTGTGAGTAATCAGTGTCAATGTGGACTTATGTCTTGTGTAGAATTTGAACATTTCTGACTTCGGTGGCTCCCCCATTAGCATCTATAAGATAGCAATGCAAGCTGCTCTCTTGCAGCAACTTGGGTTTTGAACAGCCTGAAACACTTTCTCAACACAGAATGATCTCTGACTGTGCTGCTTGATTGTAAACCTGTGCTGTCATTGGTCAAAGGGTCCATGCAGGAGAAAACTGGATGGGATCATTCAGGGAATGAAGGACACTTCTCGTGTAATGGCTCTGTCTTTGTACCTGCCCAACTGTGACAGGAAAGGGTTCTTCAAGCGCAAACAGGTGAGTTTCACAAAGAAAGCTCTGACTTTGCATTGCTAACTTGGCCCGACTGATATGTTGGTTTTCCAGTATTACTGGCTGATACTGGCCAATCGCAGCATATATTTTCTCCAATATCTGAACGTATTAAAATTGTTTTGTAGGGCCATAAAAAATTCTTGGACTAGTGATTTTAAAATGTTGTAATTATGTAGTTTGTCCAGCAGAGGGCAGTTCATTATTTAATAGGTGAAGTGTCTACTGTTTGAAATAAAGTTTGTTAAAATTAAAAGAATTCTGCCTCGATTTCATATCTTTTTCACAAGTATTCCATAACCACATTTGGCCGATATATTGGAAATCAGAGTTTTCTTGCTCTCTAATATCGTATCATCGGCCCCACAAATTCCATATCGGTCCGGCCCTAGTTATTTCTCTTTTCTCAAACATTCCATGTAGTCCACTGAAAATCTTCAAGATTCTTTTGTGTTAAGTTTAACTTTGATTTTTTATTCAACCCACTTTTGTCAAAGTTTAAAAGGCACCACAGAAGAGAAATAGTTTACTGACAGTTTTGAGACACAAGTCAATAATACAAATACTTAACATGTTTACTGACAGTTGGCAAACAAAGTAGCTAAAGAGCTATAATAGCCACAAGTGTAACTGACCAGCACTAACATGGCTAGTGTATGAGGCGTTAGCTTGCCAGCTACAACAATTCACCAACTAGCCCTTTGAGTGTTCACTGTGCTGCTAAACTACTGGCCGTCTGACCAGGCCTTAACTCTCACCAACTTGTCCAACCTTTGTACCTGCTCCTCATTCACACAGTGCAAGCCGTCTCGTGGACGCAAACGAGGCATCTGCTGGTGTGTGGACAAGTACGGCGTTCAGCTGCCCGGCACGGACTACAGTGGAGGGGACATTCAATGTAAAGACCTGGAAAGCAGCAACAACAATGAGTGAATACGGGGCGGACCACCCTTGACCCCCACCCCCTCACCCCGAAACACCACGTGACCCAGGGCCCACGCCTTCTTTCTGAATCACACCTGTATGCTCCGCCCTCTATTCACTTCAAGAGTTTTGTTTTGTTTTTTTGTTTTTCAAATTAACAAAAAAGGAAGAAAAAATCCAAACGAAAGAACAAACTGAAAAAAGACACCTGTCATTTTTTTTTTCTATTCTTTTTCTGTTGATGAACAAGCACTCATCTCCGACTGAGGGGGAATTCCCAGAAGATTCACTAGATCACTTGACTGTTCGCTCATGGGACCCTTTGTGCGTATGAGGCAGGTCGGCTGGTTGCAGATCCATGAAAGTATACTCAACGGATATATTTTTATAGAAGATGGTGGTTTCAGTGCAAAACTTTGTATGATGTAAAAGTAACACAAAATTGTTGTGAAGAGAAAAACAAGTATCAGGCACATTGATTGAAAACAGATCAGTTTTAGGCTGTGGACCATGAGGCCATTGTGGAACTGACAATTGGCAGAGTAATTTGTTTTTTTTTTGTCTGTTTTCCAAAAGAAAAAAAAAGAAACAATGGATAGGGATACGCTGTAGCAGGTGACTCTATCTGGGTATGTGGTTCTGTAAGAGCACTTATGAATAGGGGAACCTGCGTAGATGTGTAACTTCACAAAATGATGTGTGCATGAGTGCGTGTATGTGTACAGTGTGAGCGTGGTATGTTCCAGCCTGTGTTGGTGTATGACGGAGTGAGCCTATTACAAACAAAAACAAAACAAAACAAAACAAAAAATAGAATGTCCTTCTTTCTTTCTCTTTTGTTAAATTTTGTCACAACAAGTATTGCTAGCGCTTGAAGTGGTCTTGGGGCTGGCCTTCTCTTTAACCCATGTACGTCTCCGGGACACGTTTTGGAAACAAAAGAGTGAGCAGATCATCACAGATGAACCTATGTAAGTAGCTCTTCGACACAATGAAGCTAGCCTGATATGCCACCTGTGCCTACTTTAACAGACACTGCCATGCAGGGCGACACAGAGCTTAGAGAGCGCTGACTCTACTGGTGAAATAAGACGATTGTTTTCAGCTGAAGTGATGGAACTCAAGTTTGACTTTTATCTTTGGAGTTGAGTGCATAATCGAACTCGCCAGTCGGGCCATTTGCTCCTCTGATTCAGTTGTGTGAAGTGTAGTTTTGTATGGTTTTGTTCGTGCTGTTTTCTTTGCCTTCAGTGAAGTAAAGACTGCCCACTTTTGAGCCATGCTCCTTTTATCAAGTGGTTTCCCCTCAGTACTGCTACTACAATGTAACCATGGTGTATTACATTACTTTAAATATAGTTATTGAATGTTGTTTTCCTGTAGAAACATAGTACGACAACAATGTAATTGTGCTTTGGGAAAAAAAAAAAAGATTTTAGCATGTTATAAATTTGAATAGGTCCTTGTAGCCTGTCAGGAGAATGACCCAGAGTCATTTGATGGCAGGGCAGTCAAAGAAGCTAACCCTCTGAAACCCTTCTGCTCACATGCCTCCACACTGAGGTTACACACCTCCGTCTGTGTGGAGCACGATCAAAACAAGGTTTTAACAGGGTCGTTTAGTTCTCAGTGTGCAAGTCACAGTGCCTTCCTACATACAAATACATTTAAATAGTGACGTGAAAGTGACATGGATATCACACGGGGCAGTTTCCTTTTTTAAACAGCCCCTCAGCTGGAGCTAATACTTGACACAACCATCAGGAGGTCTAGATTCCGTTCTTATTGAGAGAAGAACAATAAATGGTAGCTCCTGTATATGGTGTCAGAAATCCATTCTTCTAACTACGGCTGTACCTCGGGGCAATTCTGGACAAGAATGATGTGTGAGGAGCTGCTGTGTGACTGCAGTCAGTTACACTGCCCTCCTCTCTTTCTTTGACAACCAATAAGCTAAGATCCTTGCTTTCTCATGTTAATGCCAATGTGTATGTTTGCCAGAGAGGGGAAGCCAACGGATGTTTGGATGCAAATCTACCATTTTCTTCACTGCAACAAAGAGAGAGATGCTTTGTGCATCCTACACGGCTTCTAGTTGTGAATACATTATCAAGGCTTCTTGCCCCACTTCCAACACCAAATCCACCACCACCACTTTCGAAAAAAGCAGCTTGCACATATTTTAGTTACTCACTATTGATATTGACACACAACGACGTCCTAAGATGTGGTATCATGAAGTTAGTTGAACAACAACAAAAAAAAAAAGCCACAAAAGCTAAATGTTGTGTTATCTTGTGCTTACCTTTTAAAGGTGGTGCTTTGAGGTAATATAAATCGACAGGGGCTGTGCAGCCCATGCCTGAGACCTCCAATACAGCAGCATCTGTTAGGGAAAAATAGATTAAAAATAACAAACAGCTAGAGATGTTCTCATGGCCAATTGCACAGAGATGAGAGATGAGATAGAGAGGAGGGGGGAAAGAGACAGAGGAGAAAGGAAAAGAGGAAGAGTAACGCCATGGGCAGTGGTCATAAACAGGGCCTAGCCACTTCCCCGATACGGGGTCACCAATTGCATGACATTAGATACAGTTAGCAAGACAGTTACCAGGAGGCACGGAAACTTGGGGAATGCAATGCTGGAACAACTCTGATTTTAATGAATGATAGGGCTGCACAATTTTCGAAGAAACATCTATTTGCGATATTTGAACTAATTGCAATTGTGGTGTCATTTGTGATAGAAGAGGGAATGATCATTTTGACATCATTACCCTCTTCTATCCACCAGATGTGCTCGGTCCCTCTCCGCTCTTCCACAGCAACAGAGCTGATAGATTTCACCTCAGTCAGTGTGTGTGTCTCCACCAGCTCCTCCTTCACAGCTGGGGTGATCCGCAGCCTTCTGCAGCTAATACGCAAAGATCTGCATCAATTCAGTGCAGAGCAGATTGAGCAGGACAGGAACTCAGACACAGATACATGAAAACATCCTGTTCATTTTCAGTATAAAACACCCCCTGTTGATGCCAGATCATGTTTTACTTAACTTCATCAACAAAACATCATAATGTGTGGAGCAAGGCCTGAAGTCAGCAGGACAAAAGTTTTTAGATCACATGTGATTCTGTAATTAATCCAAAATCTCAATGGCCTCGCTACTCCAGCTGCCTGGCAGTGCTGCCCCCTGTGGTGTGGGGTGTTGATGGACAATGAAGCAGAGGAGCTGCTTCATAATGCACACGCAACCAGTGGAAGAGTCAGTCTCTAGAATTTTTCTTTTTACAGATATTGTAACTAAAAATTTGCAGTAGGCCATGTTGCAGTTTTGGTTCAGTATTCAATTCATTGTGCAGCCCTATAATGAAATATCTGATGTTCACTGTCTGGATCCATCAAGTGTGTGAGTACATCAGTGTTCCAGGTTGGATCGCAGGTTGAGGTTCAGGCTTTAAAATGTCTCTGAGCATCAGTGACTTCTTGTTCCTCACACCTGTTTGCAAGTGGTGACTTCCTCAGGTTCCACATCTCCTACTTGGTTCGAACTCATATTCACTTTCATATTTCAGTAGTACAGTAATGACAGTACAGCTTTTTTTCTGAGTACATAACGGTTTTTGGATGTAAAGAGACAAAAAAATTGGTTTTAATAATTTGGTGTTCACTGGCTTGTGGAGTAGACCCATCGGTGGCAGGAGGATAGTGGGAAATAAAATGGTCAGTATTTGGAACTACATAAAACAAATAAGAAAAAAAACAACAAAAAATCTCAAATTATTAAAGTGAATATCACTGTGTAATATTTATTCAACTTGTAATTTATGTACTCTTTTAACCTTTGTCTTTTTTTTTTTGTTATGACAAAGCATTTATTTAAATAAAGTTATGTATTCATTTAAGCACTGTGGTGAGGTGTTGCTTTTTTAAGAGGAGTAAGTACCCGCTAAATTGGCTTGAAAAGTACAGTTTGAAGTGGAATCATCCTGATAGTAAGCACTGACTAATCTCCGAGGCACGAGCTGATAAACCTCTTAGACATAAGTCTGAGACACCCAGGCGAGCCCACAAGGATCTCATGCAGCATGCAGGATGTGACTTTATAAAGCCTCGCCTCAGGCCAAGTCACCTGGTTTTCAACACCGGAGTCAAAAAGATTGTACAGGAACAAGGAAGTCATTTAGCTCGAGTTTGAACTTCAAGGGGGGATAACATCCAAGAGGGACCAGCTCACTGTTCAAATGACTGGGGGAGAAGGGATTTGTAGCCCACGGGAAGCTTCATGTTATGGGAATCCTACATTTATTATGACTTAAAGGCGAAATGGACTCCCCTGTGACACGCCTATTCACTAAGACACACACATGCAGCTGAGTGTAAGTGCATATACAGACACAAGGTGTGGCCAGAATACAAGGGGCAGAAAAGACACAGAAGGTCTGCTGAATGTATCAAGAAATTATTGATACTGCAGTAATTCTAACGTAATTTTGATGACCCCTATTTCTCACAATGCCCTGTGATTTCACAGAGATTACAGACAGCAGTGATATGAACTCCAAACCAACAGTTTGTTTTCAGTTTCTGCTACATGCACAGACACTCATAAGGACACATGGAAGGATCTAAGGGTCTGAGCATCTCTGCGGAGGGGTGTGTGGTCATTATTCCCTCATGGCCTTCAGGAAGTGAAAGAATGGGACTTTTTATTTTTTGGGGGCCACCAAAATCTTTCCCTGGGGACCTCAAGACTTTGACCAACTCCAGATGTGGGTGACTGAAGCAGGGCATGACAGGGTGGAGGGCCCAGCAGTTCCTGTATAAGAAGCAGATCAAGGCAGCTGTAAAGGTTGTTGTGGTGTGTGTATGTGTGTGTGCGTGCGTGCATGTAGCAGGGAGGGTGCACTGCTTTGACTTCGGGGAGGAGGAAACATGTGTGGAAGATTTGATTTGTGAGGTAGTGAACATGACAATTACTATTTGCCTTCAAAGAAACTGACAACTGCACTAAGGACTTCAAAGCATTTATGTCCCTTTTATTACATAATTAGCCCAACAACATCGGATGGCTGCATCTAACATCAACTCACGCACCTCAGTCCGTCCCAAACCCGCTCAAACTGCTGTCCCAAGCACTTCTACGCCGCTCTGACCCTCAAAGCCTCACACGCAGGTCGCAAACTCTTCCCCTTTTCACGTGTGCGGCGGTTTAATTAACCAAACGATCTGTAAAATCACATGCAACAGCTCTGGAGATGCTCTCACTTGCTCATGCATTGATTTTTTTTTTCCAGTGGCTCACATCATTAAATGTGACTTTTGCAAAATGATGTTGGGGCATTTAAAGACATGAGGGTACAAATGG
>JAPXVT010000006.1:28810546-28824364 GCA_029823135.1 Acanthurus reversus | reverse complement strand
ATTTTTATTATATGTTATTGTTTCCAATATCATTTTGAGGGATTTTGTGTTGGAATGTCTCTATCACAATGCACCATGTAGTGCCTTTCTTTGGCAACATACACTGCATGTTGAAGATGCTTTATGTGCAGTGGCAGTGGGGAGAAGGCAGGCTCTGAATTTCAGAGGTTGAAATTGCTTCATGGACAATGAAGCAGCTTTTTTATGACCAGGAGTCTGAAATGAAACGACTGATGCCGGTTGGCTCGGAGTCAGCTTGGAGGGCAGGAGTTCATGTGGTATAAACTGCCCTCCTGGGATCCCCACATGCTATAGGAGACAGGATACAACCAAGCATTAGATAGAGGCTGTAGAAATAACCCTGGGGAACAGTAGATTAGAAGTCACTACAGGATGAATTTTCACATGAATTTGCTCTTGAGGATGAACTACCAATAAGACATTGAGAATAAAAAGCTGAACAGTGACAGAGTGCATATTAAACCAGATAAGCTCCCAGCTCTTGAATATTCTAAACCTTCACCAAATCCGGTTTTGTAGCTCAATATTCTCCCACTTCAGCTTAAAGTAAATACTGATTGTTTATTTAGAGATTTTCACATCAAGTATTTGTCTCGTTATTATTACTGTATGACCTACTACTTATACTTTATATGAATTGACACCCCTAAAAATGTTTAGTAGTAGGTCATAGCTCTGACTTACTTGTTTGTTTGCTTTCTTTGTCCTTTACTTTTATGTCTATTTATGTTTAAGTACGTTGAGAGCAATAAAAAACTAGAGTCAAATTTCACAATTTCACACACAGTCAATAAATTCTGATTCTAATTCAAGGAATTCTCATTAATGTGACAATTTTACAGTTTTTTTTCCCAGGCTCTTTATTATTATTTGTGGAGGTGGGATGCTTGCTGAACCTCAGTTTATCTAAAATTCTGTCTCCATTCTGCTCGCTTACATACAACACATCATCCCTCTTGTGTGCTAAAAGCATCTTTAATCCCAAACTCTCACCGAACAGCTTTGTCTTTAAAGAACCTCCAATTTGGATCAGCTTTTCTCGGTTTGAAAAACAAAATTATGTGCCTGAAAACAAAAGCAGCCAAACATTTACATTCAGTAACGTCATCAACACATTGAGGGAAAGTTTGAATGTGTTTTTGTGTGTTTTTGACCTCAGTTTGCTGTTCAAGTCTTTGTAAACAATGAAACATAAATGTGGTGAAAAAAGGTCCATTAACAGTGCGGCCTATTTTCAATTAAACTGCTTTAGAGTGCTAATGTAAAGCACATTCAGTAACTTTTTAACTGGGAAAGCTGCAAAACTACACACAGCTGACAGCAGATGATGCTTCACAATAAAATGCAAAGAAAACAATGCAGAGGGCTAAATGGGATTAATTTACAGTTATAAATCAAAGTCAGTTCGCTGCAGTAAACACATTCTTCCTTTCCACTGACCTCCTTTTCTCCATTGTATAACACAAAAGCCTGGACTGTAAGCCATATATTTTTACATAGCAAGTGTTTGTTTGCCTTGACTGCTTTATGTACACGAAAGAGACAGCATCGGCTGGGAATCAATATTTACAGACCGAAGGTCAGTTTCCCCTGAGACGAAACACTGGCATGGCTCGTAATGAGGGTCAAGGTAATGAGAAGTGAGAAATAACAATTCTTGTTAGCACAGAAAAACTACTATGCTGCTGACTATTAATATGTTTTTTAATGGATTTTTATCATATTTGGGCATGTGATTATTTTTCAATGTTTTAACTGATTACATGTTAGCAGGAGTAATCACTACTGAATACAAATAAAAAATTTCTTTAAATTTGTTTCTATTTTGTTATTTTCAATATTTACACCTCTTACGCCTTCTCACCTGTCCCATAATGTTTTGTTTTTGATGATAGACAGTATAATTAGTAGAAAGAGCTTTCAGGTCTGAAAAATGAAGCTGAAGTGCCTTTAACCTGCATCTTTTCCACATGCCAGTACGGGGGACAGAAATCAAATTAGCTTTCGAGAAAACTGTCCCCATTCTCTCCATTTATTACTCCAGTAAATGGCTTCCCAATGACTTTTTAGTCTCAATTGTAAGTTTAAAGTCTTTTTCAATGCAGTACGTTTGTTTTATAAATTATGGGCTTCTATTAAGGGTAAAATAAACGATAAAGCACTTCATGCTTTGGGGTGCTTGACCTTCTGATACACGAGTAACTACTGATCTCATGTCCTCATTTTGGAGTCAGATCCTGTCAGATCAGAGGCAGATTTCATTCTAGGAGGCAAAAAAGAGGCGCCAGAAACAACAAAGGCTTTTGGTCTCTTCTGGCTAAAAAACAAACAGACAAACAAACAAACAAATAAAATCAAGACGATGACAGTCTAAGTACCAATTTGTGGCTTCAAAACGGTTGTCCACAAACCACCGTGTGACGTCGTTGTGGATCCCTGAACCGTTCAGCGGCAGCAGATACAGTGTAGAGGTGAGTGCATGGAAAAAGAAAAGGTGTACAAACAGAAGGTAGGGAGGATGGGACAGGTCAGAGGACAGGGAACTTTTTACTTTCATCATTCAAGTCACGGCAGATATCTGATCTTGGCCTCTTCTTTTTTAAGTGTAACTAATTATGATCCAGGAAGAACGGCTGAGGTTAAATGATGTTCACACAACATTCACAGATGCTCCAAACTGAAGTATTTGGAGCGGAGCATGTGTCAGTGAGTCTTTCAGTACAATCACATCAATTTTCTTTCTCATCTTCTTTAATAAAAGTATCAGAATTTGTGCATAACTTGGTACTGAATAAATGAGTCTCATGAAATTTTGTGTCAACAAGCGGTGCATCTGTGTGACAGAAGTCAAGTTTCTGAAACGTGTCATAGTGGAAAGTAATTAAATTTCTATACTGGGCTCAAAATATAGGAGGTGACAATGACATCTCTGGCTGTCTGAAAACAACTCTGCACACAGATGGTGATTTATAATTCCTAGCTCACAGTCTTACTGTACAATGCATCATTCACACATTCTGCCAACACTCAGCTGCTCCCCAGCGTTTTCAGTACGTGTTTGCTTAGTTTCTATGCTTTTCCACTCAGGTGTTTTCATACTATCATGACATCAGTGAAAAATACACCATCTAATGGAAATACTGCAGAGAAGATGAAAGAATGGATGAATAATGACATATTTTCTGTTTTGAATGTGTCAACCTACACAATGTTCTTTTTATTTTAGGCTAACTCTTAAAGCAGTTTAAGCAGTTGGAGTCTAAACATCAGCGAGAATCTGACGTGGAATAAAATTCAAAGGACATAAAATAAATAGTTACAACAAAGTAGAAAAATAAGGTTTAGATTATTTTAGCCATTCAGGTATACATCCAAGGTCACAACAATGGGGTCAGTGGATTGGCATGTTGGGCATTAAACACCTAACAAAACACCTCTAGAAGAGGCTCGCAGAGTCTCTGTGGAGATTTTGGCTTCGAGGGGAGACTTCACTTAGAGACCAGGCTTTGTGCCAGGGAGCTCGGTTGGCAGCGACAAAAGTGAACTTTTGCCGAGTCAAAGTGCTCATTACTAAAAGTCTGTACAGAAAGGAAAAGTACTCCTTAAATCCTTGTTTGCACCTCATTGCAACCCAAAGGCAATGGCAGTAGAAGAAAGGAAAACAACAGCTAAACTACTCAGGCAGTGAAACTCAGGGCTTTGATTTCATTTAGGGTCAGTTCACCTGAATAATTATGAATTTTGATGAAAATATGTTTCCTGAATGAAAAGAAATGAAAGTAAATTAAGCCTACTTCCCTCTTTCAGGACAAAAATAAGTCTAAATCATCCAACTCACTACGGTCCAGAGGTCACTGTCATCATTGCACTTACGCCCAGAACCTGCAGAGTAATTAAAGGGATAGACAGGATAAAAAGGTTTTTGCTATATTTGCATGGTCCACTTCGGGTAGGGTGCTCAGAGCTACATCAGGCCTCTGAAACAACATCTTCAGGGAGTTGAACAGAGAAAACCACACTGATCTAACATTAGGTGTGCTCTTCAGAAAAAAAAAAAAAACCTTGCATAAACAAAGGTAAGAGGTGATTATCCTGCTAAAGCCTTGAATATTTCACAAACACCATGACAGTAATGACGGTAGCTCCTCTCGCTTCATCACCGCTACCCAGAGACACTGAGGTTTCCAAAGAGGCTTGAGCTGATTGGTCAGAGCTGGAGGATGGGGGGAGTCGCACTGGACAGGTCCAATTTAAATTTATACAAGCATGTGGATTTCGTTGTACTCATCACGTCCATCTTCGTCAAAGTTGGGAGAATCCTCATCGCAATCCAGCTGTCAAAAGACAAGTTTTTTTATTCAAGGTTATCACAAAGGTGGAGGAAAGCTGTTTTTAGAGTGAAAAGTGAGTGTCACCCTGCTTTCTAGGTGACCTTTCAATAGCAGAGATGTAATTTTAGCATGATCTGACCCTTTGACCCTAACCTTAAAAGCTGATCTAATCTGCGGAGTATAAGGAGCTGTTTGATATTGTGGGTTACATGCGAAGATTGATACCAGTCACGTCTTTAAGTATGAAGCTGTAGGAGCGGGCAAACTTGGCCGAGCATAACTACTGACAACAAGAAGATACAGCTACACAGCTCCCTGTGTATGGAAACTGGCTTACCCACAACACTTTAAATCACTCATTAGGTTTATTCTCATTTGTTTATTCTTTGGAGCCGATGCTGACATCAACATTAGGGTGCAAGAAAATTACAATATCCAACATTTGGTTATGAAATACTTGTGATAAAGGTTTGTCATGTAGGCAGGATATTTTACATTTTGACACATTTCATTGTAAACATTAGTTCAGAGGTTAGTAAAAACTTTACTACTTAGTCATCAAATAATGGACTGCCCTCTGTTGGACAAACTATGCTATTACACCATTTTAACTCACTAGTCTAAGCATTATTTCCAGCCTTAAAACAGCTTCAAAATCTGCACATATCTGACAACACATGTGCCCATACTGATGACATGTGATGGGCCAATATCGGTAAAGTTGTTGATAGCTTCATTGTTAGCATACGCACACGTGAGTAGTATCAGTCTTCTCATCTAACTTTTGGAAAGAGAGTCCATACAGTTCCTGAAATGTTAAACTTTTCCTTCATTAATAGAGCAATATCAGCTTTTCTAGGATGCTGTCATGATCAGGACGGAGACCTCAACTTAAAGGTTTCCTTTTATTTCCTTCTTCTGGACCGGATGAGCTAATTTGGCTATTTGGTACCTTATGTTGGGTAGAGGAGAACAAAGCCAAGAATCAAAATCTGGAAAGAAAACATGCACAGTATAATCCTGTTCAGTTTGGGGAGAAGTGGGATAAGGTCCAATTTAGCTCATTTTAAAGTTTATCTTTATTTCAAGGTCTTCAGTAGCAGTTTAAGGAAAGTCGACAGTGCCATGGGTTCATGAGACCTCTGGATGAACACACTGCAACTGGTGGTCAAGTCCTGAACAAAGCTGTTTATTTTAGCTCCTGAAGAAGTTGACATTTTGGAGATGGAAGGTTTAATCTGACAGTGATGACATGTATGGGTTTGGGGGATCTAACCAAGAAAACATGAAGCCCGGCCTCAGGATGGACTGTGAATCTTTTCTGGTTAGAACACAGAGCAAAGAGAAATATTTGCACATCCTTTCTATTTGGATGAGAGGGCTGTCCACGATCGCAGAGGAGAAAATCATTTGTAGTTCATTTGTAAGATTTCTTTAAGTGATGTTAGTGTTAGACAGATACAAATACATGCCAGTGTTCATCCAGTGTTTAATATGCTACAAAAAAGTATCTCAAGGCTATGTGGGATCAGATTATTGTGGCAAAGATTCAAACATTCCTGGAATACCTCTGCCACCCAACCTACCGCCTGGAGCTCACGTTCCTCGAAAATCCTGGAGAGGATGAGGCGACGCAGCGGCACCGTCATGATGAGGACGAAGGGGAATGCCAGGGAGGCCTCGGTGGATTTCACAACCCACAGAGCCACAATGCACAGCAGCTGCGTCAGGGTGAACATGTTCATACGCCATGTCTTCACCTGGAGCAACACACGTGGGGTGGTTAAAACCAATACACCAAAGACCACAGCAAGACACATTAGACACACTGAATCCAAGACTGCTCCCCTGCATCAAGAAGATCTCGCGTGTTTTTGGCTCCATCTAGTGGAAAAATCTAAGTCTAATGATTTGTGTTAACTATGCAAAAGAGGGGATTTTCTGTCTGGTCTTGCTGTCATTTCCCTGTGTTTTTTTATGTCACCTAAAATTTGATGTCAACCCAATATTAGAATTTGAACTGCCACTTTGATACAGACAGTGTTAAAGTTCAGCTATGCCACCATGTGTCATGTGTCTTCGGGTGAAGGCATCATGAAGAGGCTACTTTTGAATATATTCTTTATAACAAATTTACCCATATTTCTTTCTACTGAGTCTGTTCACTGCTTTAACAAACGCACCTTAGAACACAAAGTCATATTCGCTGATAGACGATTACTGTGTTGGGATCCTTTTTTGGTATTGATTTGTTTCATGCAAGTATGGATGCTTGAAATGAATGCAGTGATATTGATACTTTGGGTATAAATCCACCATACGCAGCTTTGATCAATCTGCTGGAGTACAAATCATGTCTGTCCAAAGCAAAAATAGTCTGTGCCTGAAAAGATCCACTCATAGTGCCTCTTATTGGCTAGTTCTTGTTGGTTGGTTACGATTAGGGTTAAACTACACATTCATTTAAAACCACACTTTGAAATGAATGTTTTACATCAGTAATCCAGAGGAAACAATAAGTGTATTCTTCCATTACTGAGGATCAGATTGAGAAGTTAAGTCCAGCAGAAACAAAACTGTGTTTTTTCGCAATATTGTTGAGTTAACTCTCTGTTTGGGGTCAAAACTCAGGCAATGTTTTCTTGGAAGTTGAAGAAGTTACACCAGGATTCACTTCTCTGCTTGTAACTCTGTTGTTGGTGAAGACAGATTTTTGGATGTGAAGGAGTCCAAAACTTGGAAAGCTGTAAAAAAAAACCCTGTATAATGTGCATGTATGTAGAAACAAGTCCAAATTATCTGGTTGCTCTATCAAACAAAAAACAAAACTGCAGAGAAACAGCTGGCCGGACTCAGCTGCAGTGACCTCTCTGCTGGGTTTGGCTTCTCCATCCCACCACTAATAATAGAAGATGAGTGCATGTGTCATTGCGTGTGTTACCTTGGTGACATAGATGTGGTCGGGGTGATGCTTGGCGGGTGTGACCATGAGTGTGATGCGTTCATACAGCTGGATGCCTGTCAAGGAGGTGACCCCCATGTACAGGAAGATGCCAAAGAGCACAGCCAGAGGGATGAGGCGGAGTACGTCTGTCATGACGATGGACAAACCTGATGGGTAGAAATGTGTTAACGGTGAGGTTTTCATGTGACGTTACTGTTTTTGACACTACACACATGTACAAGAACAGAGCAGAGAACTATACATTCACCGAGGGAGGAACCCTCATGACGAACCCTCTGTGAATGCCATTTATTTAGAAAAAAGTCTTCTTTCTAATCCAAACAGCATTTCAATAAAACAAAAGCTCAGCCATCATGATGAGTCATTATGGTTGTGTACCCAAACCAGATCAAACTACACTTAATTATTCATTAAAACAAGATATTCTGCTGGAAAAACAACACTAGTCAGTGGATGAAAACATTGTTGCGATGTCAGACTTTGAATTTTAAGTGTAACAATTTAGGTTTGAAAAAAAAGAAACTGAAGAAAATTTGTAAACAGCATATAAAACCATTTTAAGCTGTCGCAATGGCTGATTCATAGCTCACAAATGTTAGGACAACATTAAGCTTCATGTTTCCTTTTAAGACAGCGGCTGGCGGAAAATTACAGCCTGCCAGAAAGCTGTAGGAAAACAAACACCTACAGCCAGATGAAAGAGTTATTCTTTTTTTCCAGCTTATCATTAATTCGTTTTCATGTCTTAAAGTTAATGATTAAATTCTTAATAAACAAGACATCACATCTCACCCAAAAGGTGCATACCACCAACCGAGTGACCTTATGCTGAACCCCGTCCACTCTTTATTACTGTCGTCAAACTTTTCATCCATATCAGCATTTTTTATACACATGTGGACGTTAAATGGTAACATTAAAAATGTTTGTGAGAACTGGGTTTCTGGTCTCAGAAATAAATAAAAATGGGCTTATTATTTTTGGCTAAAAATCATCCATTTTGGCTAAAATCCATTAAATTAACTGTAGCTAAGCTAATGCTAAAGCTAGCTAATGTGGATTTAAAGCTCTTAGTTGGTTAAAGAATGTCACCAGCTGACTTTTTAATGTTTTCAGCTGATTTGTTTTTAAAGTCCAAAGTATGAATGTTGCTGCTAAATGATATCATGCTAAAAGACTGAGGCTAAAGCTACATAATGCTTCGTTAAGCTAGTTAGCTCTGAGCTTTACTTATGTTTGTTCTTTGAACTAGCATTTATATTTTTACAACAGAAACTCAACTACTTATCTTAAACTATATCATACTATCATTTTAACTTCCACAGTCTTAATGTTTAAGTCTCATTTTTCGGGCGGGGTTAAGCAAACAGTCAACTGGCACAGTTTTCTTTCCTCTTACCAACGAGAACTGCCACAAGAAGCCCAGTCAACCTCTGCTCTTTAACCTCCTGGATCATGGGCTTTTCTCCGGGCGCTGTCGCTTTGCTCATGACGGTGAGAGCGTTGACATGAGTGACGGAGCGAACGGTGGCTGCGGTGAGCCATGGCAGGCCAAAAAGAGGACATATAGCCCCCAGAATGACAATGAGCAGAAGGTCCAGGTGAAAGCCTGAGCCTTTGATCAAGCGTCGCTCTTTCTTACTGACTATCAATCTGATGGATTGGAAGAGAAATGGAAAGCTATTTAAATTCCACCAAACATACAGATTCTACAATCACTATGGATGATCAGACTGTACATACGAAGTGATCTGTGTTTCCATGAAAATCAAGATGAAGACCAGAAGGGCAGGTACCACAGACGCTCCCATCATCCAGGTGGGAAACGGCTGCTTGTCACCAAAGGGACTAATGAACCAACCTCTCTTGTCAGGGGAGGTGACTGAGAAGCCCGATGGCACGTTGAGTTTCTAAAAGTAAATAAAGACAATGTTTTAATTCTGAGAAAAGACACTCACACAAGTTGTTGAAATCATGCATAAAAATAACTTCAACCTTCTCTGTAACTGAAGAAATTAGGGTACCTGCGTGTAAGTGTCAGTAATATGGTAATCCACCAATACTGACACTAAGATTGAGATAGGGATGCCAAAGTCACCAATGATTCTTCTGGCCTGAAACCAGAAACCAAACAGAAATCAACATTTAGCCAACTTCTCATCACAGAAAGACTGCATTAAGCTGACTTTACCACAAGCTGAAGACAAACCAGAAGCAAGTCAACTGCTGTGAACAAGTGTGTTTCATCGCTGATATTCCCATTTTCCCTCAAACCGCCATGGCCATATACTGTAGACTTCCTGAATTATTATCAGCAGCCTTGAGACGCCCAGAATAAACATAATTCTTTTGCAAAATACAACATTTATTACTGTGTGTGTTTTGTGGATGTGTTTCAAATAATTTCCCTCGCTCCTGGGCTTTGACTGTCACACAAAGTGGACTATACAAGCAAAAATATAAAGTAGACTGCAGAGAGCCAGCGTTTAGAGAGAGGTAGACTATAGAGCACATCCCAAATTGAAACTGCATTGACGTTGATAAAAATAAAGTATAAAAAACATTAAACTTGTACGTTTGCTGCAGTGTTGACAGGATAGAACAGCAAAACCTGAAGCTCACTGTAAAGTTTACACAGATGGAGAAAAACTCCTCTATTGAGATTCCTGGAGGCTTTGCTGGACATTTCCTTAGACAATTACTCACAGAGTAAAGTACCGTGCACCGTTACAACACAACATACATGTATTTGCAAAACACACTGTATCTCTGCTGATTTTTAAAACTATAGGCTTAATGGAACTTAGTTGAGTTTTTCAACCACTAGCAGTGCTAAAAAGCAATACTGACATGATGCGAGGATACATTTAAAGCTGAGGTAAGCAGTTTATATTTTGTGTCATCGAGCAAAAATCCAATAATAACCTTTCAGCATATCATAATTCAGTTAGTCTGAAGGAACACTAGACTTCTGCACCTCTCCTTTGCTCTGGATTCAGACAGTGACGGGGTATTTTCAGCCAATCACAGGGCAATTCACAGAGCACGTGTTCTTACTGGCTGCTCTACGCTGCGCTTCTTGGTGACAGGTGACGTCACTAAGAACTGATTGGCTGTTGAAACAAGTGACGTGCCTTACATTCTGAAACTGGCCTCTGGCGACAACAGTGGCTGCAGGTGACACTGTCAGCTGGCTTCAAGCTGAGACGGCCCATTTCACACCGCTGCAACTTTGCATGCAACCGCATCATCTTGTTAAGTGACAACAGACAAAATCAAACGCGAGCTGTTGCCTACTCCAGCTTTAATGCATGTCAACATGTTTGTTTACAAGAGAGCCCCACAGGATGTCCATGACGTTCACTGTTTGAATTTTACCTTGCCACCTAAAAACCGACTGTTTCTGAATTTCCTGAGGAAAAAAGCGAGAAAGAAAGTGCCCATCATGAGAACCAGAGACAGAAGAGCAGTGTTAGGCTGGTTGAAGATGGGCTCGAAAACATTCTGAAGCCCGGTTGCTGGGGTGGAGTCACTCGGGTATATTGCCATCAGTGGATGTTCCTTAAACACCTGGAAATGAGAGAAGAGTCTCAATTTATCCTCTGTTGATCGACTGCTGTATTTTTTTGAAGACACAACAAGGATTACCTTGAAGAGCTTAGAAAAGGTCTCATAGATGAATATAAGGGAGATGAGGAAAGCAAATATCTCCTGGGTAAAGGGTGAAATGTAGCGAACGAGGAAGCTGCCCTCTGCTGCCACAATCACCAGGACGATGAAGATGAGCCAGAAACCGATCCACACTCGACCAGTCAGGTACTCAAAGTTGTGTGCCTGACAGAACTGAGCAAAAGGACACAGACACATCAGTTCCGCATTCACAGGAAACAAAATCTTTGTGTCCTGTGCTGTGTGGCAGATACTGTGCAAACTCATGATTTCTACGTTTTCATGTGAAGCACCTTGTAGTAGGCTTCTTCAAACACCAGTAAGGGTCCAGAGAAGCCGATGATGAGGAGGGGCTGACCAGCAAGTAGCGAGAATATAACTCCAAGAGTCGCAGTCGACACAATAAGCTCAGTCACTCCCATCAAGCCCTCTGTTTTTTCTCCTGTGTGTAGAAACAGTGAAAAACACATAGTCAGAGCACAGAAATGAAAATGACATGAAATCCAGATTTTTTGTTTTTTGCACTTTCATTTTACCCAGAAGGCCTCCAAAGGTAATAGTGGGTGACAGTGCGGCGAAATAGATGAAGATGACAGCAGCGATGCACTGCATGTCCAGGGCATCTTTGAGGTCGCTAATGTAGTGTGGGTAGCGGCGGCGGATGTCATGGATGAGCCCTCCGAATGGGATACCTGAGCGCTTCAGTGGGTCCACTTCCTGGTCTCCCTCATCCTCTTCCTCTGGACTCACCTCTGAAGGATTTATTATAGGCGTCATTACATAAACTAGTGAGACGATTAAATGAACAGCTATTGAAGTGGAAGTCACAATCTGTAATGCAAATGTGCTCCTTTCCGCATACACTGTCCTGCTACCTGAAACACTCACAAGCACACTCCATGCATTAATCTGAGCTGAAAATAATCCCTCACAAATACATTCTTGACTCTTGTTTAAGTAATATTTCCCCCAGATACTCCAGTTCCACTGGTCTTAGGAAATTACTGCAAAAATATAAACATATAATTCTCTGCAGTTGGAAATTTTTGGGGTAAGTGACACAGTAGAAATTTGAAAAGTACTGAGTAATAAATAATGCCATCTGAAACTTGATGCACTATGTGTATGATTTCAAAATGTCTTGGTGCCCCCCAGTGGTAGTGTCAGAAACACTTCATGGCAACACACATCTTCAGGAACACTTCTTTTTTTTAAAATCTGTAACTCCAAATCTTTAGGTATTAAAGTAAAAACAACCATACATTGAATTTAGATGGTAAAAGCTTTTGATTTGCATCCTTTAACAGCTGGATTGCAGCTTTAAAGCATCAACCATATTATTTTGAATTTTTGTGAGCTGTATTATAATTTAAAAGGGTAAACGTGTCAAAATACTGAACTTTTCCTTCCCATTTGTAACTGTAAAAATCTCCTCATCTGTCTTTAACCATGTAAATGCAGAGAATGATTGAAAACATACTTTGAACAAAGCCTAATTTTTGGGATTGATGTCTTTCATTGTTGGACTAATACAGGTTTACAGAATCAGAGAGCTCTCCTTCAAACCTAACAAACTTATCAGGAACTAGACAAAGTACCTTTGTTGTTCTGCTCCATTCCTGATACGGACTGCTGCCTCTTGAGTTCTCTTTCCTTCCTCTTGCGCAGCATCTGCTTCTGGAAGTCAGCCACTGTCTTCAGGAGGTCTTTGCCCTCCACGTCAGAGGGAGGAATGACGATGCTGCAGTCCAAGAATTCATTGATACCATTCAGGAGATCCTGTCTGTCGTCAGCAAAATAGGCCACCTCATGGAAACTCTAAAACAAAATGCAATGAAACGTCATCATGTCAGCAGCTTAGAAGAGAATCTTCAAGCTCGAAGTCTTGTTATACAGTGTAAAACTGTGACAACTGTCTGTTTACTGTAATATCTGTTAGTGGTAAGAGGTGCTTCATTGTGACTTTCCATCTTATCGGTGATTATAAAATTACTTCAATCAATTATTTAACTTCTCAGGTGTCTTTGAAGGCCATCTTTAATTGAAAACCAAACACATCGCCTAAGATTCAAAAGCTTTTGCTTATTTCAAAATGTTTGCACAGAAAAATGACATTTGAGTGGAAATAAATAACCTTATTCATCGTTTCTCTCGGCACAATCTTTTTATCATCTGATCGAAATGTGGTTTTCTAATTTTCAGGATTTATATCTACCTTATCGGACATGAGAGTGGAGAACGAGCGTCCAATCTCGTGGTAGTCCATGTTGGACTGACTGGGACCCAGCAGGACGAAAATGAAGCGAACGGGTACGGGGACCTCAAGCACTGACTCCAGAAGGACAGCCTCATTCAGCCTGACAAAGGCCATGGCCGGCTGCTCCAGAAACTCGACACAACCTGCCAAGAAAAATGAAAGTTCTCACTTTTTCACATCTCCACATGAAGGACGATATACTTGTAACACAACCAGAGATTGCGCTTTAACAGTACGCTCATCAGCTGTTAAGTCTCAAAAATCTAAAAAAAATTGATCTGCAAATAAATCCCAATTAACATGTGTAGTAGATGCAGATAGAATATCCTGTTTTCTGCTAAATCAACACATCCCGCAACTTTTGAGTAAAGCTTCCTGGATCAGCAAAGCAGCTACTGTGGTGCTAAATTTTACATCAACACTATTTGCTGTTGCTAGGCAATGTTATGATATGCTCCAATATTGAAACTGTCTCCTAAGGCTGGGAAAATGCTTGGACCAGTGACTTAAATTAGTGTAATTACACAGCTTCTGCAGCAGAGGGCAGCGTGTTATTTAATAAATAATATGTGCAC
>JAPXVT010000006.1:28603886-28640519 GCA_029823135.1 Acanthurus reversus | reverse complement strand
ATTTCTGGATAATATACCGTTGTTTAACTTTGTGTTTTAGTTGTCGGTACGTGAGAGAATGGCAGCACAGTGGCTAAGTGGTTAGCACTGCTGCCTCACATCAAGAAGGTCCTGGATTCGAATCCAGGTCTCCTAAAATCAAGAGGGTCATAGGTTTGATACCCAACTGTAACAGGACCTTTCTGTGTGGTGTTTGCATGTTCTCCCCACGTCTGCATAGGTTCATGCCAGATACTTCAGCTTCCTCCCACAGTCCAAAGACATGAAGGTTAATTGGTGACTCTAAATTGCCCGTAGGTGTGAATGTGAGCGTGTTTCTCGTGGTTGTTTGTCTCTATATGTCAGCCCTGCGATGAACTGGTGACTTCACTGTACCCCGTCCCTCGCTCAGTGTTAGCTGGGATTGGCTCCAGCTACCCCACGACCCTGCAAAGGATGAGCATTTATTCATTATGCATAATGAATGAATGAATGAATACATGAGAGGACACCCCTTAACATTTGATAAGTTTCTTGTCTTTTAAGATGAGAATTTATTTTGTTTGTGTTTTGGGTTTTTTGCGTGTCTTAAAAGGTGCTTAAATTGACATGCCAGTATTTTTTTTGCTTTTTGTTACTTGCCTTACTCCCGAGTTCAAGATAATCAGATAGATGCCATTCTTTCCACTGTCCACTTTTCGCTGACTAAAGTGCTGTACAGCCTTAAAAACTATATAAAATAACAAAATATGAAAAAAAACCCCACAATTAAAAAACAATATATAGAGACATAATAAAGGACAAATGTCAAACTCAATTTGTATTAAAGGCCAGCACAAAAAGGGGTGTTTTAAGCATGGATTTAAAATCTTCAATGGACTGAGCAGCTCTAATGTTTACAGGTAGACTGTTCCACAGAATGGAAGCAGCCACAGCGAAGGTTCTGTCACCTCAAGTTTTCAGCATACAGCTTGGAACATCTAAGGGGCATCTGGTGTGTTGACTGCATCACTCTGACGTGTTTATTGAAATTTTTTTTTTCCAAGTAAAACAGACAGACAAAACAACAGCAAATGGTCAGTACAGTATTACAAAATAAGGATAAAGGGACTAGTAATAGGCAACATATACACAGTACAAAGCCAAGACAAGACAAATACTACAAACCAAAAGTAAATTAAAATAAAAACTAATATTTGGACAAGACATGAAATGAAGTAATAGTGCAGTGTATAGAAATAAATAAATAGAAACATGAACATCCATAGAGTGCTGAAACATGAAATAAAAATGAAAAAAAAAAACAAAACATCTTAATACAGTTCAGTCAGTCGGTATATCTGGGAAATGCACTTCAGGTACATATACAAGAAAGGGATCCCATATCTTAAGAAATTTCCTCAGTGAGCTCTTGATTATGAACCTAATTCTTTCCAATTAAATAAAGCTAAGGACTTCCCTAATCCAAAGGGTATGAGTTGGAGGTGTTGGACACTTCCATTTGAGCAGTATCAAGCTTCTAGCTAGTAAGGTAACAAAAGCAATAAAGCCTCTCTCTGAGGGAGAGAGATGAAGTGTGAGTGGGGCCACACCAAGCAATGCAATCAAGTCATTAGGTTCAACAGGTCTTACTGTAATCTTTGACAGTGAACTAAAGATTTCCCACACGTGAGGTTAAAGAACCTTGAACTGGATTCTTAATCAGACAGGAAGCCAGTGAAGAGAAACCAGAACAGGAGTGACACGATCACTTCGTCTCTTCCCAGCCAGAGGGCATGCAGCCGCATTTTGAACCAGCTGCAGGCGACGAAGCAAAGACTGATCAACGCCAAAAAACAGGGAATAATACAAAAAAAACAATACAAAACACAGTAATCCAAACAAGAAGTTATAAACATGTGGATGACTCTTTACCTTTCGCAAGAGTCGCAACTGAAAGAAGCCTGTCTTATCAACTGAGCTTATCTGTTGGTCAAACTTAAAACAGCTGTCAAAAATCACTCCAAGATTTTTGACAGGGGCAGCTATAAGAGGCTAGGGGGCCAAGAACACTATTGATGCTATCCAGAAGCTCAAATTTACCAAATACAGTGATCTCTGTTATCTTTTTGTTAAGAATCAGGAACTTAGCTCCATCCGGGATTTAACAAGGTAACACGTAACAAGGGAGAGATGGGCAGATGCCCACCACTAATCAGCTTAGCTCAAATACTAGTAGTCAATGGGTAACGTTAGCCTGCCTCTGCCTAAAGTCATCAGAGAAAACTTTCCAACAACTCTAAACAGTCTTGTGTGCTTGTTGTGACTTGTTTATCTGAGGATATAAGGATATTTATTATCATAAACAAGGCTCTACAGCATTATTAGTCCTGAGATCTGGAGCTCACTGCTGATGTCACCACTAGCTGAAAACAACAGAGGTCTATGGGCACTCCTAGCCTGGTAAACCTGACCCATTTACTTTGTGAAATAACTTGCTTTGTGCAAATGGTCTGGAAACCCTAACATTCACAGCAGTTTCCACCTATCCAAATTAAATTAATTCACGCCCTCTTCATCTGGGTTATGGTCTGTAGTATGGAGATTTTTAAAGTCATTTTAAAATATATTATTTATATCTTTATTGTTGTGATGAGGCTTTCCTGCTTAGTCCGTAATGGTTCTTATTCTTTGGCTTAATGGAGAATGACTATTTCTTTGTTATTTGTACTTAGATTACCGGTGGCCAGATATTTGGTGGAAATGTTGCTATAGTGTAGTTTAATTTGTAATTTTTTTTGCTATATTGAATTGCAGTTTTTTTTGTCTGTGACATCATTTAGTTCCAGTTTTTATTTTGTAGTTTGTGGCGGTTTGATTTAGATGTTTTAATTTTAACTTTTTTAAAGGTGGCATTTAAGTATATTATGAACCATAGGTTAGCAATTTCACATGAACCTAGATAACCAGAATATAATTATAATCCACACATATATACAAGCCAGAGTCAATTTGTATACATCAACGAAATGAAGAGGTATATAGCCGTTGCAGCTGTTTGTGGTGAGGCGGTAGTAATTTCCTTCGCTACAAGAGGATATATCCACTTACACTGTAGGACGAGCAGTTACAGCACAGTGTTGTGGCTATGTGGGATGGTCTTAGCTTCTTCCCTGCTATGGTGAGTCAACGCCATCTTTTTTCCCTCCATCTTTTTAGGTTCCCCTATTTATTCATAATTAAGTGTGTTGGAAGAGAACAGGCAAGGTGGATGGCAACTCGTGATTTGGTGGATAGGAGGTGTGTAAGGGTGTGTGTCTCTATTGGGAATTATGTAGCAAGAGAGGTCAAACAGATGAATGACCAAATGATGAATGATGTTTGTTGAATGCAGGTCACCACAACCTGTTCAGCCAGAGCGTGTTTTTCATTAGGTCTCTGATCGAAAATTAAATGCCCACAATGAATAAAGTGAATCTCTGCAACTATTTAAAAAATTTTGGTGTCATAATGAAGGGAACATTTGTGAGATTTGTTCAGATGTGTAAACAAATTTGTTACTGTGTCTGATTAAATTTAGTTGGCACACAAAACATATGAAGGATTTTATTTTACCGCCTAAAAAATTACAACTTTAGAATGAATATCCTTTTGGAATGATGCAGTTGCGGCTCCAGATCTTTAACAAACCATAGCAAAACATCTAAGCATTACCTGTGACAAGTTTGATGCTGATAAAGTGAAGCAAGTAAGAAAGATTTCAGTACAGTCTAATTAGGAGAATTGGCCCTCTAAATCCCATGAAACCCATTTTGTGCGTATTGTGGCACCATCTTGTGTTGATAGCTTGGCAGTGGTTTGGTCGATTTGGATGATTGGCATATCTATTGAAACACCAGAGCCAATGGAATTGAGAGAATTAGTACTCACATCCAGGCCAACAGCACCACTGGCTAACCACAAGGAGGCAAATGCTTTGTCAGCCGAACGCTGCTGCCTCTCCCCCTTACAAAACTCCTCCCCTAACGAAACTGAAACTGTGGACTGTCTTCTGCAATGATTTCAAAGCAACACAAGTCTCTTAATTTGCATCCATGTTTCTCTCACTTTTTCCCTCACATTTCCTTGCATCTTAGTCCTGCCCACTGTGGATGCGTGGAGAGGTGCAAGGAAACCAAAGTGAGGAGAGAGGAAATGAGGAAAGGCGTTTAAGAGAAATGAGATGACCTTTCCTCAGCAGCGTCACATGAGGGGACGTCCCTTTATGATGATGCAGACGCAGGTGAATTTGCTGCAGAAAGTGGCTGGAGTGTTTAAATAAAAAAGTGGCTGGGGTGTATCCCCACTACTACTGTCTTCTGTGTTTTTTCTTATTTAAGCCAAGCGATTTGGGAACAGCTGCCCACATATCTCCACAAACACTACAGATTCTTTGTAGAGCCCCACTTCTGTTTTTCCAGTCTTCACTAATTTCAGATATGATGTTTTCGTATATGTATTATCATGCTCGCATTATCTAACCGTTCAATGGCATTGTTTTCTGGACTCCTTCATGTTGGTACGTCCGAATTAATTCAATGCAAAGAAAGAAGTGAATATGGACCACTTAAACTTGAATTGCTTCTCGGCCATTTCGTTCAAATACTCCAGCTATGGAGGTGGAGTGTCTTTACCTGATGGTTGAGCTGGGGGACTTCTGCGGGGGATGTATCCTCGCTCACCGCTCCTCAGTGATCGTTCCCAGTTCCTCAATCCTCGGTCCTCGGTCCTCGCTCCTCGGTGCACAAATAAGAGACTTGCATTGGTCCTCAAGATGGCATCACCAAAACAACTTCTTGTTTGAGCGACAAATAAGAGACACTGGACTAACTAAAACCAGCACTTACTGCACTCAAATACAACATTTCCTCAAAAAACAGCAAAGGTCAGACATACTTTTTGGTAATAGCTGTACACCAGTTATTTTTTCATTTGCATCTATTCAGCTGCTGATTTAGTGAGTTTTTGTCCTAGAGTTGCATAGATGGTACTGATGGAATTGGCACAGTCTTGGCTTTAACGTGACTCCTTGTTTGTGTGTGCAAGAAGTAGCAGACCACTAGCTACCTAGTTGACTAGGCAGCGCTACAGAGGTTTTGATATTTGATCAATAATTTGCTTGGTGATTCAGTTGTGTTTGGTGTGTGTGTAAAAATGGCTCGTGTGCTTGTAGCCGAGTTTGTTCTGTTTAATTTGGTGTGCAAGATGACTACTGCTTCTACATGATTAGTGCACTTGGATGCTGGTTATGAATTGAGAGTTGTGAGAGTTACATTCTTATTCTTCTTCTTTTCTGGGGGGGTGTCAACCCTAACTCTGCTTATAACTATGGTTATACAGCACAATAGGCACATTATAATGCATTTTAATTATGTCCATAATACATTAAAGATGGATGCTTTAAGTGTTGACCAAAATTTTAGTAAGGCAGGGTAGACAAAGAAAACACTACATAGCATCTATGCTAATAATATACAGTGCATAATACCAGTAACTAAACCTGACAGAAAAAATGGTACATAAATAATCAAAATAAAATAAACAAGTAAATAGAGAGTAGGGAGTCCAGGTAGACCATGAAATACACATTGCAGTTAGATATCATACTAAGCTATGCCTCCATGTTCTTTTCCCTGGGCAGATCAATAAGCCCTGACCTTACCTTTCAGGATACAGAAGTGCTCAGGTAATAGAATAATGGATCCAAGGTCTGGTAGATTAAAAGGGTTTATCCTTTAATGCCGTAAGAAAGCTTTTAATGAAATGATACTTGACACAGCTTATAGCCACTGATTAAGATTGGGCGCTTTACCTGTGTCTACACACCCCTGTTAAAATGCAAGGTTTTTGAGCTGTTAAAAAAAAAAAAAAAAAAAAATCAGACCAAGATAAATCACTTCAGAATTTGTTCCACCTTTGATGTGACCTATAATTTGTGAAATTCAATTGAAAAGCAAACTGGAATCTTCTAGGGGGAAAAACAAAAGACAAAAACCTTACAATAATGCGGTTACATTAATATGCAGACCCTTAAACTAATACTTTATTAAGGCCCTTTTTGATTTTATGACAGCATTCAGTCTTTTGGAGTGGAAATCTATCAGCATGGCACATCTTGCCTGTCACGGGTTGAGGTAGGACCCAAATGCAGCACAATCAACAACAGAAAAAAGTTCTAAGAGCTCTTTATTGAAACTCTTGACAGAGGTGATGCAGCACAATATGATGGAGGCAGGCAGCAGATAAAAATCCTCTTGATGAACAAAACAGTCTAAATAAAGTTCTTGTGCAGCTTAGTGCTTTGAGCTTTGTTCACGTTCACGTTTACAGGAAACAGTTCAAAGAGAACGTGAACAGAGAAACCAGCTGGTGTGTGTAACCCACGTTAACAGTTCAAAGTCAAGGCAGGCTTCCCTCCAGCGCGGAGCCAGCGGACAGGTAAGCGCGTTAGGAGAACGGGAAACACTTACAGCCAGAAGCTCGAGGCGGAGATGCTGTAGAGGAACGGACGGGGCTCGTAGTTGATACAGGAACAAGATCGGCAACAGGCAGGCAGGCGGAGCACACAATTTCGGAGACAGCAGGCAGAAGCGTAGTCGTGGACAGGTGGAAAGTCGGGAAACAGGCGATCTTGCTCGAGGAAGCTGGAGCGGTGAAACGCCACACAGCCACAGGCAGACGAGCACCGGGAATCACACAGACAGAACTCGTAAACAGGGACGGAAGGCTGTTGGGTTTACTGGGGCAAAGGCAAGGAGAAATGTTCGGAGGCAAGCGGGGTCGAAACCAGGAAGTCAAACTCAAAGAGAAGTGCTGGAGAGTCATCAAGGCAACGAAGACAATCTGGCGATGAGTTGGTGAACTGGCACTGCTTGTATACTGGTACGCTGATGAGTGATGATGAGACACAGCTGGGAGCGACAGGTGCAGATAATCACCGCTGATGAGGAGGTGTGGCAGGGAGGCGAGTGGAAAATCACACAGCGTCAGAGCCGAGTGTGACAGAACCGCTGGAAACAGCTACTATAACGTTAGCTTCACAAATCTATCACCACCGACCAGGAGACTTAACCGAGCTCACCCTGATGCCACAAAGCTGGAGACAAGAGGGAAGATTTGAGAAGAGATGGCAGACTGAGCAACTGATGGTTTGATAAACTAATAGTTAACGAGCCTAACAGAATTACAGCCGAACGTTAATGTTTGTCACATTAAGTTTATGTTAGAAATGGTAATGTAAGCTAAAGCTTGCTGGTTAGATGATGTTTCTATACCAACGTTGAATTACGTGGCCTCGTTAACCGCAACATTAACGTTACACCCGTATTTTTTTTTTCTTCAGCAACCATGCCGAACAGGCAGTGGAGGGAGAAGCTTTAAAAAAAAGTTTTGAGGATGCAGCTCTAAAATGCAAAATGCTAGACTTGTAACCATATTTTCTCAGGCGTTGCGATTAAAGGCTGCACATGATTAAACATGCAGTGAATCTCTCAGTGTAAAACCAAACTGCTGCATTAGGCTAAGGTTATATAAGTTTATATAATAAGCTAACAGGTTACACAATATTCATATGCTTTATCTAGTTTGCATACTTCTCACTGATAACAAGTTGGACCTCGTTGATTTATACAGAAATTTACCATGTCAAAGACGGCTGTTCCACGAAAACATGTATTCAGTGTTGTTCCAGTAGAATATGATGTTATCCATTAATTCTATTAATAATGATTATGTATTTATTTATTTGAAAATGTCCACCCTTTGTTTTTTAACACTGGTTTTTATGCCTATAAACAATCTTGGGGGAAAACTGGCATTGTAATTATTTATTTCATTGTTAGTTACAGCCTCAAAATCACTCTAAAATGATGAAATTCCAGGCCTGGTCTCCACTGTCAAAAGGGTACCAAACAACCGTACCGTGTTGTACCTGTTTTGGTCACCCTTTTGTTGGGGTAACAAGAGGTCCCAAAAAGGTCCTAAAAGTGAGGAGCTACACACACTGCAGTCAGCTGACTGCAAACAGCAAAAAGCTGTTTTTAAGTGCTGTTGTAGAACTGTTAGTTTTATATTTTTTGGGGGGCAAGAACGTAGATTATAAATATGTAGTCAGTTTATCTAAATAACACTTGTTTGTAAATCTGTCACAATTTTCGGACTTGCAAGGAGCTGCAGCTCATGGTGAGACCCGCCGGTCTGCCCGCTGCCGCAGCCCGGCTCGTTGAGCTGTCACTCCGGAGAGAAAGTTCACTGATGAACTGATGATCTGTGACGAGATGAAACACCAGCCGTCATGTTTCCGTAGCATTTTAAAACATGATACAAAATTGAAAGTATGCTTTGCTTCCCTGTCATGTTGAATCCTCACCATATGTTTAACGTTACAAGTGACAAAAAAGATCACTTCATTCACTGTGCCACTAAAATGCGTCTTTTAAGGTAGACTGTTTTCTGCATGTGGTTCATTGCATAAGTTGCGCCAGAGTTACTCTTCCACCTTAAACTGAACTGTACTGCTCAGTGGAAACGAGGCTTTACTTACTTATATGATGATATCAGACCAAACATGCACCAAGCCATCAAAAACAAAGAGAAATACTTTTAAGCTTTAGCGCTAGTAGGTATTTATGCATGCTGTTTCCAGTCCTGTTGCTTAAGTAAGGATATTTGTCTCCCAAGTTTGAGTCTGCAGCTTGACAAGACATGAATATCACATTCTCTGCAAGAAAGCAAAGTAGCACATACCTAAAATGCTGAATTATTCCTTTAACCCTCCTATTCTGTTCATTTCAGCTTAATTATCCTGATGTTCCCAGTCAAAAATGACTGATCCATTTTAGATGATTATAAATCCATAAAAATACATATTTTATGACCTAACGTTGTGTTATATCTTTTTATTTACTCAAATTTTTGTGAATATTACAAGTTTTGTTCTTTCACTTGGTGTTTATGGGCTGTAGGCCTCACTGAGCTCAGCTCATACAACTCGTCATCCAGAGCCTCACGTACAGTAAATCGCTGAGCCAGCGCGCTGCCACAGAATGAATCTTTAGCAAAGCCTCAAAAAGTTTTGTATACCAGAGCTGCGAGAAAGCTTTATGTGTCATTTTTGGACGGGAACACCACGGGTGTATGCAAGTTCAATAAAAGACACAAATTTTATAAAACTTGTCAAGATGTATTTTGTGTGTGTGCAGATGCCATGTGTGAACAAAGTCATGCAACCTCATGACAAACAAATGAGACTGACTGCATTTTTTTAAAGAGAAATCTTGTAGGAAGGTTAATGAAATAATAAATAAATAAATTCATGTCAACTATTTTATGATTATTTACAATATAACATATGATGTGTGTGAACTTCACTATGTGCATATAAATAAGCAGAGAGAGAACCACAGAGTCTGTGATGATCACAGCAAAACAAGATGAGCAGTCAGTCAGAGATCTTATCGGGTCATTGACGGTTTTCAGCATCTCTTAATCATCCACTGATTAACGATTCCGCTCTTTCTTCATTTCCCGTTCATAAACGACTTATCGCTCTCTTAATGAATCTGGTGACAAAAGATGCATGACTGTGACCTTGGGGAAGGGTTGGGGGGGGTTGCGAGGTGCAAATGATGTGAATTAACTTTAGCATGTCCTCTGCACAAGTATGTTCATGACTTTGTTTACATCGGTGTTGTTGTCTAAGTGGCTTGATAAATTCAATGTCTATTCTAATTAGTGTTAATTTGGGGCTCTTAAAATTTGCTTAATTGTGATTGCTTATGTTCACTAATTATTTACACAGAAACTAATAAAATAATTACTTGACTTGCAAAGGAAGTCGTGGTTTTAACTTTGGATATTAGTTATGATAAAGGAAAACAACCGTTGACACAAAAAACAGAACTTTGTTTACACTCTTGAGACACTGCATGTTAACTGGGAGACTTTTCTGTATATTACATTCCCTGTAAGTTCACTTTGCAGCTGTGCAATGAGATTATCTCCTGCTTGCACCTTACAACAGTCTCCTCCAAAGTGCAATCAATTCCCTCGTGGCACCGGTGAATGAAAGTTGATAGAAGGACAACGTACGTCTTTTCTTGCACAGCTGAGGAGGCTGAGAAATGGCATGGGAGGTAGCCTGACAATTTTTAAGGCATCAGCACACATTGTTCTGATTAAAGGAGGGAAGATGTGCGTGTATGTGTGTGCGTGTCAGGATGAGCATGCGTCTTTCTCTCTCTTTGCTACATAAAATGGCAACAACATGAGCACACTGAAAGCAGCAGAAGTTACGAGCGCTCTCCGGGTCGCCAAGAGGGAGGATTAACTGTTGGGGCGTGAGGATGAACTGTGGCATGTGAAGGTCACTCTGTGTGGTTGAGTTGTCAAATGTTGGATGAAGATGCAAGTGATGACAGCTAGATAAGAGCCGATGCATCTCTGTCACACAGCAGCGTAGAGCGGGCAGCTCTCTAGAGGATGGGAGTGCGTTGCCTCTCAGTGCTTTTGGGTCTCAGTTAGCACATGTGAAACACAAAGGTCACGAGTCCTTCATGCTTTTTACACCCCAGCAACTACTGCAACAAACCTCCCTGTCCCATCATAAGTAATAACTGATATGAACTTTGAATCATCTGGGAATGATCCTGATGTTTAAAACTACGCTTTTGTTTTTCAAAACATCGGCCTTGAAAAGCCGACCTAAACTATTGGTGAGTGTGTTGACTAAATCCTGCATACTGATACCTGTTCTAATCAAACAGAGTGGACCGTAGGGCCTGACCAATATGTTGGTTTGCCGATATTATTGGCTGATATTTGTTGACCACAGATGCATCGTTATCAGAAGAAATGTTCTCTGATAACGGCCGACATTAACACTGTTTTTAAGGCCAAAAAACAGTCAGTTGGATTTAAGTTTGTTCAAAAGTGAAATATCCTGTTAGCATTACACATCTTTATCAAAAGTTTTTGATAACCACATTCAGATAACACATATCAGACATCGGGATGTTCTTGCTTCCTAATATCAGTATCAGCATCACCCCCCCAAAAAAATCCCATGTCGGCAGGTCACAGCAGACATATATAAATACTAAATCATTTGGCCCTCAAGAAAAAAAAAAGTGTAGCTAACAATGAAGACTCACTCATGAACAGAACACATG
The DNA here is from genome assembly GCA_029823135.1 of Acanthurus reversus. Lineage (NCBI taxonomy): Eukaryota > Metazoa > Chordata > Actinopteri > Acanthuriformes > Acanthuridae > Acanthurus > Acanthurus reversus. The sequence continues at coordinate 28,629,354 of JAPXVT010000006.1, read as the reverse complement.
AAAAAGACTTCTGTCACGCCTTCGCTGCAGAAGACACAAACACTGCAGCACTTTACTGCTCTCACATGTTGTGAGCAGTTCGCATGACCAGAAAATTACAAAATGTTATTATGTTAAGCTACAACACTGGTAATATTGCCTTTAATACTATTTCATTGTAAATGAACAATAAATGTGTGAGTGCATGGCCTTGTTTTGACTACTGGCCTGAACAAACATTTGTTTTGAACAGAGGAGGAAAAGATATATTCCAGCACCGTGCAGTAATTTGTGTGTTTATTGATGGTTGCATCTTTTAGACCTTTATCACAAAGTATCTTTGGTATCTACAAGCCAACAGCTGTATTTTATCTCCATCTCTTTTATCATATATTAGACTGTGAAGCCAGGCAATAGAGTGATAAAGGGTCTCAACCGTGTTTAAGGTCAATGAAATTTGCATCCAAAGAAAACAAGTACTTCACTTTAGTCCTCCACAGTTACATATTGTTACATAAGCCTTCTTTACCTTTAAAAATACTGTGAGGTCAAGAAGATTATCACACTGTGAAAAGGGAAAATGGTGAGAGATGCACCAAAGATTAGCTTTAAATTGAAAAACCTTCAGTATGGCACCAGACACGAGCAGCTCTGCTCTCTGAGTAGCTACGTTTGGAAACTAATTGCCAGCTTGAGTGGAAATGTGTTTGGCATCCTTAAATTAACCAACTTATAAACCTTTTTCATCCACAGTTTCATGTATTCTCCATCAATGTGGATGCTTTCTTTGTAGCACTTTGCACTTTTCACCTCAGCACTAGTGGAAAAAAAAGGAAGAATAAAATATGATACTGCTGCTGTTAATGTCCTGTTACTCTTATTTCTGCTAACACTCATAAAAACAAAAATTATATCCCAATCCTAAACTTCATCTGTTAAACTGGTATTTTTAAGTGTTGCTGTTGTCCCTCGCTTAACATTCTCCCAGCTTAGCTCTTATCTTTCAGAGCTTCAGTGCTGTAAGAGCACAATTTTTCTATCGGGCCACAAGCGGTGGGCAGGCAATAGCCTAATTCACTGCAGTGCTCAATCAATGACACACAATGAATTTGCTGGGTATGCACAGTTCTCCATCATGCAAAAGACAACCTCGAATGGGCTCTGAGCAGAAAAGGACCTACACCACACTTCTACTGAGGCCCAACAGAACGGTGTTACTTTGAGATAAACGCATTTTAATTTGTCTGGTTCCACACATCAACCGCTGCCTGACATCACGTTTCACACCGGAGAAAAATGCAAAAGAAATAAAAAAAGAGAGAGGAAAAAAAGGCAATTCAGAATGCTGCAGTGGCATCGAAACAGTGACAGTGGGTGCTTTGAGGGTTATGTATACATCACAGGCTGCAGGACATTTGTGAAAAAATATTACAAGCGTCTTACAATTTAATACAATTCAATCTTCATACGACCTGAAAAATGAACCTTTATGGATGTTTACTACATTGGAGCACATTATAGTCGGGCTGACAGATATGGAATTTTTAGGGCTAATGCCAATACAGACATTCCAATATTCATTATATTGACTGATATCACATGTGTCTTATATCAACTGAATGTGTTTATCAAATGCTTGCGACAAAGATGTGTAACAGAGGAAGCATATCTGACATTTTAACAAACTTTATTCCAAACATCTGAGCACTGAACAGTTAACACTTCACTGACTGATTAGTTATTAAGTAATGGACCGCCCTCTGTTGGAAAAAAATATGTTATTACACCATTTTAAATCACTAATTGAAGCATTTCCTCTGACTTAAAAAAAGCAGTTTAAATATCCACGCATATCGGAAAACATATACACCAATACTGACACATGTACAATAGTCCGATATTGGCCAATAATATCTGCAAATTGATATATCAGTCGGTTTCCATGCGCTCGTGTCAAATCCTTCTAACTTCATGCAGTGCCTTTTCCAATTATGTTGAAAAGCACTTGAAAAGGTTCACTCAATTTAAAGTGAGGATCAAACGCATAAATTATTGCGAGTGGGAGAAAATTCAGGATCCACTCAGAGCTGATCTGAAGTACATCAAGCTAAAAAGAAAAGTGCTTAAGGATCAGAAATGTGGTTGTATGATTTTATAAAACGTCATGGTCAGAGCGGACATTCAGGCAAAGACGCATAAAGCTCAGGACTCATTTTACATTAAGATGGAAGGTTATCTGACTCTGATCATGTTAGCTGTTAATGATGGCTCGTGTGACTGCTTCAGGCTACACCTCTGAACAGAGTCACTTCCACTGGTACTTACATTGTCCAGCAGTTCAGCTGAATTGAGGAAATTAAAAAGCCTGTGCATCGTCAGCGTCTAATGTTCTATTCGAGTGCTTTTGTTGATTCACTCATAATGATGGATAGAGGACAGATAACCTTATTAACAAAAAACAGCTGAAGATGACATGAATAGCACAGTTCAGTAGAATAAGTGTCCTTGAACGTACCAGAATACTCGTTAAAATCAGGTTATTGGTTTGGTTTCACCAGCTGTCATTTAGGCTGCATGTGACAGAATCGGCATGGAGAATCTGTCCTTTATTTTGTTGCAGCAGTTAAAAACAAAACAATGAATACAGACTGACCATGACTGCAGGTTTAATTATTGTAGCTCTGTTTCCCCTTGCTGTGAGGAGATGTGGGGCAAATGGTGCACAGTTCTTATGTGCTGTATTATCTCAGCACACTGGATGGTTTTATTTTGGCAGTTCTTCTGCATGAACATGACTAATCTTCAGCGAAACATTAATTGATGTGGCACAATTGTAATGTATTTAAAAATGTAGTCAATCAGCTCAGTTATAATACAGCATAATGACCTGCAATATTAGTCCAGACCTCTGCAGCGCGACACAAAACACACACACACTGTGGATTCAGTGTGTGTTACCAGACGTTGATAGTCTGTGAGTTTTTTAATACATCACCAGCACATTGTGACACTGTAACTGAACAGAAAATTTTTTCAGTTTATATTTAAACTGTAAAAGTCTGCAGCTCCTTTGGGAACCCTCTAACTGCAAAAAGATGATATCTCTCTTTTTCAATGACTATTGTTCAAATTCATTCACTTTGCATATTGTTTCTTCACTCAGATGCTTTGCAGAGTTTGACACTAAAAGGCAGTTTTTATCATCTCCTGAAGTTTGTCTATGTCCCCCTTAAATCAAGTTAAACATCTGTGACTTTCAAAATCTCAACTGATCTGAAAGCCAACAGTTCGAAGTCAGTCAACTTACACAACTTTGATCTGAAATTTTAACACTTACAGTGCAAATACACTTTTAAGTGACATACAGGACAGCCTGTGTCTGCTGGTTAAACTTTTGAAATAAAGAGTGTTTGTATTTTCAGATACTGTTGGTGTTTTTGTGCTGAACCCTCACAGTCGGCCCAGCCGATGTATCAGCTTGCTGATATTTTTTAAGCCAGTATCGGCCTACTGCAGATATATTGGTATTGACATGTATGTTCTACGATATGTGCCAATATTATAAATGTTTTTTTAGGAAAAAATGCTTAGACTAGTAATTTAAAGTCATTGTTGGTCCAGCAGGGGGCATTCCATTTTTTAATAACTTATGAGTGAAGTGTTTACAGTTCAGTGCACTGGTGTTTGGAATTAAGTTTGTTATAATGTGAGATATCCTGCCTCCATTACGTATCTTTGTTAGAAATATCTGATAACTACATTTAGCAAAAAATATATTATAATATCTTTTGATATATCAGATACTAGAATTTTCTTGCTCCCTTAAATCAGTATCGCCAGCGACCCCAAAAATTCCATTTTGGCTTGGCCCTGGTCACAGCACCACAATCATCAGAAAGTAGCCTGAACTGTGTTTAGAGTGATGCACATAATACAGAGGCCATGTTTAAAAGAGCCAGTTACCCCCTGAAAACCTTTAGCTGTGAGCTGTTGCAACATGCACCGGGGTTAATATGCAAGCAGTCACACTATGGTGAGCACGAAAGAAATGGCGGACCTGAACGACCAGCCAGCGTCCTTTAAATCAGCTGTTCAGCAACAATTTGAGGTCACAGTCACCTACAACAGAAACGGAGAGAAGACCGTGGATTAAACAAGGACAATGTGTCGAAGTTGCTCCACTGTTGTGGAGTTTGTGTGGGGAAACATGTTGAATGTGCCAGTGACAGGTCGATGGCAACATGCGGATGATAAAAAAAGTGACCATACAACCATTATACACTGGCAACTGAACTGAATGGAAGTGCTCTCCAGTTTTTACAAGGCTAACAACTGCCAAGTCAGGATGTCACTTTAATGAAGGCAGACATTACAGGTACGGTTCTACATATGCTAAAGGAGTTATGTTCCCTGAACTGCTGCTCTGTGGGTCACCAAAAAGGTGAACATGAGTTTTGTAGAGTCGAGCTATTCAGTCCCGGTCACGTCCGAGAGCACAGGGCAGTAAAGGACATAAAAATGATAAAGCTCCCTGTTGGCATTACAGGCGTGATCAGCCCACAACACACAGCCAGAGCCAGAAATAAAGCGGGAGGTAAATCAGTGGAGTGGCTGGTTGTCAGTGCCAGCCTTCACTCACAGCCAAAAGAGGCAGAAGCCGTTGGACCAGGTGCAAAAAATGTAATGAGAAAAATACCACACATGTTGGTCTGTCTTTTCAGTTATTACCAACTAGAAAACTATAAGAAACAGGCTGTAACCATTCTGCAGCCTTTGTCCGAATCATCCCCGTGTTTGCATAAATAAATAAACCAAAGAATTAAAGTTTGATCAAGACAAGGACAGGGAGCAATGTTACAGCATCAGCAACACAAAGCAATTATCTTCTTTTAGACACATTAAGAGTTCAGCAGCAACTGAATAATTTAGTCGGATGTAATATTGCTGGCAAGCAAACCACATGTGGGAGGGAATCAGCTGCAGAAGAAATTAAGCTTTTTGGATATTTCCACTTAATATTTCCAACTGAAGTCAAATTCAGTAAGAAACTGAAAAAGTCATGTTTTCAACAGATTCAAATCACTGCATAATGAGACAAAAACAATCTCCCAGGCGGGTCTAAATCTATTGTAATATAATACAGTCTGACTCAGAGGAGAAATTACACCTTGCATTTTCTTATCTTTCTCATAAAAACATTTTCAATAAGAACAGTTCCAGATAGACTCAAATGCAAATTTAACCCTCATATAAAGGTCTTAATTTAGGTTTTGTAATAAAGTTCTCAGAGGATAAACTTTTATCTGTTCTTCGACAAATTACACTGTTTTGCGACAGGAAACTTTAAACACTGAGGTCTGCTGAGGATGCATGCAAAATACACCGACAAACACCTGAATGACTGCAGACAATTTGCATGTTTAGGTTCACGGTCTGGGTGAGAAAAGCTTTTGTCTACCATCTCTTGTGGACCTTTTGCCACCTTCTGCCATTGACTGACTGTAACATGTTTTGCTGATATTATTGAGGAGTCTTGGGGTCACGCTTGCGTTGGCCTTCAGAGGGAACGGTGCATGCTGGACTTCAGGAACCTGTTTCTCTTCTCTGGGTGAAAATGCTTTATGAGATGGCTGACTGAACGCTGAACGTTTACAGCTCCTCAGAGTTGCAGAGAAATGGACAGTGTGTGTGCTCGCCTGTCTGGAAAAACTGTTGTTGTTGGGTGAACAGTTCACGGTCTGTTTAACTGTCCTTTTTGCAGGGGCCGTCATTATCTGTCTGCTGCCTGAGATCATGCCTTCAGATCATGCTTTGTTCCGGCTTAATATTTTCTTTTTCCAACATGTAGGAACAGCATGTGCACTTGTACAGCTCAGGTAAAATCCCAGCTGAAATAAAAGGAAAGCTGAACTTCCATTACACTTAAGGGAAGCTTAATGTGAGCTGCTGCTGCCCCTGATTACAATCTTTGGCTCCTAAACAAGAGAACGTAATGAGAAATAGTGAATTATAACACCCAAATATCATTAAAGCCCTGCGCACCACCTGGGCCCCGGACACTTTCCCCAACACTGTCCAAGGCTTCTCCAGGTCTGCTGATGAACACCAGAGGGAGCGGGACAGATGGTAAACACATCAAGCTGTTTGGCACATTGCACTCTCAAGTATCCCCTCCTCTGCGTTTGAGCAAGGTCACCTCAAGACTCTGTAGAGCTGCACTCTCACAGTCAAAGACTCCAGCGAACGGAAGGATGTATGTTGTGATGACTGTTGTCTGTCGTCGGTTTTGCATTCTGCTTGTATTGACACTTTTGTCATCCTTAACAGCTTTATGGAAATGAACACTTTTATGTTTGGGATGTTTTACTGCAACCAGAGACCATCCAACAGCCTTTGAAGCTGCATCGTGTAAGACTTTTATCTCCAAATAAAATCACTTCGTCAGCCAAAATATTTAACATAAACATCATACAGTTCTGTTTTTATTTGGAGCTTTCAAGTTTTAAGACCACATAGTCCTGCTGAACTAACGAATATTATGGGGCTGAAATTGAGGAGAGTAATCCAATCCTCATAAAACCTTCATAAATTTTTTGTACAAAATTCAGGGTGTCAATTTCTATCATCTGCTAAGTACAACTCTGCAAGAAAACTAAAGCAATCTTGATGAAGATATCAGACAGTCAGTACTGAGTGACAGTCTCATCCAAGTCAAAATTGATAGGCTTTTTATTTCTTCACTTCAACACAGGGCTGCACAATATTATTGGCATGTTATTGGTATCGACCGACATTGGCTTTAAAATTAAATATCTGATATCCACCAGCACGCAATATCCACCGATAAAATAATTGATAAAATAACAGGCTGCAGTTTCCTTGACTAATCGGCCGAGTTGATGCCATGTCTCCCATGTTCCCTGTGGACAGACGTCATGTTCACTCACTTTGTCTCTTGTGAAACAGAACAAATTTGTCCTGGCTGTGGGTTTTGTTCTGACTGTCTCAGGGAGAGCATCATTCAGATTTAAGCACGATGGATCTTGTTTTGTTTAAAAACAACTGCCATAAATAAGTATGACATGTTTTACAAAACGGAAGTTCAAGTATTTTTTTTCCTTTTTCACAAAGAATGAATACTACATCATTTTAAGCTTTGTATTTTATGCCTGCATGTGCCATCAGGCCAACACAGTAAGAGTCTGCATGATGATTCTGTAAATTCTTCTACAGAAGAGAAGTGATGATCTCTGCAATTAGGTGTGGGGGAAAAAATATACATATATATTTGTATCAGTATGGATTATTGGCAAAATGAGCTGTAAATTATCGGCATATTGGATATCGGCATAAAATCCAATACCGTGCATCCTTACTTCAATATGTACAGAAATGTAAACTTTTTTTATTCATCAGTTTGCTGTTATATCTGTCAATATTGGCCTATCACAGAAATATCAGTATCGGTGTATACTTTCTCTGATTAGCGCTGATATTAATACTGTTTTTTGAGGTCCTCAAAAAACAGTATTAATATCAGCGCTAATCAGTAGTAATAATCAGTATTAATAAAAAAAGCTTGGACTAATGATTTAAATTATGCACTTACGTAGTTTGTCCAGCAGAGGGTGGTTCATTATTCAATAACTAATTAAAGATAAATGAATGTTTCCTGGTCAGTGCACTGATGTTTGTCAGAATAAAGTTTGTTAAAACGTGAGACTTCCTCCCTCTGTCACATACCTCACAAACACATTCATTTTAAAAACGTATGATATCGGCAAATATATTTCAGATACCCCAATTTTGTTTGCTAACTAATATCTGTATTGGCATCAGCCCCCAAAAATCTCATATCCATACGGGCCTCGGTCTTGGTTATATACACAAACATATTTTAAAGGAGTATTCCACTGTTTAAGTATTTCATTTACAGTAAACTGAGAGTATCTACATGTATCTGTATCGCCCCCTGGTGCCTGGCTGCAGCATACATCATAAATCCCGCCCCTTTATCTTAGCAGATAGGACATGCATCAAACTGAAAAATCACAGTACATGTTAAAGAAGTTTCCCATTATTTAGTGCAGTTTCTGTCATTGTAGGTACTTTTCCATGTGTTGATTCTTCTGAAAAGATCGATTTGAATTAGTTGTGTGATGCTAAAACTGGTTTGTATTGTTATGATTGATAATTAACCCTAATCTGTAACTGAGTCAGGTGGCTGTATAGGCAAGACCTCAATACTGCTACTCCATCTGCTTATACAGACTCTGACTCAAATCACATTATCAAGCTTAAAAATCAATGGATTCCACACTTCCCATAGTGCAAAAAGACAGCACCTTTGATTCGACTGGATGTCATTAAATTGGTGGTGTGTAACGTTCACTAACAGCAGAACACACAACTGTAGGAGTGTCCATTATCGTCCAGGCCATGCAAAGAGAGGCCTCAGTGTTAAAACAGCATTGCTGTGTTGCACATCAAAAGGTTGCATGAGACAAAGACACATGAGAAACATCTGAACCTCTCCACCACATCAGTGCTCCTCTCTCAGACGTGTACAACAGTCTGTGCAGCCTGCAGCTAAAACAGTCCACAAGATTAATGAGCATTCGTTATTTCTGCTCACCTTTTTTCCTGTTGAAGGCGCGGTTCATAGTGGAAGATGTGTCTCCGAGTTCCCTCCTGAGGATCTGACAATATTCCACCTGGAAAAGCAGCAGGGAGAAACAAGTTCAAAACAGCTTTGACCCTAAACCTTCACAGAAAAGTCAGTGTGTCTAAAAACAAACAGTCTGAAGTATTTTTCTGCCAAAAAAAAAAATCCCCACCCACTGAGAGTGAGGTAGAGTTTAGCTGCCAGAAAGTGTTCAAATTAAAGTGCCAGTCCGTTACATTTGTTTACCGCTGAGATACTCTTCATGTGTGCAGGCTGTAATTCTCATCTTGTGGTCTTGATAATAACATACATACCATCCTTGCTGTTCTACAGCACTGAACAAGCAAAGAATGGTGGTTTCTCTCAAAGGCAAGTCATACTGTAGCGCTGCACAGTAAAGTGAAGCATTGTTTACTTTGATTCCAACTTACTTTTTCTGTCTACAAGTTACATGTTCAGCAACAAACACAACGAGCCACAGAAAATCATCTAAATTCACAAAGTTTTGACATCACAAAGGACGCAAATGTTGACTTCAGAGTTTTTGTTTTTAATCGTCTTCAGATTTTTGTCTGTAATAACATCATCTCACAAAAACACAACATTGGTGTGCAGTGTGTCATTATCCTACTTGTACTGACTTAGTCTGGACAAAGTAAGAGATGAATGTGGGCTGTGGTCAAAGTCAGTTCTTCTTCTGCTTTGTTTGAAACTTGCTGTTGTCGTTGCAGTGCTGAAAGCTTGAGCTTTAACTCAACTAGAACAACAAATTCACACTGTGCTACATTTCAGTAAAAGCAGCCATTTGTATGATAAACACAGCGTCGAAAATCTCTAAGGTCTGACACTTCGCCTTGACTGCTTTCAGACCTTTGCATCAATTCCCCGTGAGAGCTAAGCAATCTCGAGGACTGCAAGGACAAACTGTCCAGGACTAGGTAGCTGTCAGCGTGCTCCACAATCAATATTCTTCACTCTTTTTGCTGTGGGAAAATATGCAAGGCTCGCCGCATAACAGCCAGTTCAGTCTTTGCCTTTGCAAACAAATTAACTTGTGCTTGGGCAATTTAGAAAATGTATTGAATTTTTCCATCTTTGGCATTTTCCATTTATCAAGGAAAGCCTGGGCTATTATACGTTTTTTGTGAATGGAAAATAAATCCTGCTCTTGCCTTGGAACCAAACTTACAACTCCCTGCATGCATACGACAGAGTGCTACCACTTCAGAAACAAGGTTAAATGTATGACAGTGACTGTACTGTAGCTCTCTATGTGAACATTTCTGGAAGATCCATCCTGGTCTGGGTGTTCACATAAAAATAACTACAGTATAAGTAAGAAAATATTTTTGCCTCATCATTATTTCCAATAATTCTTATACAGGGAATCAAGCAGGTTTAAATCAAAAGTTGTAACTTCACCAATTTAAATTAGCCTACTAGTCCAAGTATTTTTTCTGGCCTTAAAAGACAAAAAATTTAATATCAGCACATTTGGGGAACATATACAGCTATACGGATACAGTCTCCAGATGAACCAAAAATGATCTATTTTGGCATGAATGAAGCCTCCTTGCTAATGCAACATTAAGGACATATTCACATGTGCACTACATCCTTGAAGTTATCTTGACATCACCTAAAGGGTCTGGATATTTGGATATAAATGGATGTAAATGGTCTTCAATGTTAATGTAAGGACCGTATGAACCCGTCTTTTATTTCTGTCACAAGAAATGTTTAACTAAGCCCATGTGTGATTGTAGCATGTCACTGAATTTGGCAGCAAGTGACTCAGGTTGATGTTGATGACAACTCACCCAAACAAAGTGGAGTATTTCCATTGGGTGCCACTGGGACACACAAAGACAACTTGTGAGCTACATGAGTGCAAGGGCAACCCTGGAAAAATATCTGGACTTTATTGAGACATTATCCAGAGCTGATATGAGAAAAAGGCTTAAGTCTGGAGGAAAGTCACCACCCTGAATTTTGAGTAACGTCATGAGCTGTAGCCATCAGCAGTGAAGGCTGTGCCACAGAAAGGCAAAGATGAAGGCAAGAAGAGCGGAGCTGCTGCAGTGAGCAAGCTGATGGATTAAGAAGCACCTTCCTCATTATGGAAGTTACACCAGTGATTCTCAAACCAAAGACAATTTTCTTAAACAAGACGATATCGACGACCAACCAATAGACCAACAGACCAAAAGGGAGTCTGCCCTGCAGAGATTAAAATAGATTCTACAAACAGATATTTATCTGAATCATGACTGCTTCACATGGATTACAGATTCTCATTAGTCCCAAAATTTTAGACCTGATCTGAAATAAAACCACATACTCGAGACCTCAGACCTGATTCAAGCCCACCTGAGCAGGATGAGACGTGATCGAATGAGCAGTGGAGCTGAACGGACACAAACAGAGAGAAAACACAGACACCTGCAGCATCTCAATGTGACACAAGCTGGTTAACAAGCAAGTTAACAAGCTGCCAGCCAGGGTCAAAAGAGAAGAAATACATATCAGCATGTCTGTGATGAAAGTGACACATATGAACACAGCTCAGATCTAATCAGGTGTTTCACATACTGATGCACACGCCTGAGACCTGACACAGCACACTCTTTCTGACCTGATTTAAGTAAACATACTTTGAATTCAGGTGCAAGGTAACGTCTCAGTTCCCAGGTGGACATGTAAAGACTCTGCCATGGATTTCCTGCTCCTCTGTGTGCTGTAGTGTATGTTACCTCAGTGACTTCTTCTGCACATATCAACATTTTATTTTCTGGGTTGCTTTGGTCAGTCTGACAAACAACCATATTTTAGATTGATGGCTCTGCTGCCTTACTGTGTGGTCACACCGCCGGCGACCTGAGCAGCAAAAGGGCCGGAAGTCATTCATTTTCAATGAGAGCTGGCGACGAGGAGCATCTGACGCTGTGGCAGCAGCAAGCGGCGCAATGCCAGCGTCCAGAGCAACGAGGAGAGTTGAGAAAAGTTGAACTTTATGCAAATTATGCGGCACTGAAGCAGCAGCCAATTGCAGACCGGGATTTGAGTGACGCCACTCAACCATTTGTTTGGGTTGCTATGGAGATGACAATGGAGGAGAGGCTAATTGTTGCGGTCTCGGCTTTTCCGGAGCTTCATGACCTAAATCGCACAAAGAAACTCAAAGAAGGCTCACCAAAGTGCACTCGATGATGAATGGACTGGAGAACTGAAGATATGCCGCCTACAACCCCAACTCTACTAAAAAATTATTATTGGTCACAACCGAACTTGATGTCTGCAGCGTTGCTTAGGACCCGCCCCCTGGTGACGGCAGGCAGCAAGCAGGCAGCGAGCAGGCAGCAAGCAGGCAGCACGATCCCAGCATCCAGAGCGCCCTCTGCTACTCAGGTCGCTGGCAGTGTGACCGTACATTCACTCTCACGCTCACACCTCTTACAACTTCCCACAATAAATTGTGTTTTGTTTGCTGTGTATTACCTTCCATGATGCACAAACAACAAGTGTGTGAAGAGTGTGATATAAATGATGCCATTCAGAAAACAATCTTTTATGTAAAAGGAGCCATCAGCACACCTTCATGGAGCTGGCAGAAAAGATAAAAACTGAAGCGAGCAGAAACAAATCAATCACAGTAACATGGGAGGTTAATGGGTCATTAAGTTTGACTGAAAAGCAGTGAGGTGCCACAGCAGAGTGATGGACTTATACAGCGTCAAGTTAAACGTCTTTATTGCTGCCGGGGGAACACATTACTCTAAAACATCACGAGCTCCAATTATGACAGCGTTTGCATTAAACATGCTCTGCAGTGATGAGCAACTGTCTCTTTACATGGAAAAATGAAACACCCAAAGATGATTCTTCATCAGAACAGCACATAATGATATGTGGTATATACAGTAATTGGGAGAAATGTAGCTTCCAGAGACAGATACAATGTATGTGGTTTCTCACAGTAAGGGGATATTTTACTGCTCCAGAGGCCCTGGAAAGGGCTGCAGAAATGTGAAATGGAACAAGCTTCAGGGTGGGGACTGGGACATTCCTCAGTCTGCCAAACAGAATATCTCTGCAGCTGAAAAACACAACTTGTGTTCCTTATTTACGAGTGTAACATGCTGATGCTGAAAACACCGCATGGGCAGATGACCAAGGACACTGCTATTGTTTACATTTCACCAAAAGCGGGTAGAGCGGATTTTACAGATCTCAGCACCGAGCAGCTCTGTAGAGTCTGGACAGCCACATCAAGATCTCAGCAATAGCGACCTTGGTAACCCAAACCCTTAGAATTTAAGAGCACGAGCTTTTGGGACTGAAGTGCAGCGTTTGCTTTATTCCTCAATGCAAGGTAGATGTTTTTGAGACAAAACTATGGTGCATTAAGCAAATACAGCTTTATTTAGAACTCAAATATACATTTACATTTCTCCCAACACTTATGTTCACTCACTTACAACCAGTGTTTGCGGTCACGCGTTACATGAGTTATGTCCTACATCACTATATTATGAAAAAAAATCCCAATAATTTCCCATTGGGTGTTGTTGCACATTGACATAATTTTTTTTGTGTTTATTAATATAGGTGATGTGTGTGTTTAATCAAGACCAGCCTACAACTTCTTTGTCTCTGTGTGACTGAAATGAGCTGTTTTTTGTATTCTGAATGATGAAGCCTAATCCCTCGACTTTCATTTTCAAAAAAGGCATAGAAAAAGAGATTTAGTCTTGTCGTGCCATTATAGGCTAACAGTAGAACGTTTAAGTCTATTGTGTTTCATATGAATAATCCCACAATTAAAAATATTTATTCCATTCCCATAATTTATCAGACTTTGCTCCTTTGTCTGCCAGCCTTCTTGTGTCCGAGGCCGTTCATTCATTTCAAAAGATGGAGGTTATTTTATTGTTATACGCAGGTTATTGGGGCATTTTAGAGACTAACTAAAAAGTTATGTGATAACTATTACATTACTCCACACAGACAGTAATATTGTGACGTAATACATTACTTTAACATGAAAGTTAACTAGTAATGTGAAATATATTTCATTTTGAAAGTAACTTGCCCAACACTGTTTGCAACATGTTTAAAAGGTCACTAACAGAAGGAAACTCTACAGTTTGGCACTTCCTTTGAACGAACTGCATTCTCAGTTGAAGTGTTACCACAACAAGTAATCATGACACCAACTGGTCACAAGTGCATTTCACTTTAGACTCTACTTCAGACTTTAGATTCTACTCTGGACGGAAGAATTTTTGTGTTGTTTGCTATTATCGGTTCTGTTTTTGTTTTGTCAAAATATTCTGTGATCTTTTGTTTTTGTTTTAACTCTCTTGTGGTCTGTTGTGTTTTGTTTTACTCTGGTTGTTTGTTTGGTTGTTTGGCTGTTATTGTGGATGGCTGCCAACCTCCTTTGATTACCATACACATGGATTTTTGAAATAACATATATTTTAATTGTATCAATGCCCATGAAGGGACTGCTGTTGGAAATTTGCTTTGGCTTTATACACTCGTACAGAACATCAGACACAGATTTTAGCTAAACTAGACTAAACTAAACTTAACTGAACTAAACTAAACTAAACTTCCCTTTCATGGTTTATGGGTTTTTATAGTATTATGGGTTTATTTTTTAGAGAATCTGAAGCATGGAGGGGATTTGCACAGCCTCATTTCATTTCCATCAAGAACATAAAAGAAAACCAAAATCAGCCGTCTAGAGTAGCAGTACACCTGAAAAATGTTGCGCAAAAGATCTGTTCATAAAATGTTACATTAAACTCCCACTGGAGCTGTTTTAAAAAAGGACAATGATGCAGGTTTTGACAGAGTAAAATATGTGACAACAAACACAAGACTGGAAATTGATCAGGCTTTTTAAATCCAATAAAGAATCATTCAAAATGCCTCACCAACACAAATCCTGATCCTGCGGATCGTCTGACAACATTTCTATGAGTCACATTTCAGAGTTTTAAATAGTGAAGACTGCTCTGTGGAAAGTGTCTGGCAGCAGACTGAGCTGCCTGGCTACCACTTTGTTTGTTTGTGACACACTGAGGTGTAATGCAATGACACCTGACTGTGATGTCACACATTTTGATTGGCAGCTGCAATGTTCGGCCTGTTTTAATAGCTTCCTGTCTGGTGATTCAACAGCCACCCCCTGGGAGAACTGCCGACCCCCCCCCCCACACACACACACACACACACACACACAGACCTCACACTGAGCTGCAAACTTCCTCAGTCTCCCTTCGTTGTTTACTGGCTGCAGTGGAAGCAGACGGTCATGTTTGCCCAATTCCTCGTCAGACGAGTGTGTGACTACAGGAGCACATGCAGGAACACAAACACACACTACAAAAATGAAATGTGCTCATGGTCAATCAGTCCTTCTCTGCCTTCTCTTACAGTAAACACTTGACATGTACAACAAATAATTTATTTCAAATGTGATACGTCCCACCAAATTTGTGAATGAAACTTTCAAAATCTTGACAATGTTATTCATTCATTCACCCATTTCAGTTCATCAGCAGCTGATAGTATAGAAGTGCCTCTCTGGATTTTCACATAATTGGGCTTCTGATTGAAAGAAGCCATTATTAAAACAGTGTCTCTCACAGTGTGCACACTGAAACAGAGGATCCAATCACAGATATATTGGTAATGTTGAACAATAAATCAGGCGCACACTTCCAAACATTTTTTTCTCTCTTTTCCAAGTGACACAGCACATCGATGCCAGAGTTTGTTTGATCCGCTGTCATGTTGTTGGTGGAAGAAAAGTGAACATCATGAAATATTAAAATCTATTCTGTCTTTAATTTTACTCTGTAATTTTAAAAGAAACGACTTCTTGAACACACAGACACGCAGCACTCGATATCAGACAGTCAGCAGCAGCAGCAATAAAACAGAAAGGCGAGTTTATCAACCTGCAGATCCATGCAGAGCACAAACACACTGGACTATTTTAAAGCAATTTATCAGAAAACTGATTTCGTCTGCTTGTGTTGACCTCAGCAGATTTGTTCTATTGTAATGTGATCATGGCGTGTTGTTGGTGGGGTCAGCAGGTGTCAGCTGTGTCTTCTCTTCTATGGATTGCGTTTGGTTGCTGCTGAAGAGTTTACCGTGTCGTTACAGTGTGCATTCAAAACAGTCCTGTTCAGATTGTTCAGATGCGATATCGCCACTTGCGGAACAGTATTGAATCGAAGGTTTTTACTGCTATGAAAGAATCCAAAAATAGAGCTTTATTTCTGTCATTCAAGCTTTCCAGCACTTTCTTCTGTCACCCAGTCCTTCTCTCAGCTGGCTCGTACTTTCATATTTAAATGATCTCTCTTGTATGTTAATAAAGCAAAACTGTGAACATTAAGAAGAGCTAAGGAGAGCTGTCCTCTGCAGCCCTGCAGAGCACAACACGGGTTGCATTGGCAGAGTGGCACTGTCTGTGTTTTCGCTCACTGACTCCATGCAGAAGAAGAAGCAAATCAACGTGATATGGTAAGATTTTTTATTAATACCAAACACGCTGCATGTCCAAACTGCACCAAAAGCACACATGCACATCCTCAGGTCACCAGCAGCACACCTGACAAACGGTTTTCACAAACGCAAAGGACAGGCAGACAGACAGACAGATGGACAGATGGACGTACGGACATACGTACAGAGATTCCTTGCTTTTTTAGAAGGATGCCCTGACATTACAAGGCCTAATAGCAAAAGAAAATACGGACACAGACTGTGGTTTGTGCTGGAATAGGGTTCAAATAAATGAAAAGCACAGAATGGAAAACAGTCCAGGAGCTAACATGAGCTAATGAAAAAATAAAACTTCTCAAACTAGCTTGTGAAATATCACTGTAAGAAGAAACATTTTACATACTCACAATATGTGTTTCTCTTAAAAACAGTGCAAAATACAGACAAAAACTTGACTTACTTAGAACGTCTTTGCCCAAAATGCGCAGCAAAAACAGTTCACCTTCAGTGACTCAAACATTTGGAATTTAGCTTGAGAGAGATTCTTTCTGGAAATGAACGCGACCTACTTTGACCCTGTGGCGTCTTCTCTTGAGCCCAAACAACAACTTAAAAATGAAAATTAATCCAAATGCGAGTTCAGGAGTTTAATCAAAGTTTGTTTAAAAAAGGCTTCTTTAAAACCAAAAAAGGAAGAAAGAGAGAAAGCAAAGTTGACGTCCCATTTAAAAATGCCTCTCAGCCGGGCATTAATCTGACCCATATGCACTAAAAAGGCAGCAGGCTTTTAACACTGAATAGCAGCAGAGCATGCACTGTGGTCCCAACATAATGCCTTGGAAAAGAAAATCAACAAAGATCCTTTGTTTTCCTCACTTTGCTCTCACCCTGGCTCTGGAATCTCGCTGGCTAAGCGCAGCACATAAGACATCGCAAGTACAATCTGTTTATGAATTTAGTCCCAGAATTCCTCAGTTGAATCAGCCGTGGTGTCTTGGTGTCTAATCTAAAATCCAGGCTTGCTCTCTCACAGCCTGGCACTTAAACTCCTGCGGATCAAACACAGCACCCTGACATACTTTATCAAGGAAAAGCTCTGCTCCCCTCTGCAGAAAGAAGAGAAATAAAAGATCCATGGAAGAAAACATGCAAACAAACAGAGCTGAGATAAAAGCTACTTACTTGCCTTCAAACTGGGGAGGAATAGTAAAGAGGAAGTTCCAGCGGATTTTAATAGTTTTCAGCTGTGGGCCAGATGGTGGTACACTCAGGGCTGCAGTAAGGAGAGATGATGAGGTTTGCAAACTCAACGAGAAGCTTTTTGCCTAGACACATGATACTTGACATTCAAATCAAACTTCCTCCGCCCACAGTTTGTCCAAAAGAATCCTTTTGGAGTTTTGCACCAGCAAGAAAAGAGCCCCCTTTCTGCGGGAAGTGTTTCTCTGAGATGCACTGTGGCATACCAGAGATGACCTATAAAAGCCAACGTGCAAGAGGTTGCAGTCTGACCCTTTGGCAGCAGCACGTGATTCATCATCACAGGATGTGCACTGGCAGCAGCCTCGGGT
Source organism: Acanthurus reversus (assembly GCA_029823135.1). Lineage (NCBI taxonomy): Eukaryota > Metazoa > Chordata > Actinopteri > Acanthuriformes > Acanthuridae > Acanthurus > Acanthurus reversus. Next base: position 28,611,609 of record JAPXVT010000006.1, on the reverse strand, counting down.
CAACATCTTGGCATCAGTCAAAACAGCAGTATGGCCAAAACACAGTCTGATGCAAAAAGTCACAATATCTTCCCAACACAAAGCACTGAAAGTCTCCCTGTGAGATTCTGTCAACTTAATAACACCCCTCTCTTTGTCCACTGCAGTCAGACACATTTAAGGCTCAGAGGTGTGAGTACCTGCCACTGAAGTTATGTTTAAAATCTCACAATCAACTCTCTACTTCATATAGAGATGAAATGTGAAGGGCAATCTCAAAATGAAGTGACACGGGCACAATACTGACAAACACCTGACAGTGAAGCCTGGTCACTCTGCTCATTAAGAGGACGGCAAAGAGCTTTTCTTTCATCTACACATAGAAGACCTCATTCAAATGTTGTCTCCTTGTTGTTACCTTCCAAATCAGGAAACTGTCTGTCTGACACATTGTCCCGCACAGCCTCTGCTGTCTTGAGAATGTGCAACTGTTTAAGGAAGGGAAACTCATGACCTTCTAAAGAGTTAAAGGAATTTTAAAGACTGAAATAGACAGAGTCTGTACATGTTCAACAAAACAATAATAGAAGCCTAACCATAACCCACCTGAATTACAAAATGCTGAGAGGTAACAATGGAATTTTTGCCTGATAACAACAAAAAACTGCCTACCTCAGCTTTAAGACACATTAACAAAAATTTAATACAAATGCTTAAGACACAGTGGATCAAAGGTCTTCATTAAACTGTAGGAGATGCATCTGACTGAGCTCAAGAGCAAAAGTGGAATTTTGAATACTGGGCAATAGCTGATTTGAGAACAATGGAGACATTCATACCAACATAATGACTGTATACTTTGGACCCAATTAATGTCTGTATTATCACTGATGTGAATATACTCTTTAAGTGCTTGTTTTACATGGACTTCAAAAAGCCGCTGGAAAATAAAAAAGGAGCTTCAGAGAATCAAAGTTTTGGGAAGCAATCAGCATTTTTAAAAAGAAAAAAAAAACAAAGATAAAAAAGGGCAAAAACACTTTCTAGCCATAAACAAAGGTTACTGAATTCCAGGGAGGTTAGTTTGTGTTCTTTCAATGGTAGCTGGTTGGAGACTGAGCCCGGTTGGGGCCTTGGGTGGTGGTTATGTTTTTGCTGGCCGGCACATCTTTGGTTTCTGCCTGAGAGAGCGTTTAAAACAGGGAGGGTCTCAGGATTTGAGCTGTGCTGTTCACACTTTATTTTTCTAGGGGTTTTCTTTGCTCTGCCCTGTATCATTTCGTGTTTGCATCTTGTGTGAACAGCTGTGGTAGGGTAGGGGAAGTGGCTAGCCCAGACTCTTTCCAGGAAAGTGGGGCCCTTCATGCTACACAAACACGGATAAAACTGAGTAAAAAAGTAAAGGGAAAAATGTTCTATTACACAGACAGAGTGGAAAAGTTGAAGTTATAATTATTATGTGTAACATTTATCTGTTTTACTTATTTGTCTGAGTTTATCACGCATCCTCTGCCACAGTTCCACCAAACACTTTCGGCACAGTACCCTTGAAACCTGTGCATCAGTCATGTACAGCATGAAATCGTATCTGACATGACACAGTACACAAAGGAATGCAAAAACACAATGGAGGGTACTGAATGCTTTGTGTTCTTTCTTCTTGGTATTAGGGCTGGAATGATACACTGGTCTGCTGATATTTATCAGCTGATATTGGTCCACCATAGATATATTGGTGTCTGCGCATATGTTTTCTGAAAAGTGCCGATATTAAAACCATTTTTAAGGCCAGAAAAATGATTAGACAGGTGACTGAAAATGGTGTAATTACAAAGTTTGTCCAGCAGAGGGCGGTCCAATACTGAATGGCTAATAAGCGAAGCATTCACTGTTCAGCAAGTTTGGATTAAAGGTCCTTAAAATGTAAGATATCCTGCTTCCATTACATATCTTTGTCACAGGTTATTCATAATCACATTTAGCCGATTTTACATATCAATAAAATCAGCTTACATATCCGATATCAGAATTTTCTTGCTCCCTAATATCAGCATCAGCCCCCAAAATACCGTATTAGTCAGGCCCTACGTGGCATGTTTCTGCTTTTAACAACAAGGAGAAAAGCTCTGACACAATCACTCAAGTATTGTTATGTGAGTTCCTTGACATCCAAGAAGATGATTCTGTTAAATCAACAGAGTACAGTGCTTCTCGTCGTAGGTCAATGTGGCGGGTACATCAGCAGCTGAGGTAACAAAACTGTGAGATGAAACAAAAAGCTTGCACTGGTTCAATCTACTTTTACCAATAAAAAAGAATAAGGTAAGACTTCGTTGTCCCTGTGGGGCAAATTGTTTTACAGACAACGCTCCTGCACAAACACATACATCACAGAAAAACACAGCACTCAGTCTACATCTCCTACACTGTTACTGTGAACGAGCTACTGTGTCACTAGTTGAGTTTGTTTAACTAAGCAAAAGCAGATGGAACTGAGGACAGAACAGGACAGCTGTTGGGGAGACGGATGAAGCTTCTGGAACTCAACAAGATGTTGAGGGTCCAATACCATGTGTGCTTGAGATGGACCCGATATGCTTGTTTTTATTTTTTTAAGACTTTGATGGCCGAAGTAGTAAATAATAAAAAGACAAAGGACAGGCACATAATAATTATTAAAATTTACAGGAGAAGAAGTGTTTCAGTGTGCAATAAACTCAACTGGACTGAACCGAGCTGCACCGCTTGGTGAGAACATGACTTAAACATACAGCTGCCTGGGGCCCCTTGGTGGTTCAGTTGGTAGAGCGGGCACCCCACGCACAGAGGCTGTGTCCTTGCTGCAGCGATCTCGGGTTCGATTCCACCTTGTGGCCCTTTGCTGCTCTCATTCCCTCTCTCTGTGCCCCATTTCTGGTCCACTCTTCAGCTATCCTATCAAATCAAGCTACAAAAAGTCCAAAAAATATTTTTAAAAAACCCAAAACGTATAGTTGCTTCATGTGTGAAGAATGTCAAGAATCAAAGAACAAAATCCAATGGCACTGCAGAGCCTATAGTTTGATGAAATCCTATCCATGTTTAGAAGCAAACTAGTTCAATACAGCAGCAAACAAGCACAACAGACAACAAATCAAATGCATCTGGGTCAGCAGCTGAAAACAATACCAATGAGTCATCTTTTCTTATGTTGTCTGACAAATAGGCTACGACACCAAATCCTCTGTTCATATTTCATGTTTAGTATAGCAAATGTTCAGTTTCACAATAGTAAACAATGTAACGACTAAATAGAAAGAACAGAAAATTCAAAGCATCTTCACTATTTTCTCATGGTTTAGAGATTTACACAAGTTCAGAGTCCAATTATTTCCCTCCTCGCCTGAGATGTGTGTGTGTGTGTTTGTGTGTGTGTGTGCGTGTGTGTGTGTGTGTGTGTGTGTGCGTGTGTGTGTGTGTGTGTGTTTGTGTGTGTCTGTGTTTGTGGGAGTGGAGAGTGGGAGGAGAAGAAGGAATGTGCATCTCAATGAGAAGAATCTCAGTGGATTTTTCATTGCGATTTGCAGCCTCCACATGATTTGTGTTCCATTCAACCAGCAATGCAAAGTAGAAATGCGTGATAGCAGCGGAGTATTTTCAGTTGAACGTCACTGCATCAAACTTACGATGACTGCAGCCAGCGGCAAAGCAGTCGTTTCAATGCACGATTTCTGCCAAAGTGCACAAGCTTAATAACACCAAGACGAGCAAATGTTGAGCCGTAATCATTTATACCCAACCTGTCCTTGATTTGAAGCCTAACATAGACGGCAGGAAATTAGTTTTTGGCTAGACTGCAAACTTTAAAAAAATAGAACTGATGTATTAATTGGCCAAGAGCATAAACACAGCAGCTAAAGTCAAAGTTTAGAAATCAGAACATGTTTTTCAATTATTCATATTCTGCTGTTTTTATGGACTGTTCAAATATTTTGATAAATAAATACACACTTTTATGCTGTCAAATCTCTTTTGACTTGATTCGAATTGGGAAAAAAAAAAGCCAGACCATGACAACCACAAACTGCTGTCTGTTGGTTTCCATCCAAACTGATCTACTGCTCAAGCGTTACATAAATTTTCCACAGAAACACATAGGCTAATGCAAACAACCACATTAAAAAAACATTATTTTATTATTTATACATAAGCTTGAAACAAACAAAGCCAAAAAAAGAATAACAAAAAGAAAATAAGGCCTAAGAAATGCCTGATTTATTCTTATTTATCTTATTTTTGCAAAACTTCTAAGATAACAAATAGGAAATATTTAAAGGCATCGAAAACACGAAGGTAAATTATGTCTCATAAGAATAAATAGATTCAGTAAATCGATTTGAACTAGTATTTCTATGATATCTTGCCCTGCAAGTTGTCGTTTCCAGACATCACAGCTGACACAGTGCATGTAACAGAGACTGAGTTAAATTATTGTAGTCTAGATTAATGCGTGTGCAGCTGTGCGAGTAGTGAAATGTTACTCAACTAATGACGTTAATAGTGACGTTATGTGTTGCATACCCATCCCTAGTATATTACACATTGGCAAGTGTAAATGGTAAATGGACTGTATCTCTATAGCGCTTCGCTAGTCTTTCAACTGAGAAGCACTTTTGCTTTTACAACACTCGTCAGCTTTCACCCATTCACACACACTCACACATTAAGGGCAGGTTGCTTCTCAACAAAGAGCCAACCTGCTCATCAGGAACTCATTCACACACATTCACACACCAATGTCATTGGGAGCAGTTTGGTGTTCAGTGTGTTGCCCAAGGACACTTCGACATGTAGACCGGAGGAGCCGGGGATCAAATCACCAACCTGCCGATTGGTAGACGGCACACTCTACCCGCTGAGCCACAGCCGCCCCGCCGAACGTCTTGTTCACGCTCGGATCTTATCTTGAACAGTTCACACACAGCGATCAAAACTCGCAGGAGTGAGCGCTGATTTGCCTCTGAGTGAAAACCAGGGCTAAAATCTCGCAGTCTGGACTCAGTGCAGGTTAACTTGTGTTAAGCACTTAACATACATCATGTGTATCAGATCATGTATATAACCTCCTTAGGTCAAGTACAGAAAATGACCTATGACTTGACTTACAGCTCAAACCATGATCTTTTCCTGAACTAAGTAGTTTTGGTGCTTGAACCAGATTTTCACAACATTAACCACATTTTTGTCTCACACCCTTCACTAACACTCTCTGATAGTCATATATACTGCTGGGAGTAAATGTTTAACTGACTTAAAGCTCTTTTTCAGTCTTTTGACTACTCAGAACCCTTTACAACACATATAATCTAACATAACTCCCAAACCAGTTGTATCACTAATTCATCATTTTTAAAGAATGATGTAATATATTTTCAAATAAAAATAAACACAAGAAAACATGAATAAAGCAAATTAAAAAAAAAAAAATCACCGAAATAAATCCAATCCAATCCAAAGTTAAGCAGCAGTATAGAAATAATGGAAAGACAGCATGTACCTCAAAGTGCATTAAAGTTCATTTTAGAAAATGATTTTTTTCACATCACACCGAAATCAATTTGCCTCGAAACTGTACAACAGCAAAACTCAATAAGGTCATGAACTGACCTTTTCTGCTGAATCTACACCAGGAAGCCAATTAAAAAGAGACAAGCAACACAATATGACGAGGCAGGCTACACGCTGAAAGCTGCTAACGCTCCTTGTCACTGCAGAGCTGCACGAGGCTTCCGACAACTTTAAAGGTCTTGTTATGTCTGCTGTTATGCTTTCTATTGATATGAATAAATTAACTTTCTGTAGTACACTTTAAGCCTCTGCAGCTGGAATGTGTAAAAGTCTAATTTCATTTGATGCAACAGCAGCTGACAGCATGAGTCAAACATCAGAATGAGCTCAAAGGCTAACAGATTTACTCAACAATAACCTCTAACTTTCTAAATATCAGCGCTTTGTGATGCTTCCTACTCCGACATACCTTGAGCTCGATATGCATTTTACACACACAAACACAGACACTTAGTGCATTTAATGAAGAGTTTGAATTTGTAGTTTAGCGAACTCACAGAATTAATATTAGTTGAAAAAATCATTTCAGGTGACGAACTTGATGGCTACCTGCTTAAAAGAGCGTGACACACATTGTTCCTTTTCTGGAATATTTGCAAAATTTTAGGTTATGAAGAAATGAGAAAAGAAGAAAAATGTTATTGTGGTTGCATCAAGTTCCTGTGTCAGAACCGAATCACCTGTGGTGTGAAATCAGATCTGTAGGACGAGACTCACCGAGGTGAGGTTCACTGTGAACAATGAACCAGAAATTTAACAACCAACATGTTTGCTTCACTGTTCAGAGATTAAATATTAATTTGTAGGTGAATCCATTTAGAAGACTTACTGTATGTATTTTTTCAGCCGTACCACTTGTTTGATACTGTTGTTATTCACAGTGGTTTGAAACCTGCAGTGTCAACAGACCAGCAGAGAACCGATGATCATCCAGACAGCATCAAGACTGACGAGTTATGATTCAGCCTCCGAGTTACAAGGCGCCTCTTCGAGGGTGAGCCCAAATATGATTCATAATCGACGACGGATGGACGCTGAGCCCAAGCTGAGGTCCATGTTTAGTCTTACAGTACAGTATGTGTGTACAGACTAAATGCAGACATGGAGGCGTGTGCGCAACATTTCTAAAATCTTTCAAGTAAATTTTAAATATTTCCTAAAAATGAAAATTCAGTTTAAAGTGAATCCTGTATTGAGAAGCTGTACATGATTTTTTTTTAACTAATTTTAAAAAGTCAGAAAGTCCCACTGAGGGGCAACAAAGAAAAAGAAAAGGTGTGAGTCCTTGTCCATCAATTATTTCTGCTTTTCTGTGCGAGCTCTGATTCAGTTTGACCACGTTTCATGTTTCCTCGCTGCTGGAAGGTTAATAAATTGTACTGAACATTTCTTTATTGGCTCACTGCTTTTTCTACCTATATACAGAATAACACTTTTTTTAGATGAAGGTCTGACTTACGCTGATCATACACTGTGCGGTTTTAGAAATGTTGTTTAAAAAAGAAGAGGCAGAGGCGCACCTGGACACGAGGATGGCCTGGAAGACATGGCCAGTATAGCTTGTCAATTTTACAGAAAGAATTGGAGGAAATGTTAAGCTGGATATTTTTACTATTGTTAATAATTTGACAGCTAATGTTAGCTACGCTAAAGGTCCTTGCTGTGCATTTCCTATTAGCCATGAACCGCACTTTCAACATTTCGACTATTTGTTGCTTGCTGCATATTTTCTGTCCAGGGTCGTGTAGCCATCAGTGTTCAGACACTCTGTTTGTCACCTGGCGCAGGCGCAGTGAGAAAAAAAAGACACTGACGCTGGGAAGTCGGCTCGTTGCTCTACTTTGACTGTGAAGAAGTGAACACAATTTAGCATAAACCCATTACCAATTAGCAGTGATTCATTTTCACAAATGGGGAAAATTTGTACTTTTATGCCGCCAGCAGAACACATCTGATTCAACCCGGTCACATCAAGTTCAAGATTTTCATAGGTGGCAGAATAACACACATTCTTTACTTAAGTAGAATAACACACTTGTGTAAAGATTCTGGTAAAAGTACTGACTCAACTTCTTTACTCAAGTAAAAGTATAAAGTACAGGTTCTGAAATGTTGACGCTCACGTCATATCACTATA
>JAPXVT010000006.1:28389500-28405980 GCA_029823135.1 Acanthurus reversus | reverse complement strand
TGCAGGGATTTTCTTCCATTTAGACAGAAGAGCACCAGTGAGGTCCAACACTGGTGTTTGGTGATCACAGCTGGCTCGATCCAGTTTATCTCAGAGATGTCTGATGGTAGCCTGGTGCAGCCCTTTTACATTCCAAGAGGCAGTGCCGACAAAACTGCCTCTGGATGTAATTGGATAGACATACATCCAATCAGAGAAATGAAGCATGTGATGTAGGCAGAGCGACAACAACCAGACTGATGTCAACAAACAAACGTGCAAAAATGGCTTGCAGTGGAGTAGGTATGTCGGTGAATGACTGTTGTCTGTTTTGCCATAAAAACCTGAAAATCCATGGCCCTTCTGGGCATTTTACAAAGATTTTTGAACGGCTCATGCAGCAAAAAGCTGTTATCGATGTTTTACAACAGTGGCTCTTCGGCGCTCCTCAGTGAGTCAGCGCATAAAGCCCGCCCCATAGTAGATGAACAGCTGTGATTGGCCCATCCTTTTTTGGGTCAAGAGGAAATGGGAGGGGAACCAGACCCTTTTCACGGAGAGAATTTATTCGTAAAGTGCATTATGGGTCTGGTTTACCAGGCTACGGCTTCCTAACTCGGAAACTCAGATTATCCCAACATCACATGAATGCAGCATTTGATTCTTGAGCTTGTTAAGCGTTTTTTCATCATATTTTGCTTGTTTTAATTTTCCAATATAACATAATTAGTGTCTGAACTAATCTTTTTATTTTTACTATATTTTGATTGTTCATTGTTCAATCATCTCAAACATACAGTAAATTCAAAATTTTCACAACTACAAGCAAAAGTATGACATCACAGAAACAGTTTTTCTGACTGTAACTTTAACTGCAGTGTGAGATGTAAACTGACCTGTAACATTTTGATAAAAATGTTGTCGACCAGCACTTTAATAGGTACAGTACACGCCGTCTGTCTTTCATTGTTTCCTTCTTTTTCTCTGTCAGAGCTCACTAAACTGTATGATAGATCATTAGCTTTAAATGGACTTCAGTCCGCTCATTACATGTCCCATTTACCTTCACTGCATAATGCTCTACTTTTCATAACGAGACAGAAAAAGAGGGAGAGATATGAGCAAAGAGAAAGAATGCACATGACTGAAGACCTTGAAAGAAGACAGCAAAAAAGACAAACATGTATGTGCCGTGGCAGAAAATGCATACCTGTGAGCTGGAGGCCAACAAAAAGACTCGGAGCACATGGAAAATCAGAGTGAGGAGTGAGAGTTGATACGTGAGGAGACGATTAGAAACTTAAATCTGGTTATTAAAGACTGTACTGAAGACAACGAAGAAAAGATAACTAAGTGAAAAGAAACCGAGTGACTTGTGTGGAAACTGAAGGATATAATCAGAGGAGACAGCTGATCTGCTGTATGGGACTGTGGATTTCTTGAAGTGGGTTGAGATCTGATGCTCGTTTGGACCTGCTTGCTGTGGCTGCCATGTCCCTCGTCTCCTGAATGGAAGTCTTCAAAAGCGAAGTTTCTGGTCTCCTATCCTATACTCTCCTGGCTTCCTCCATTTTCCTGCCTTCTAATGCCCCTTACCCTCTGCTCCCTTGGACATTAAATAGCAACACAACCACATCTACCCATTCCTTCTTTCATTAACTACAGAACTGAACTGAAAAAAGACGTGAACTTTTCACCCACTGTACCACACTCTCACACACACACACCACACTCTCACATACACACTACATCATCTCACAAAAGACAAAGACTATCTGGATTCCTGACTGATTAAGTTTAATTAATGGACATTTAATTCATTTATTGGGAATCAGACTTTGAGTTTAGAGTGGATTTTTCTGTGAATGGAAATTTTGTTTCTATTTCGTCCCTACTGACCGCCAGAGGCGGTGCTTTAAGCACTGGATAGCTCCGCTCGCACTAGCGCATGTCGAGTACTAATAACAACAACGTCACCTGTGACCCCTGCATGACCCCCGGGAGGCTTTATCTTCCGGTGTCAGCAGGCAATCAGATCCCTTCATTCTTTTCGCGACCGACTTCTCGTGTACGTAAGTAGAGATACAATTATTGCTGGCTTTGTGCAGTCTCGTGCCTCTGTGGCAGGAGTAACGGGCGGACACTCGTCCTCCGAGAGGCTGTTGCCGGCGTTTGCACGTTGTATGTCGTTACCTGTTGTAGTGTAGCTTTGCTGGTTTGCCAGCGTTTCCACCCCTCCCTTCCAGCATTGCACACAGCTACTGAGGGCTGTTTTGCTCCTAGTAAGTTGATGCTGCTTTGAATGCTAATGAAAACTTTTTTTTGTTTTTCTCTGTTTAGTGTTCACAGTAGTTATTGAAGGATTCAACTGTTGTTAAGGTAGGGTTCCAATCCCTCTTCAAGCTCGGTTGTGTGTTTTGCTAAATTATTTACCTTGTTGGTGACGGTTGCGTGTCTGCCCCCTCTCCCAACTTGGCTTTGTGTTCCAAAGTGCTGACGTTCCCGTCCCGGTGACGTCACACTTTATTTGTGTTTTCTTTTTGGCTACCCCTCCACCCGGTTCCAGATGGAGCATGCCTGTGGCAGCTGTTTGGTGTCCCTGGAGCCTGAGGATGGCCATGACTGGTGCATGTCCTGTCTTGGCCTGGATCACCTGCGAGAGGCCTTCACCAATGACGCCTGTATTAACTGCAGCATCATGCCAAGGTCAGTGAGACTGGCCAGGCTGGCGCAGATGGATCCTCTGGCTTGCCTGCCTTCATTCCAGCCTGAGGGGGTGGATTCTTGTCAGGATGCTGCACAGAAGAGGCCCACGCGGGACAGAAGTGATGTCCCCGAGAGGAAACGGCGGAGGAAGGCAGACGACCAGCTCTCCAATGGGGGTCTGATGACTCCTCCATGGGGGCAATCATCAGGGCTGCTCTGGCACCTCTGCAGCTGGATACTTCGAGCCTGGGGAAGGCTCCTAGCACCTTCTACAGGCGCAACCCCCCACAGGCTAAGACTATGGTGCCACACTCTCCTGATTTTTGAAGGAGCTGCATTCTTGTTGGAGAGACACATCAGCCCTCACCAGGCCAGGGTTGGATGAGCGGGCCTTGGCTTCCATGGAGGGTGCTGAGGCAGTTGGTCTTGCCTGAGGCAGTTGCCATGCCTGCGGTGGAACTGGCAATTGCTGCTCTGATTGTGTCTCCGGACGAGGCTATGAAGTCGGACCCCAGGTGCCCCTCTGCCCAATGCAAGGTCACCGATGAGCATGTCTGCAGGGCTTATAACACAGCAGCACGCATCGGCCACCTTGGGAACTCCCTTTCTCACCTCCTTCTGGCCCTCTCAGCCTCCCTACAGGAGGTGCAGGTGAATGAATCTGTCCGTGACATCTGCGATGCCTCGCTGCAAGCCTTTGCCTGTCAGATGAGGGAACTGGGTCGTCTCGTGTCGTCACATCTGGCTGGCCCAATCACCCCTGACGGAGGTGACACGGAGGGTTCTTCGCAGGGTCCTGGCAGAACCGGGTGACTTGTTTGGTGCTGCAGCTTTGGAGGCGTTGGATTGCACAGCCGAAGCCGATGACGCCAGGCGGCGGCTTGCGGGCCTTCATAAGAGGATGTCTACCTCTGGCAGGCCGAGGGCCTTTCCATCTGCCCCTCCATTTCCTCCACAGCGACCTCCCCAGACTGGTCAGCGGCCTTCGCGACGGGACTCTAAGAAGCCGGCAGGTGAATTTCGCTCCACCGTGTGTCGCTCACCACGTCGTCCCCAGGCCTCCAAGTCCGAGCGCCGTCCTTCCGGCTCCTCAGGGGGCCGGGGACAGCGCCGCTAAGGCTACGGGGCCGGTCATCGGCTGCTTTTCCCAGCGGCAGCTCAGTCACTGGGCTGCCTGCTGTCCGGACCCCTGGGTAGTTTCCACCTTGACCCGGGGCTACGAATTGCAGTTTTGACGCCGGCCTCCAGCTGTCAGCCGGGTGAAAATGACAACCATCGATGACCCGGCCAAGGCCCAAGCCTTAGCCCAGGAGCTGTCCACTCTCCTGGACAAAGGTGCCATCATTCCGGTGGACACCCTCCTTCATCCCGGGGGTTTTACTCCACCTACTTCCTTGTCAGCAAAAAGGACGGCGGATTACAACCCATCCTGGACCTGAGAGGCCTCAACAGGTACTTGAAAATTCTGCCATTCCACATGCTCACTACAGCAGATGTTCAACGTGTGGTCAGTCCCAGTGACTGGTTCACGTCAATAGATTTGAAGGACGCCTACTTCCATGTCCCCATCGCGGTTCATCATCAGCCCTTTCTGAGATTCGCCTTCTAGGGCCGCCATTACCAGTTCAGGGTGCTCCCCTTCAGGCTCTCCCTGTCCCCGAGGGTGTTTACCCGGTGTGTTGCGGCAGCCTTGGCACCTTTGCAGGCAGGGGGCATGAAGGTTCTGCCCTATCTCGACGACTGGTTGGTGTGTACGCCTTCCCGAGCCCAGGTGGTCCGGGATACCAACCGTCTTCTGATGCATGTGTCTCGACTGGGCCTCAATGTCAACATGGCAAAAGTTGCTTGGTCCCCACTCAGCGGGCTGCCTACCTGGGTCTGGTCCTGGACTCAGTCGCCATGAGGGCCTATCTGTCGGAGAAACGGGTGGACGATATCCTCCGGCTTCTCCCCCTTTTCAAGAGGGGCAGACGGCTGCCTTACGTTCAGTTCCTGCAGCTCCTGGGCAAACTGACGGCTGCATCAACTGCCATACCTTCCAGCCTGTTGCTGCTGCGCCGGCTCCAAATGTGGTTAAACAGCTTTCACTTGGACCCCAAGTTTCAAAAGCGCAAGCTGATCAGGGTGTCTCCAGTGTGCGTCCATGCCCTGGTGCCATGGCAGGACAGGGCGTTCCTGCTGGGAGGTGCGCCTCTGGGGGTCGTCCCCTCCTTCCGGGAGACAGTTGCTACAGACGCATCCCAGTTGGGGTGGGGTGCAGTCTGGCGTGGCAGGTCTGCCCAGGGAAGGTGGTCTCTTCGGGACTGCACACTCCATGTCAATGTGCTGGAGGTGCGGGCTGTCCATCTGGCTCTCCGTCATTTTCTGCCACACCTGCAGGGGAAGCATGTACTGGTCCGGTCGGACAACAAGGCAGTGGTTTCCCAGATAAACCATCAGGGAGGCACCAAGTCGGCGCAGCTGCTGCAGGTGTCCGAGCGCCTGCTGACATGGGCTGCTCCTCGCCTGTTGAGCTTGCAGGCAATGTGGCTTCCAGGGGACCGGAATCTGGTGGCGGATTTTCTATCTCAGCAGAAGCCTCCACTGGGGGAGTGGAGGCTACACCCGGAGGTTGTCAAACTGATTTGGGACGTTTTCGGCAGGGCAGAGGTGGATCTCTTTGCCTCAAGGGAGTCCACCCACTGTTCCCTCTGGTTTTCCTGGACGGAGGAGGACAGTCCTTTGGGACAGGATGCCTTGGGGCACGACTGGCCCAATGTGTTCCTGTATGCCTTCCCACCACTGCCTCTGATCCTCCCGACGCTGCAGCAGGTCCTTCATTGGGGCCACCGCCTCCTCCTGGTAGCCCCATTCTGGCTGGGGAGGCCCTGGTTTCCACTGCTGCAGAAGCTCTGTTGCAGCTCGCCATGGCGCCTTCCAGGGAGGAAGGATCTCCTATCGGGGGTCAGGTTTGGCACCCCGACCCCTGCCGTCTCCAGCTGTGGGCCTGGCCGCTGCGGGGCCCGACCCGCTCCTGACTGATTGCACTGAACCTGTCCGACGTACCATCTTACATGCTCGTGCTTCATCCACCCGGCTTCAGTATGAGATCAAGTGGAGGAGGTTTTCGGCCTGATGCGCTGACGGGGGGGGGACCCCACTTCCTGTCTGGTGGCCACTGTTCTGGACTTTCTTCAGTCTCTCCTGGATGGTGGCTGTGCACCCTCCACTCTGAAGGTGTATGTGGCGGCCATTTCATCGCGGCATGCCCTGATAGACGGTGCTACCGTAGGGTGCCAACGGTTGGTGTCTCTATTTCTCAGGGGAGCGTTGAGGCTGCGGCCCTCACTGTCCCCCAGGGTTCCTGCATGGGATCTCTCCCTGGTGCTGAAGGCCCTGTCTTCTTCACCCTTTGAACCCATCTCTCAGGCTGATCTCAAGTGGCTGTCGTTGAAGACAGTCTTTCTCCTGGCCATCACCTCAGCGAAGCGGGTAGGAGAACTGCATGCTTTGTCTGTTAGCGAGTCCTGCCTGCGTTGGGGGCCTGGTGGTTCAGGGGTGACCCTGTGGCCTAATGTTGCATTTCTGCCAAAGACCTTGCCCCGTTGCTATGTCAACCGCCCGATTCACCTGGCGCGGTTTGATCCCCCGACGGCTGATGATGGGTCGCGTACTTTGTGCCCCGTGCGGGCTCTGGTTGCCTATATCAACGCCACTGCACATGTGCGGCAGACAGTACAGTTGTTTGTTTGCTATGGGGGTCGTAACAGGGGCTGTGCCCTCTCCAAAGAGCGTCTTTCCCATTGGATTGTGGACACCATCTTTTGTGCTTACAGGGTCATCGGTCGGGCGTTGCCGACGGTTGTCAGGTGCCACTCCACACGGGGTGTTTCCACGTCCTGGGCTGCCCTGAGGGGAGTACCCCTGGAGGACATCTGTGCTGCGGCTTCTTGGTCATCCCCAGGCACCTTTCACTGGTTTTACCGGCTTAATGTCGCTGCTCCCCACCCGTTTGGTGTGGTCCTTTGCCCTGAGTCTTCAACCTCTCAACAGTAAGGTGGGTTGAGGGATTCTTCATGACACTGTTGGTATATGTCATCCAGTGCTTAAAGCACCGCCTCTGGCGGTCAGTAGCGACGACATAGAACGAAAGTTACAGTTGTAACTGCGGTTCTATGAGTCCCGGATGACCGCCAGAGTGCTCTGTCACTCAGAATCCTTGCGCGTTCGCGAGCAGATTTCGGGATCTGATTGCCTGCTGACACCGGAAGATAAAGCCTCCCGGGGGTCATGCAGGGGTCACAGGTGACGTTGTTGTTATTAGTACTCAACATGCGCTAGCGCGAGCGGGGCTATCCGGTGCTTAAAGCACCGCCTCTGGCGGTCAGTAGGAACTCATAGAACCGCAGTTACAACCGTAACCCTCGTTTTTCATTAACCTTACCTGAATTGAATATAAGTGATATTTAATTTGTGTTTGTTTTGTGTGTATTTCCTATTTTCTCCAGTAGCAAAGGTTATTGGCTAGTCGGGTTAAAAATCCAAAGGTTTACTTTTTTTAAGTGACAGGTTAGATTACTTCTTCCCTGTCTGGCGCCCCAAAATTATTATTGCTGTTTGATACCTTCAGGAAAAACCTACACTGCAACGGGTCAAGTGTCTGTGTCACATGACTGTCCTTGTCCTGTTTCTACCCTCCACGGCTTTAGTTTTTCATGTGTTAGCACAGTGTTGTTGCCTGACACACACAGTACGCTTGTCTGCTTCAGGTCTGCTGGAGTTTAAACACAGATTTAATTATTGTAAATAACTGTTATAGATATAAACAATCCCATTATTTATTTAGTTTGAAATCACTGAGCTACTATCAGCAGCCTGAACTTGGGCTGTCTTCCAGAGTCTCTGGTCCAGGATCCTGTGGGAGATGTGATGACATGGGTCCATGAGCCAAGTGGTGAGGAGGCTGTACATTCTATAAGAAGGTTTACTGCAGTTCTCACATTGGAAATCCTGAAAAAAGTTCCTACAAAATATTTTAAGCACAATAAACAGTTGCCTCTTCAATCTGCAAAACTCTTGAAGGATGAATTTAGAACAAATACAGATACATCTGTGCTGCAGGGAGTCTATGCTTACGTCAGACCGTAGAGCCATATGGCAAATGTCAGAGGAGGAGATGACTCTTTATTAAGTTATAAGCTGATTAGTTATAGCAAGATAAATATGTCCCAACCAACTTGTGGTGCACTTCAATTATTCATATGAGTCATGCTGATGAGACGAACTTGCATCTTATAAAGTTCAATCTTCCACTGCAGTGTGCAGTGCATGTTGTATGAAAGCACCATTAGAATTCACGCACTTTGTCTCGTCTACAAAGACTCAATAACATCAAACAAAATAAGCACAGATAAGAGACTGAGAGGATTTTAAATGTAAAGAAGAGCTCTGACTGTCTGATTTTAATAGAAAGCGATGACAGTGCTTGTAGAGATCCTTCATCTGGCTCTGCACAAGACATTTCAGCACAAGATGGCAGCCAGTGGCAGCAACATTCTACAGGTAGAAATAAGCAGCATATGAACTAGACCTTGTAAAAAGTATTGCACATTAATTTAAACACAATGCACAGCTCTTTTGGATTTGTTTTTTCCTTATAATACAGCATAACCTACATACTGTATGTAGCAATGTGCAACAAACTTTAAATATTACCCTGTTATACTTGTGACCCTTCTTCACTGGAGGTTTTTAAGCCAGATAGGGATGTTTTCTTCTCTGATTGTTTCAGTTTTCTTAGTTTTACAGTACTGAAGAATTATAAAACTCAAGTATTTCATAAGAAAAAACCTAACAATTGCAATTTTAAAAAATACACGGAAAAATAAACGTTAATTTTATGTAGTGGTGATGTTTGTTTTCTTTCATATCTTGTTAATGATCTCACAGTGGCAATCACGATCATAGTGTGAGAGGTTTCAGGCAAAACAACAGATCCGAAATGTAACTGTATGCTTCTAAGCTAAAATAATTCAAATAAATTACAAGTACCCTAAAATCATGAACACATTAATTAAGTGCAGGAAAAATGTGTTTAGTCCTGCAGAACTGTGGTCATGATTATATTGTTTCAAAATCTACAGTTTACAATGTCGTGTTTACAAATATCCCCACTGGTTTAGTAAGTTGCCATCCTTTTTCCTTTTTGAGTCCCAAACAAAACAAATCGAGTTAGTTTTAATCTCCTGCACAAGCCCAGATAAGAGAGTTTTGTAAACAGAGGATGGATTGTTTATAAAATCCCTGCTCCCTCTTTTGCCCTTTGCTCGTAAATGAATGCAATTAAGGAAATGATATTGAATGAATGTTGACTTCAGTGTGGGAGAGCTGAAAGGCTTTGCATCGGAGGTCAGACTGAAAGAGCAATTAAAAGCTTAGCATTGCTTAAAGCCTCAGAAAAGTTGTTTGGGCTTGACTCACTTTGGGTCTGAAGAATATACCATAGACGGTAGAAAGTTCTGAGTAACAGAAATACACGCAGAGGTGGCGTCCACTTGCCTACTTGGCTTCTAGTATGCTTCACTGTGCAGGAAAACCCTATCTTACTCTTTCTTTGGCTTTAATCAGTGTGACACTGAGCATGAATCCTAAGCCCTTCATGACTTACAAAATCGTTTTTAACAAAATCAGTTTTACTGAAGTCCAACCCAACATCTTTTAATAAAAACAAAAGAACAAAAAACAGAAAGAAGAACCTGTTAGCAGCCAAGATGCCTTTAAGCAATGGTCTAAACATAACATCTTTGTGCTGTATTTCTCGAGTACTTTAACTCACTGCTGAAACATTTTTCATCCTCAGTGGTCTTTCCTTATAGGGACACCACTTAAAAATATCTTATTTACATTAGGAAGGCACATGATTGCATACCACATTTTTTTTCCAAAGAAATAAAAGGGCTTACAACTCAACAACTCTGGTCTGTGACATACAGTAAAGTAATAAATAGCCTACAGAAAAAAAATTACTGTTCTTGATTTAAGTGTTTGAGTTCTAAAAATTTAATTCTTGATAAAACAAGTGTGCAACATCCAGCATAATTACTGTTTTTCTTTCTTTGCATTTACGTTTGTAAAAAATTAAAAGATTTCCTCTAAAATGAGACTTGTTATGCAGTGAAGATTCATTCTTGGTGCTGGGGCTGGAAATGGAAGTGTGACACTTGTGTAAAAATGTACTTAGTAAAAGAAGAAAAAATAAAAAAAATAAGTCAGTTAAAATGTAAAATGTCTAAGAAAGCATTGCTGCTCTGCAATGTCTTAATGATGGCGGTGGAGGTAGAGTCTTGTGATAAATGATGCTGTTAAAGTCTCTACGAGGAACTTTTAACCGGTTCTGAAGCATCTAAATTTATTATTGATGCCTCATGTCTTCCCTACATCAGCAAATGAGACCATCAGTGAGAAGATTAGAGATTACTTTTATGTCTGTTATGTCCAGTCTGCTCAGTCAGAGGAAACACTGCAAAATGCTTTATGGCACACAGACTGGAAGAAATATTTTGTTGTTTATGAGCATGATCGAACCGCTGTTCTCTTTTTTTACTATCTTTGGATCAGGAGGATATTTTTCTTTAGATCATTTCAATATTTTGTGTTCATGGTCTAACTAATATAGTGAAAATAAGTTTCTTTTATCCTCTTCCAAAACAAATGCTCATGCTAGACTTTTGTTCACATGCGCCACTACAGTCAACCCAAAATGAAAGTTCTGTGATGGTGCTTTAAAATAAAGAACGCCTTTAGCCTGTACATGCATAAAATGTTAATCCAAAAATCAACAAATATCATCAAAGACCATGTGATACAAATAAAACCCCAAAAACATCCAACCATAGAACATTTCTCATTTTGTGCATAGAAAATTAACTCTGCGTCTCATGCAGTGTTCTTGTTCCGGAAGTTGCAGCACTGGGACAGGACTGACTCATCATAACAATGACTAACACGACCTGTGAGTCCACTTAAAGTGACTGTCTACTCACAGAAAATAGAATTTGTACTCAAACTCTTGCCTGATATAGAAAAGGCTCTGCAGCCCACCCACAATTTTGAGCACTCAACGCAAGTTTTGCTGGGTTTCAGGAATAGTGCAGCCACCCCCACTCGAAGCTCATAGAAAAAATATGAAATCATGTCTTTAACTGTTTAGTTTGTATCACCGGATGCGCTTTATCAGTTCTGCTCTGAGTTTGGCATGTTGATATCAATATCTTAGTCAGGAGGTGCCTGAAATTCTGCAATATAACACAGCACAGCAATATTTTGACAGGAGGAAGCATGTCATTATCAGGGAATAGTTCAACTGTTTTGATGCCTCCCTCTGAAATTTTAGTGGTTAATTAATATTGCCTTAGTCCTCCTTGTCTACTTATACAGCACATAAAAAAATGTTTGCCAAGTGTTTTAGAAACAACTGAACATGCTGGTAAGGTAGTGAAAGGTAAGAATTGTAAAAAGGCAAAAGAAGAGTATGAAACTGAGGTTTAATAAAAACGTTCATAAAACCGTAAATTTACAGGTAACAACTAAAAGAGAACAGATTTCCTTGATTTAAAGTTGATGAGCCAAATGGCAAAGGCTCGAGGCTGCTGGAGTTTACCACATCATATATTACAGCAGTTAAACTTTAGAACAAAGTCACAAAAACAGACGTGAAAATATGAACTTAGTTATTTTAACAAGTCTGGTTATATTTCATATAGTAATAAGACTTAATTTTTAACTGTGACAGTGGCTTTGTGAGGCTTTTGCACAGCAGTGTTTAGCCCACATGCTCTCAATGACAATGCTAACATGTTGACGTTCAGTAAGTTCACCCTATCTTATTTTAGGGTGTTAGTGTGCTAATACTAATTCACAATAAACGCAAATTATAGCTGAGTCTAATGGGAATTCCATTTTGCAGGTATGTAAGTCTCATTCAAAGCCAATGACAAATTTAAGACAAATTATAGCAAATAACAACATATTTTGGCTATAAAACAACACAAACTGGTGACGTCTTGCAGTTGTGAAAATAATGTCTGGACACATTCACGTAAAATCACAGTTATAAACTCTCAGAGATGGTCAGGTGTATGAATCACGTGACTTTAAAGGGAATGAAAAACAAGTTTTTAACCTTGATAACCTGTCCTATGATGTAAAATAGTTAGCCTACTCACTTTTAACCCCTTTTTTGGTCTCCATCAACTGTCGAGAGAAACATTTAGCTCCTGAGCTGCTAAATGTTTCACCATATTCTTTCTGTCATTTGCAGCCTTGTGCTCAATACATTTTTGCTGGTATGTCTGGAAATAACAATGAAGTTATAAGATGTGAGCGAAAAACAATGAGCTGAAAGACATTAGAATGCTCCATAAAGAGTTGAGTAATAATTTCACATTCACGAGGTCATTTAATCCAAGCAAGCAGCTTTAAAATGTGGGAGCTGCAGATCAGAAAATGCTCATTGAAATGGATTAAAATGAGTTGCTTTTATGAACAAATGACTAACTGTTTATTTGTAAAACCTCCATTAGTGGGTGCTGTAGGACATTTGGTAGTCAGTGTCCTAAACAAACTAAAATTTCATCTCATTCTGCTCACATCATCTGTGTTCTTGGCAGCAGAGCAGGGCCCGTTGATCTAAACTAAGACAATGAGCCTATTCATGCCATTTTCTGTCACAAATAATTGCTTCGATAAGATTTACAGTAAGCATCATTGTGTCAATCACAATCTGCTTCCTGCCTCTGACATTTGCTGATAATGTGACAATCCAACAGCTACTGAAAGTGTTTTACAAAAAATAAATAATGTGCTCTGTGCGGTTTAATACTTGCACTTTCTAAACGTGTGTACAGCACAATGATTCCTTTGAGATATTAGGTTAATTTTAGTGATAGCAGAAGGTCTGCATTTGATTTTTTTTTTTTTTTAAATGCAATTTTTTGATTTATGGGTACTTTTTCATTTACCCAAGATTTATGAGTCATGTAATATCCCATAGGTATTATTAAAATTATATCAGATACCAATTTAACTCCACTCTTATTGAAAGAGTGTATGTTCTTATATTACATAAATTACTCAATCACCTTCTGTTACACTGCCTATTTTAACCATGAGGTGTAACTCTGAAAAAAACAAGACATCGAGGACTAAATTCTTCATGGATTCCTGTCTCATTTATACTATAAAACAATTTGAACAAAACTGCATTTTCTAGCTCTACAACATGTTTTTCCAGTTCAAAATAATTTTCCTGCGGTCATGTTACCAGAAGATTTTCGGTTTCTAAAAATAAATCCTGAATAACAGCTTTTCTGCTCACATCCCATCATGGGCCAGAACCTGAAGGAAGTCAAACAATCAGGAACTGAATGGATTCAAAAAGCTGATATGGGTGAGCCTCTATGAAAACATGATGGCCCCGCAGCACAAAGGCTCCTGAAAGATGAATGCACTTTGGCTGTGAATTGTAGGTGTGCAGATGAGAATGTTTTTTGTCCTCAAGGCACTCAGTAGGATGGGCAGGAAGGATGAGGTGGAGCTAAAAAAAAAAAAACTATGTAGGAGATACTGATACAGAAAAAGATTGATCAAGTCTGGTGTAATCAAAAACCTCAAAAACTTAAATTTTGCATCTCAGTGTGCATTGTGTGTTGCTCGGATAACGAGGTATCAGTAACAGAAAGCTATGCAAAACATTTTGGAAGTCAATCATATCCAAAGAATGTGTGTCAGTACAATTGTCTGATTCACACAGATCCTATCTCATGTTCAACATTAAAACAAAATATCCTCCATTCAGCCTGACTCCAGGACTTTGCTCGACATCAATCCCAGAGATTAACTGCATCCCAAAGTGCTCAGTGTCATGTGAAACAAGATACAGTGAACCAGCCCACCCTCTAAAACAAATTCACAGCAACTGTAGAAAGGAAATGGGAGTTGGTGGAGGTATTAAAAGGAATTAACAGTCTGAGTGGTGTGCCTGCACTTGGGATGGCCTGTGGAAATTTCCTGCATGTGTTAAAAAGGTTCCTTTGCCCTTGATTTGTACCTGGGGTTTACTGTTCGAGCTTCTCATCACTGTCCTTGAACTTCTGATTTTGAAGCTGTTTTGCTTAGTGGCAATAAAGGCGGAAGCTAGTTTTAGCAACAGTGAGCATATCTGCAACCTCTTGATACTTTTAATAAGAGTAAGGCCTGTAAGATGCTGTTAGTTTTGTTTTGCTCTCACAACCTGAACAACCATGCAAAACCCCAAATCACACTTAGGCAGAGAAATAACCGTTTGACAGTCCATTTAACATCATACCAGTGGTCTCAATGTTAGTGGTGTGTCTTTAAGAACTTTCACAAGCATGTATGTTCAGAGAATCCCTTTATTTCAAGGTTTATTTATTTATTTATTTTTGGTTAGCATTTAAGGTATCTTGTTTTAACAGCAGACCATATTTTAACTACTTCTGCATTTTGTTTTCTGACAAATGACAGTTAAACTGGAGTCCCATGTGCCACATAGCCACATAATATAGCCTAAGCTACTTTATGTTAAGAAAATTTTTTAAAAGATCATGTGAAGAGTAGTAGTTTTAACAGAAACCAGAGACTATCTTGCAAATACAAAAAAGGCCAAGTGAAGAGGGATTTCTCGGTTTATTTTTATTATTATCTTTTTTTTACGTTTAGGCATGCAAATTTCTGTCTAACCTCAATATAAATTAAATTTATCATAAAATGACTTATTGAATTTTTATTAATGGGAATAATCAAATGAAAACTTTATGAAGAGAGACAGCAGGCTGCATGTGTGAACAACACATGCATCGGTGACACAGATGCACTGCAGAGGGAGATGGAATGATTGTGGGTAAAGCACAGCAGAGAGTAAGCGGCCTCTCTTGTCAATTATATCTCTGTAATCTTAAGTGTGAATGTGGACTGAGGTGTTTAAAAAGTGACACAACTGTTCAAAATGGCAATGTCAAGATGCAGTTGTGCTCTGGGCATCACTAGCTGAGGCAAAGATGCATTTATATGATTCTCTTCATGTGTTTGCACTACTTATCCCAATCTAAACAGCCAATCAAAGGACTTCGTACCATTAAAATTTGGATTCTTTTTTCCACTGCTGTCATCAGTGCTCATTTACTGTGAATATTGCCTGAATAAAAAGTGAAGCCTTTACAGGCTGCATGTTTTTCCTCTTACAGTTTGGCACTGCCATGCAATATGCTGTATTTCCTACAGCTGAGATGCATTGCTGATCTTTTGTCTGCAACTTGTGCAATGGTAGTTGACAAAAATTAAACAAGTGAGTTGATATTCATTTCCATCTGCTACTGTTAATGCAATTATTAGGAATTGGGTTATTAAAATAAACTGTATAGGTGGAACTAATTCTCCATATGGTGCCATCGCAGAAGAAGATGGTGCAACAAGATGATGTAATTTAAAGTGCTCATGAAGTTTGCTAGATTGCCAAAACCCTCCTTAGTGACCATAGGACTTCATTGTCAGCAAAGAAATAGAAAATAGAACATTTAATAAAAACTGGATGGAAATGCACAGGTGTGACCAGACCCCAAGGCCAAAGTAGGGAAGTACTTAAAATTTAATCTGTACGTTTAAAATTATGTTAAAATTGACAGGAGTCACAATTCAAATCAACTACACTCAGTCAAAACACTTTATAGCAACCAGGTAAAATGTTTAAGCACGGAAGTAAGACACAGCACTCCGATAAAATAAAAACAAATTTCAAACACAGTGCTAGTCACACATGGAAAACAAAAACAAAACCATAATAAATAAAATCATGCACATGAATAAAACCTCAAATTTAAGCATGCATAAACACTGAATAAATAACCATAAAAGCAACACTTCTACCTTCTGACACAAGCAATGAGTCTGACTCTTCTGGTTATTACGTCATTAGGGGTGAAAAGACCATTGTCAGAGCTCCCACTGAATTTCTTGTGGGATGAACATGTCCTTGCAAATTTTGTCTTTCAAAGCTTAATTTATTGAGATCATTTATTTGCTGCTCTCTTAATCCGCTTAGTACACTGTTTTATTGAGGGAAGGCAATGTTGGCTGGTACATCAGTCCATAACATTAAAGGCCATGGAAAGATATCTTGACATGAATATGTGTCATTCTTCATACGTATCTTTAGTATAGGATCACTATCACACTTAAATTGTTTTCCAAGTATTTTAAACGTGTCATATAAATGAACAAATGTTCACTGGCTATAGATGAAGTTGCTGAATGAAATTCCCCCTTTTTTTCTCAGTTTCAAGCATCACCCATTTGTTTTATTGCATTTTACTTTCTCAGTGTACTTTACAATATTTTATGTCTGCATTGATCTAGGCTGTACAATCTGTGACATCTGACCTCAGAGCTGTGGATTCCCCAGATGTGTGCACTTGGCTCGTCTTAGTTCTCATGCAGCATGACCTTTCGTTGGCCTTCTGTCTGTTTTTACAGCTGTTATTGTTTTGTTGTGCTATCACAGCTAATTTCACATGGACATATCAAAAAATGAATTACATCGTTTGATCAAGCACAGTGTTGTGACACAATTTACTGCAGCTTGAAATGAGAATATTATAAATCATATTAGACATTGCATAAAAACTATGCACTGAATTTAGCATATTAAAGGGGTACTTTGCTTATTAGCAACCAGCTTTGTGTTGTTCCAAAATCAGCAGTATATTACAATGAATGCTGTTTATCTTCCTTCAGTCCTCCA
>JAPXVT010000006.1:28150066-28167958 GCA_029823135.1 Acanthurus reversus | reverse complement strand
TATTATTGGCCGTGTTCACAGGCTATAATTTCAATTTCTGAAATAAATTTCCCTTCACTGGCCGATACTTTATTGGCACTAAAAACTACCGCACGTCACTACTGACTGGGCTGTATTTAAACCAGGTTTTCTCAGGGCTCTCAACATTTCTTTCCACTCAAATTTTTCTGGATGCTTCTTGGAAAACTTAACAATGACACTGTTTCTTCTTTTGTACTGCTTTAAGTCCAGCTGCCAATGACTGTAATTATCACACAGAATGGCAGAGAAAAACAAACTCTTCAATTTTGTATGTACAGCTAAATACATGTCTAATTTATGGTGCTAATAAGGTAAAAGTACATTTATTATATGACAAAGGGAGACTTACAGGGAATCCAGCTTGACCAGGTAAACCAGCTCCTCCCTGCACACAGACACAGATTCACACAGAGCTCTGCTGGACTGCTGCTCTCTGTTTGACTACGTGACAAACTATCATGCAAACTGACTTTACAGTTACATTAATGTGGAAGCAAATACAACTTATTTTGATATGAACCCATTGTAAAAGGTAGGTTGAGAAATAATTCCACTTTCACTCAGTGTAGATAAATACAGCTGTCAATAACGATTTCTAAAATGGACACTGTTGTTTGGACTGTTACTGGATTTAAAGCCAGTAACAGTCCAAGCCAGACAAGTTTGTCATCTTAGACTGTCAGTCTGTCTCTGTGCTGGTGCTAACAAATTTGCTCAAGAAGAACAAGAAAGGCAGGCGTGAATCAGTGAATTGTATGTTTTCACATCTTAGCATGTCACAGTTGACAACAACTCCACAGTTATGATTACAGAAGAAAAATCAACTTTGTGTTTAAAAAGTTTTGCCAAATGTTCAGAAGTGTTTAAACATCACATTTACACCAAACACAATGACATCTCAGTAAGAAGTCATCCCGGGTTTAAAAAGATGAATACAAAGCTTCATGTGAATACATAAACAGTGTTCCTATGCAGCCCCAATGCATGTTCAAAACACACACACACACACACACACACACACAAACCTACAATCTGCTGCTATGTTGTTCAATGGTGGAAACATGCACACAAACCTGAGGTCCAACGCTGCCGGGGACGCCTTCGAACTGTAGCGGCACCACAGAATGAAGAAGTACATTGTTAGTGATTATGTCATGGTCTGGGTGAATACTCTTTTCTGATTGGCTGACAGGTGTACAATAAAACCATTTAACACAAATAGTTTGGCTCAAGTTTAACACTGTTTAAAATCAATTTGCCACTCGACTCCTGACTACAGCAACACGAAAGCGCGCCCGCCATCGGAGAGGGTGGGGCCAACAACTTAGCGGAGCAGGCTAGAGGATACTGTTTTGTTAGTTTCACCCTGAGACTGTAAATACAATCGGGCTGTCACTTTTTATCTAAAGTTCAGATATTTGTTCAAATGTGGATTGAAAAGTTCATAATTGAGCTGTGATGACCTGCTCGACGTGTAAACTGCAGTCTATAAGTGCATCGTCCCCTGAGCTAACCATCGTCACACTGCGATTTAAAAGGTGCCCCTCCCTCCCTGCCCCGGTCTCTCTACAGTCACACCGGCACTCGGGTATTGAACATGGTAAACAGCAGCAACAAAACTTTTCATGGCCCACATTTATAAGGAATGACGATAAGAGAAGCATTCAAGAGACATAAAACTCACTCGGTAACTTTAGTTGGTAAGATGAACCTGTAAGCTCAGAGCTGTCACTCAAGTTTGCTTCCTGTTACATCTCTCCTCCCTCTCTCACACACGACACACGCTGAGCTAACAGACATAAATATTTTTCTAGAAAATGACACGACAATACGACAGTATCCTGATCCTCCTTCGCATTAATGTCACAAAGTACAGACACAATTAACAGAGTGACGATGTAACGTTACTGACGTAGTTGACTCAACTTTAGGTGTTGGGTCATTTTAAATTAATTCAAACTTTTTATTTTTTCTTTTTTTTTAAGTGACAGCCCTGAAATATATCACACTTCAGTAAGTGTTGAAATTATTTTAAGCGAGAATGTAACCTCATAGATTTCCAACATGTGCTCAGTTTATCCAGATAACGTCTGTCTGTAAATCTGTGGTGAAGTTTTGGAACTTTTAAGGAGGTGCAGCTCCTTTAATGCGTCCATAGCATTTTGGAATAATTCTGTCATTCAAATCAAATCTCACAGATGACTGTAGCTGCTTTGTTAGTTTGTCTGAATGTAGAGTTGGGCGATCTCGTCCACTGTCACATCGTCATGTCTCATTCCTGTAGTATCACTGTAGATGGACACTCCGTTAAAATGAACACACTACACGAGTACATCATGAACACAGTAATCTAACATGTTAGTGCACTATCGGAAGAATGCCATTTGAGACATAGCCTGAGACAACCCACTTGATTGTACAGGGGACTGTAATTAACAGTTACCATGACAACGGTAAGCTTTTTCTTCATATCTTTTAGATTTTGTGGGCAAAATTTTCACCAAAACTTTTGAACTAACTTTTTAATTCAAATTGTTTGAAAATGACCATCGTTAAGCGGGAGAATTAACTTGTAGGCGTGCACGTGCTTCACATCAGGTGGCTCTTCGCCTCCATGTCGTGCCTTCAAACCGTTCAAACCAACATACTTGTTGATTTTGCCTTTTGGATTTCAGTCTAGACGAAACTGCCTGAAACCAATTCAAACAGTGCTGGCGTCGTTCTTTTTAAAATGCCGCTTTGAAGCATGTCTGCTGCTTTGTTTTTGGTCTCTTACCTTGCCAGACGTCTGGTAGATGATTTGTCCTGGTGGTCCAGGTGGACCTGGTGGACCTGGGAGTCCGGTTCCATCTCGACCTGGCTCACCCTAAAACCACAACATGTAGAAAAGAAAAAGATAATGCAATGAACTACTACGAATGACAATTTACTAAAGGTGCACAAACATGCAAAAGTGAGTACTGCATATTGCAGGGCAACACTGGATGAGCACTTTGCTGATGAACGTGTAACTGAACAGATTTTCACCTTCTCTCCTCCGTCTCCTCTCTCCCCCTTTGGCCCCTGTAAAAGTAAAGAGGAATGAGACAAAAGGTCCTGTTTAGTGACAAACCCCTGCTTACAAGAGTGTGACAGGAGGAACTAACTTCTGATTGAAAATTTACATTCATTCACACTTGAGCACGACTGATATATCCGTTTGCCATGATTATCGGTCGATATCGACCTATCACAGATTAACTGTTATCTGTGTATATGTTCCCCAAAATCAGTGGATACTGAAACTGTATCTTATGGCTGGAAAAATCTCCAACTAGCGATTTAAAAATGGTGTAATGGTGTCCAGCAGAGGGCAGCACGTTATTTAATCACTAATAGTAAGTCTTTACTGTTCAGTGCTCTGATGTTTGGAATAAAGTTTGATAAAATGTGAGATACCCTGCCTCCATCACAGATCTTTGACACAAATATGTGATAACCACATTCAGCCAATACCACATATGACATTGTCCGATATATTAGATATTGATATTTTCTTGCTCCCTAATATCAGTATTGGCCCCAAAAATCCCAAATCAATTGGGGACTAATTCATACATGTTCATTTCAGAAGATTACGCCCCTCCCTTTTCAGAAACAAGTGTTTTTAAATATTAGATGTAGGAAAAACTTAATTTTCATTTGAAAGTTTCAAGAAATGCCGTTAAAGATCAAATATTAACATTATCAATTCAAAACTGGCTACTATACACATTTCGACAGATTAGACTTTGTTATTGATATATTGCCTCTAAACATTTTGGGTAACTCAAGGTCCATTTACTAGCCTTCAAAGTAAAAGAAGTTTATCCAGGTGTTCTCATGTGACATTATCACACAGCTTTCACACATCTAACATTGAGCAGAAGCACTTTGCATTCTGATGTTTCATAAGAGTGTCAGCTGTGGAGTGACATCATTCTCTTACCTGAGGTCCGGGGAAACCGTCCAACCCTGGTTGTCCATCTCTTCCTACAGAACCCTCACTGCCCTTCTGACCTGGTAGACCAGGAAACCCAGGTTTACCCTGCAGACATACATTCAGTTACTACTGTACATGAAGGTTTGCTTTACTTTTCATCAGACTAAAAACTAAAACCCAACCCTGTGCAGCCTCTTTCTGCTCTTTGGTTTGGTTTAGCAGTCAACATGATGGCGCTGGACCAAACCAAACCTCACACACCAGTGAAAATGAATCTTTAATATTCCTGTTTCTGCTGGATGTGCAGGCACATATAGAACTGTTTGCTAATATGCTAACTTGGGGAAAAACTGTTACTGTGTTACAAGCAGAGAGGAGGATCATGTTTTTTGCTAGCATCGTCTATGGGCACAATCCGCCAACACAGATGATTTTTTTGTTTTGTTTGAGCATCTGTCACATCAGCATTAGGCTAAAGGTGAGTTTGACTGCTTTGCCTTATATTTCTTTAAACAAGGACCCTTTTGATGCAGTAGTTTGCTTTAAAAGTAGAAAAACAATGGAAGCTGAAGAAGAGGGCAAGAGGAACAGCTCCTGACAGATAACTGGAAAAAATCAGAGACTTACTGGAAGTCCAGGCAAGCCAGGAGGACCCTGAAAGGAAATACATTTGCCTCGGTTATTTGCAAGTTCTACATATGCTCTTTCACAGTAAACACAGTAATTACTTCAGTATACATCACAAACCTGTCTTCCTTCTGGTCCTCTGATGCCAGGATGTCCATTAGTGAAACCTGCAGCAGAGCCCTCCATGTCATCCTTCAAAGAGCCACATTACAGACAAATTTTAGTTTCTTCTACTATCAAAATGTATCTTCACAAAAAGTAATGAAAAACTTACAAATCCAACACGATAACTTGGACCAGGAGGCCCGGGGGGTCCAGGTGGGCCAACAGGTCCCCTGGGTCCAGGCAGCCCAGCCAGACCAGCCTCTCCTGGAGGTCCCGGTAGACCAGCATCTCCTCTGGCTCCCTGTAGGATGGAGTAACAAGAAAGAAAAAAGGAAATTCAAAGATTTCATCTTTTGTAAAGTGCATCGAAACAAAGTAAGAAAGTGTGTTTGTCTTAAAATGTATTGTCAGGAACCTCAGACGTCCTGCATGAAGCTGTTAATACCTGTGTCACGGAGGATTCAGTTGTCAGTACTAGAAAGTTCACAGTGTAAAGTAACTGCACAGGCTCATTATTCTAGGACCGAATTCAGATGTCATCAAATGTTAAGCTGAACCACAGCCAGCACCCAGATTAAACCTGAAGTCAAGTCTGTATGTGACAATATCTGACAAACATTTGCATGTTGTTGAAGACACAAATCCCCCTGGACGGCTGACGCCCTGCAGTCCAGTTTCCTGCTGATGGGAAGGCTTAGGGAAGTAGGAGGTAAATCATGAGGCAGCAGATTGGTGAGAAAAGAAAGGTAGGAGCTTGACTGGAAGAATGAAAACGATGAGAAAAGCTTCAGAAACACTGGATCAAAGTAAGATTTGTCATTTTTGGTTATCATATAGGCACCATCATACAACATGCTTACAATTAAATACATCTACCTTCTTCTCGGGATATTAATGAAGAGTTCATTTGCATTTGGCTGTTTTTGAGAACATATGTCAGTAAGCTGCAACTACGTTAAGGTAAAATAGAAAACAAACAAACAAATGAAGTCATTATTTCGCACCTTCTCTCCAACCGCTCCCGGAAGACCCAGATCGCCTGAATCCCCCTAGTGGTGGAGAAAGGGTATGACTAGTTTAAGTCAAACAGAAATTTCAATTCACTTTACTTTTTGTGAGAGGAAATATAAACTATGATAATATTTTGGCTATTCTGCACTGACACTTATGTATTTGTCAAAACAAATGATGATAGTTTTTGGAGGAACAGCATCAGAGCGTCAAGCATCCATAATGAAAAAAAAAGAAATTAAAAAAAAAAGCCGACTGGATTTCGTTGTGCATATATCAAGGCAAATGCCTTGTACCTGAAAACCTCCCGGGCAGTAAACTTTATTCTCATTACTGTGTCTCTTTATAATCTTCTATTAATTACAAGTACACTGATGTTGAAATCTGTTTCACCATGTATCCCATAGTCCTGTGCTGTAACCTTGGCTCATTATTCATTGCTCAGTGATTCAAAGAATGACACAGCACGCAGTAAATGGAGATCTTTTATATTAGCAAACTACGCAACATCTAACAGTGTCAGTCCCTGGCTGTTTGACTGACTGTGAGGTTTAAATGGAACTACAAGAGTTCCCCACCAAAAAGAATATTACACCAAAAAAAAAACAAAACAACTGTTTTGTCAACAAACACCTTGGATAGACCATCTTCACTAACTCATGTTCACTAAGTTCACTTTGGAGGAGCCTTTCAGCTGAAGTTCTTTAGATGCTTATTATCACATTTTGTTAGTCATTACAGAAGAAACTGTCATTTTTACACAGCTGTTACCTTTTCTCCCTTGGGACCAGGAACTCCTGGGAGGCCATCGGTCCCCGGCAAACCAGGCAAGCCCTGGAGGTCACATGATTTGGTTCAGATACACAGTAATGGTTGATTTGGTCAGACTATTTGAATCAGAGTGCAGATTTAGAGAATTATTCAGCTATCAATACAAAGACACCCACAGGTTGACCAGGTGTCCCATCTTTTCCTGGCAGTCCAAATGCCCCAGAACTCAATCCTGTGCCTCCCGTAGAGGAACCAGGAGGACCAGGAGGACCAGGAGGACCTGGTGGGCCGGGCAGTCCCTAAAATAAACAAAGAATTCTTTGTCTTCTTGAAAAAGGCATATTTACAGTTACCTTTGAATTTACTGATGATTGTTAACTTTTCAACAAAGATGATTTGTTACTGTTGAGAGTAAAACTTAAAATGGAAATTCTTCTCACTCGAGTAGATTCCAGATCTGGGTAGCCTGAGCCTTCCATGTCCACAAAAGTCTGAAATACATTGAAATCAGTTTTATTCACAAAAAACAGTCTCGTTCTGTTGTGTACCATAAAGCAACTGAGACCAAGATTAACTCACAGATCTGAGTCCTGGTCCTGGAGGTCCTGGAGGTCCTGGAGGTCCCCTGGGGCCAGGCTGACCCTCTCCACGGTCTCCCTGCATACACGAGACTCATTAGGACAATTCCTGTTTCACACATTCGACTTTGACAATGTTCCTCTTCATTTGACTCTTATTCAGTGAGTTCACTTTGCATCCAACCTTTTCTCCTTTAGGTCCAGGGTCACCTGGAGTTCCTGGGAAACCTGGAGGTCCTTCAGGACCCTGTGATAAGGAAAGAGTCATGAAATATGTATTTAACACTCCATCATCTCTTAACCTTTGGTAGTTGATAAGAGTTTAAGTTGGTCACTTGGTTATTGATATCGTGCAGGAGTAGAACAACTTACAGTCTTTCCATCCTCTCCAGGATCACCCTGTGAGGTCGAAACACAAGTCCTCTGAGAATTACTCGAAATTTTTATCCAGAAAAATTGACTTGACATTTATATCTTCAATTAAGTTATAACTTCATATGTGAAAATTTGAACAACAGAAACAAAGCACAGCACATCTGATGTGTTTTTCACATAAAGAATCAACTTGGGTCTACTAACTGGCTCTCCATCAGTTCCTGGTGGTCCCTGGGGGCCCGGGGCACCTTGTGGTCCAGCTGGTCCTCGGGGTCCAGGGATACTGGAAGCAACTGAACCGTCTTTGCAGGTGGCAGCTGAGCCGTCACTGCAGACTGAAAACTCAGTTGCGGGCCCTGAAGGGCCAGGGGGCCCTGGGGGCCCAGGGGGGCCAGTCTCTCCCTTAACTCCTTGGTAGCCAAAGCCTGCATTGCCCTAGAGACAAGAAAGCATCAGTGTTAACTGAGGAAGTTAATACAGAAACATGATTAAAAATCTCCATCACTTTGCTTCTACATGGTGACAACAGGGTTGTTTGTTGTTTGTTTTGTTTCTGAGACCAAATAATAAGAAGTGATGCTGACTAGAGCTGAAGGTACTGTGAACGTTGTCCAACAACATTACTACATTCTGTGGTTTAGCAAGACCAGAAGAGAAAGAAATGTGGCAAAAACATGTTGGCCGATTAAGAACTGCAGAAGTGTTGAGGGCCGACGCTGAGCTTCGAGGAGTCAGCTGACGAACCCAACGCCAGCGGCTGAGTGGAGAAAACCGCTGATGTTTGGATGGAATCCTCTGGAAACAGGCTTTGGGCCTCAACAATCAAGCAAAGACATAGATGAGTTTGAAGGAGGAGTTTTTTGTTTGTTTGTTTTAACAGATTTCGATACGAGGATAAACAACTTGACATGCACCGTCTTGTTTTTGAGGGGTCCTAAGAGACACACAAACAAGACATAAGAGACACATAACAACACACACAAGAGCTTTCCACCATCCTAAACCACACCTACTCCCTCTGTTTTGAGTGTCATCTGTACAAAAGTAAACAAAATAAACAGAGAGGAGTTCAAATTTAAATTAAAAAAATAATAATAATAATCACGAGCAGGGCAGAACAGGTCCTGCAGAGACATCTCACGCCCAGAGCAGACAAGAGTCAAACTGTCCCCCTTGTCTCACAGGCATGAGTGTCAGAGAGCTGCTCGACAATGACGAGCAACGAGATCAGCTGACTCAAATCAAAGTGCCAAAAGTCACTAACAAAACGAGATGATCTCTGAGTTACCTTTGCTCCCTTCTCTCCTGGTTCCCCCTGAAAATTCAAACAAGAAGCAGAGACGAGTTAGTTTGATGCAGAGATGCACACTGTCTGTGTTCAGCTCTTACAATTTACAATTACTGATGTAATTCACTGTTCAAAAGTCACACACAAACACACACAACACACGCACCCTTTAAAGTAGCAGGTCCTAAAATAAATACAATAAAAACTGTAAAAGAAAGTCATATAGAAAATTGAAGGACCGGCAGCTCCCTCTAGTGTTCATTTGTGTTATGTCATTGCTCTTGTCTTCACTCAATACAGTTACTGTCATCAAACCTTCAGAGGGACAAATGACTTTCAAAATGTTTTCTGGCATCATCGTCACCCCACAAACTGCATGACAGACATTAGACTGTAACCTGCAGACACAAACGTGACACCAGCATTTTAAAAACGGTGCGAACCTTCTCTCCACGCACTCCAACACGTGAGCTGGAGCTAAAGCCGGATTCTCCCTTCGGCCCAGCTAGACCGCTGTCTCCTTTTTCTCCTCGCTCCCCTCGGTCACCTTTTTCTCCTTTGGCCCCAACCGGCCCTGAAGACAACCGCAAAGGACAGAGTCATTGAACCCTCATGAACAGACCTTTCAGAAATGATAAATGTTTGTATCCTGCATCCCACACAACAAACAGGACATTTCCTGTGCCCAAGAGAAAAGAAGAAAGGGGAAAAGAAAGTGACTTTTTGCTGGATGGAGTGAGAATCCCTGTGTCCACGGCTGTGATTTAAAGGCCACACCTGCATGCGTGAGATTTATTTTCTGCTGTCCAGCAAAATTGACCTTAAACTTTTTCCATGAATGTGTCACTTTCAGCAAAGCTTGTCAAGGTCAAGGTCACATTTATTTCTATAGCTCATTTGAAACTTCCGAAGTTTACCAAAGTGCTTTACAAGAACATCAATAAAAGCACCATGCAATGTAAAAGAGATGTAAATATCAAATACAGAAAATGACAATAAAATAAAACTAAAATACATATAAACACGAGGCAGTACAGATGTCACAGGTAATCAGGTCTGGCTCACAACAGGTCCAACAGCCAAGGAGAAAAGGTGAGTTTTTAAAGAAGACTTAAACATCTCCAGTGATGCAGGAAATGCGGCCCACTGCGACATTTGTCTAAAAGTCAAACATCTTCGACTCTGCTGAGGTGCACAGCGAATAATGTCAGCTTCAAGCCCACTGTTTGTCAGGAGGTTAGCGGTTTGAATTCAGCCATGAAAAGTGGATCCCTGCATCTGAATGGATACATGAGCTTTTACCTCTGACTGGAAAAAATAATGCCACACATCAGAGCATCAGAACCTAAGTTTACAGGAGAAACTGGTCCTGCACGTCCAATCCTGGTTATTTCAAAGAAATGAAAATCGGTCAAAATCTACCAAAATTGTTTTTCTGTCCCTTTTTCCATCTTCTCCCTCTTACTACTTTTCTCTCTTTACTATAGCTTTCTAATTTCCATCTTTCTTTGTTTTTTCAAAGGACTATCGCCTGAACAGCCTCGGTTTATACAACATGTCCACCACCCTGCATGAATTCCACAGAATAAAACCCATAGATTCATGCATTTACACCCCTGGGGGCTTTTTTGAATCCATGTGAGGTCCCGCATGAAGAGTACACATGAATTAAGCAAAACATCAGAGCAGAGGTTAAAAAAGGAAATAAAAGTCAGTGGATTTGGACGCTTTAACCCCTTTCCACCCACCTGGTGACCCGGGAAGTCCGAGCTTAGAGTCCACAGACACTGAGCTACCTTCAGAACACAATGCAAGATACAGTGTAAAATTAAAACCAGTTCAGGTCAGTTTCACGGATGCCGCAGTTGTTATTTTATCCACTCAGTCATGGTCGGTTTTGATTTTTCGAGTTTGGTCGGATCAACAAGGGGCTTCTTTGATCTTAAAGCACATATGTTATCTAAACTTACTGTGGTAACGAGCCACAAATTAGCAAACCACCTTAAATAAAATCAGATACAGCTGCAAATAAACACTGGTGGAGATACTGTAACTTACACAGGCCTTAAATGTGTCAACATACAGTGTTTCACACCCTGCTTTGCAACATGTTGGTGTTAAATATGAAGCTCTATAAGATAAACAATCTCTACAAATAACATTTTATGCATCTGGAAATAAATCCACCAGGTCCCGATCACTCTCTTTAAACACTGGATCAGATGCTGAGTCTCTGCAGTCAATACAAGATCTGTCTGCGGTAGAGTCGGTCTTCAGAGCTTTTCTGTTCATTTTTACAGGACAGAGTGTTTACAGATACTTTCCTCAAGATACTTTTCTCTTCAAACAAGTTTTTTTCTCTGTGATGAACTTCAGTTCACATCTAATCATGATGACTGAGTTCTAAGAGACTTCAATCTTTGTTTTTACCGCTGATGTTGATACTCAATCAAAGCCACATTTACTTCATATGCTTGTACACCTTTGTGATCCAAACAGAAAACGCTGCAGTGAAAAAAAATATTTTGCTGTGATCCAAATAACAAGCAACACCCTCTCTGCTCATCACAGCTTCAAAGTTAGCATTACTCCATATGTCCACTAGATGGAGACATGCAGCCATGCATGGTGAAGCGATATGAGCTCTGTCAAACATTCTCTCACCAGGTGAGCTGCATCTCGTGTGAGCCTGTGGAAGCACAGTGTGTGTTTCCATCTTTGAAGGTAAAGTCATATGTTTATGACAGACAGAAAGATGTCTGCACGAGCAGAGGGCTTGTTTTTTACTCACAGGACAGAAAAGATTCAGACTTTAGCGAGAGATCCTTGAATAATGTAAAGGAGGTGTTAGTGTGTCCTGATAAACTCACCTGTTGAAACTGACACCTCCTCCTTCCTGATCACTGGTGGCTGCTGGATAGGCCGGGAAGATGGGGGAGTCGTCTGCAGGGAAAAAAATCCAGGAACACAGAGAGACGTGAATTTAAAAAACAAAACAAAACAATGGATGATATTTACTGAAAGCTGCACTAAGCCTGCTCTACATTTTAAGAGTCAGGCTGCTCTGCATCGTCCCTGCGTGGGAAAACGTCGAGCTTGTTAACTTTAATCCCAAACAATCCTACAGAAACACTCCATTCACTCACACTGCTGTTTACAGTTTGTGCAGCTGAAGCTCTCTTTTTCCCAGCTCTGCAGTGACACGGCTGAGTCAACATGTGCAGGCAAAACACGAACAGAGTGAGTCGTTTATGTGTTGATCTGCTGCTCAGACCTTCCTGCTAAACTCTGTTTATGTGAACGTTACGAAAAGAACACAGCTGTGACAGTTCCATCATTCAAACAACCTGTGAATTAAAAATGTGCATATGCATGTGTGTGTGTGTGTGGTCATCTAACTGCTGCCACTCCAAACCCCGTCATTAACCTGCAGCTAAACTTCTTTAATGCCGTCAGTCGTACCTCATCCTCGATTATGATCGGCTGAGTCTGTCCCCGACGCCCCTCTCATTCCCGATCATGATCCTCACCTGTTCCCAATGAACCCATTTACCTGTGCAATCTTCCAAACAGGTGTTTTTGGAGCATTATACAACTTTCTCAGCCTTTTTTGTACCAACTTGTTTGAAACATGGTGCTGCTGTCAAATTCAGCTTAAGGATGAATTTACAAAAATCACTGAAGTGGACGAGGTCAGACACTGAATATGTGGTTTTGGTCCCTGCATTTTTCTTTAACCTTTACACTGCCTTTCTGTAGCTGTTACCATTAACGTATTTTATGAAATACTTCTTCAGAAATGGTAAAGGGAAACATAAAATCTGAGAAATGTCCTCAGTTTCGCAAAAAGTCTTTATGCTCACTTGAGGTGGTTTTGCCTTTGTTGAAAAATGGTCCGTGTGCGAAATGAGAAACAGAAACAGATGTGTTGAATAAAATGTGACGTAGCGAATATTTATCAGCTGTTTCTGCTGCCAAAAAGAAGAAGCAGAGGAAGAAGCGGTTTCTGCCGTCTTTCCTAGATATTCCCCCAATGCACAAAACATGGCTGCTAACAACAACAACAACTGCTAACAACAACAACAACAACAACAGGTACGTTTAAATGCGTTGATTTCACGACTTAAATCTATCCTGGGAAATCTGTTTTGGGGTCAGTTTCAGTTGTTTTCAGACTGCCAGGACAACTTGTTCTGTTTTCAGTCTGCAAACTCTACTTCTTCTACTGTTCATTACAGCGATGCCTAATGACGTCTTTACTGCCACCTTCTGACCAAACTACACTTTGCAGCAAAGTTTATTCACTCCAAACCAGTTAATGGAAACGCTCCTAATTTGTGTTTTCTTTTTTGCGTGATTTCAAAAGTTTTCTTATGATTTGCTTCACATTTAAAGGAGACGTGGCTTCTGCTTGCATTTTGCTGGAAAAGCTTCAGAGTGAAGAGGGGCTAGAAAACAAAAGACAGACTGTCAGCCTCCAGTCTACCTACAATCTTCCCTCACTGAACACACAGCAGGGCTGACAGACGCGACAGCAGGAATGGAGGATTTGGGGGAGGGGAGGTCAGTTCTGCTCCCAAATTGCCTTTGGGGTAAAAAAGAGAGGGGGTGGAAAAAATACAAATACCCCTGTCTGTGGCTCATTCTTCACCAGTGACACACCTCGAATTGTCACCTGTGGAATTCTGGGAGCAGTGGGAAGAAGAATGGTGCAGCGGGGGCGGCTGAGGGGCCAAGTGAAGCGTGTCGATCATTAACCAGTTTCCTCTCTGGGAGACTTTTCTCCCCGCCGTGTTGCACAGCGCCGGCTATGCTAAGAATTTGGCCGGACCATTACTGATTACTGTTCTGAGTTGATGTATGTATTAATGAGATAAAGAATACGCAGCTTGTGCACTCCTTCACCTATCCATCATGGCGGGGGATGACGGGTGGGAGGCTCCAGCCGTTAGAACAAAGTGTTGATGGATTTGAAGCACAACCTCCTGAATATCAGAGCAGGTATGCAGCTGCTTTGGCAATAAACATATTCCACCTCTGCAGCAGCCTCG
This sequence comes from Acanthurus reversus, assembly GCA_029823135.1. Taxonomy (NCBI): domain Eukaryota; kingdom Metazoa; phylum Chordata; class Actinopteri; order Acanthuriformes; family Acanthuridae; genus Acanthurus; species Acanthurus reversus. The sequence continues at coordinate 28,154,170 of JAPXVT010000006.1, read as the reverse complement.
AATGTTTTTTTTCCCTTTTTTTTAGCTGCATCACAGAGGGAACTCAGTGGAATTTGTGGTTAGGATGAAAGAAAAACAGTCAGTTTATCATCAGTGGTTGCTGTGTTTTCTGTGCTGTTTGCTGGAGATGCAGTGGATTCAAAGTCATCACAGCTAAAAACTGCAAACATCACTTTGCTTCTCCTGTGAGATCAACTTGTCTTGAAGGAAACAGAACCTAATCAGCAGTAACTGTAGCTCGGTTGGTGGAGCAGGCGGACGCCCCATGTGTCCTCGCTGCGGCAGTGCCAGGTTCGATTCCCCATGGCTCTTTGCTGCCTGTCATTCACTCTCCCTCCCTGATTTCCTGTCCATTTCTTCAGCTGTCCTATCAATAAAGGCACAAATAGCCCAAAACGTAGACCTGAAATAAAGTAAAGAGGATTTTAAGTAACTGTACAATTAGTGCAGTACCTGCTGCTAAATGTGCACAACTAAACCAGTGACTTAGTTTTAAAGTTAAGAGTTTCATAGACGGACACACAGCAAAGTTACACCAGACTCTGACATTGGCCATTTTACAGGATACAGACAAACTCAGCATGACTGATGGGTTACAGGCTCGTGTCATGACGGACGAGAAACTTAAAGTCAATCGAAACGTCTGGGAGGCAAATTGTGATTATGTGGCTGCGCGCAGACACACGGACACGCCGTGCTGCGCTGAGCTCGGCTAACGAGGCTGAACTTCCATCGATTCGATCAGACTGAACTCAGAGGATTATGACGCAGTGTCGTGTGTTCAGCAGACGCACGAATCATTATGCACACATAACAGATATGTCACAGTGATTAGAAACTCTATTTTTAGCAGTTAAGATGATTAATTATTAAGCTGCACGAGCTTTAACAAGAAAACATTTAACCGGATATTTTTAGCATCGATTCTTCACATGAACACCAACATTTGGTTAAGAACAGAGCGGCTGGCATAAAAAATGTTATTTCTAATACAGAGGCAGTTAGTATATGAAAAGTTATTAATTATGCAAAATATTAAAAAAACAACACAAAGGAGATCTTTTATTGATCACAAGCAGGAATTGAATATATGATTTATGAGTCTAAATCATTTCCTTTGTGGCAAGGAAGGAAACAGGAGACATACTCGAGAGGAGTCAAATTTACTGAACCACTCTTTTACATTTATAGACTAATTATTTATTTATTTATGTTTATAGACTATTTGATTTGACAATAAAAGGATCATTTCTTTCGTGCAGATTTACAGTTTTCTCCTTTTTATTCTGGCGTGGGTCTGCAGCTGAACACTTCACTAGACGATAGAGAAGTTTCAGACATTTTAGTTGTGTGATTTATTATTCATGACAGTTTCACAGATTAACAAAATGCACAATTACTTTATTTGGATCAGTTTTTACTATTTATGGGTTGCCAGCTCAAGACTAGTCAGCATTTTTCCTTCTAGTTCGAGACAAGTCAAGCCTTCAGGCACTGAAGCCTCAATCAAGAACGACTTGAGTTCACGTCTCAGGTCTGAACTCTGAGCAGAGTCGATCTTTTAATACACAAAGTCATACATTTGTTCAACAAAGTGTTTTTTGTAATATTAGAAAATGGAATTTTAAGTCAGTTGTAATCTTTCTTGATGGGCATTACAATTAATTTCTAAAAACAACCAAGTCTAGATCCACGTGACTACATTTCTGTATTATTTAATTAATTTATTTTTTGTTTCGGCGTCCACGCAGCTGCAGCTCATTCAAACCTAAAAAGTCCAAAGGAACTGTCTGAAAATATTGCATTTCAGTCGCGTCGCTCTTTTCACAAGTCGAGCTGAGACTTTTGGAACCGATGACACGGACACACACGTTTGCTTCCTAAGTGGGTCTGATCAGACGCGATGTGTACTCGGATTCGATGTGCCTGTGTCTTGTGACCCATTTCCGAAAGAAAACAAACAGGCTGTGTGCATGTATGAGCCGTGACGACCAGCGCTTCATTTGACATGCGTCATAAAACTCAGCCGTTGCCGACCTCGTTGTCTCCGCTCACAGTTCCACCTTGTCGTCAGTCCAAGCTGAGATGTATCTGGTCGTACTTTTCACAATCCTCTGTGCATTCAGAATATGAGCAAATGGTCATGTGATGTGTTCGTCGTGATGGAGGGTCTTTCTTAAACAGTGCACGTTTCCTCCGTGGGCTTCTTGCTGAGAGGCTCGTTGGATTCCAGCAGTGTCACCGTCGACCGAGCAGCTCGGCCATCTATCACCATGAATTCCAGGATGACAAAATGGAAAGTTTCACTCTCAGACTTGCCTCTGCCCGGACTTGCCTTCACTGCAGCAGTTGGGCAGTTGTGCACAGTGTAGGTTCTTCTTTATGTGAACACACATCAGATGGAAAAACATCCACAGGTGGGAATTAGATGCCAGCTGTTTGTCTTTTACATTACATTGCATATTACATGATGCTAATAATTAACTACTGAACAGACGGAAAAGCCCCTTGTAAACGCTGCAGGGCATTAAGCCAGAGTATCAGGCAGTGAGGATGAGGAGACTTCCGACTCAAATTACCTGACCCTGCCCCCTCCGTCTTCCTCTCTGACTTTCTTTCCATCTCTGTCAGTTCCTGTACACAGCTGATCGAGAAACCACTCAGAATAACAAAACCTTGAGGCGGGGGGGTGGTTCTGACTTGGATCAGACTGGGTTCAAATTCACATCCGGTTTTTCCAACTCTACACTATAACTGGGAGTGGGAGTGCAAGCACGCACTGAGGAGGAGGAGGAGGAGGAGGTGTTGGTGGTGCAGGGTGGAGGCAGCACAACATTTTAGTGTGTGTGGCTATCTGAAGATGTGAGTGGGTGTCTGTGGAATCTGACTGTGTGTGAGAGTGACAGAGACGAGAAGCAGAGAGAGGAAGACAGGATGACGAAGAGGGGAGATAGAGAGAGAAGACACTAAAGATACATTCAGTTGCACGGGTGACTGCAAAAACACAGAAGGACCAAAAGCGAAAGCATGTCTGTGAGCGAATGGAACGGTGCAAATGTGTGAAGAAGACTCTGCTGTGTGTCAGCATTCTGTTCATATCTGTAGGTTAGGCCTTCATCGACGGGTGCATCTCACGGGAGCACACTCACACCTCACCTGACACCAGGCAGATCTGCTGCTGTGAAGCTGTTCACAGTCTCTGCTTAAACATTTAAAGCCAGAAGTTCTTCTCGCTGGCAAAAACATTTTAAGAAGATTCTATTATGAAGTCCCAAACTTTCAAAACAATTCTCGGTCTCATTTTCTCTCAGCTCAACAGTTTTTAAACTTTCTCGAGGGATGACTGTTCTGTCACTTTTATACCTACGCCATTTGACACAAGCCTGCTGTTAAACTCTTTTCCCACATCAGACCTGATCATCTGTTTGAATGGTCCTGAACAAAGCCTCCTGCATCCGTTCTTCTTCTCACACTCATTTTCTGATTGTAAAGCTGAGGTAGGCACTTTAATTTTGCTGGCATCACGCTAACATCCCATAATAACCATTCAGCATTTTGTAATTCAGCTGGTTAAGAACTCTAGACTTCTCTCCGTGGCTCTGTGTTCATATGATGACAGGGTATGTTTGACCAATCACGGCTCATTTCAGAGAGCGCGTGAGGAACGGTGACGATGTGTCGTCATAAGGAGGAGAAAAAATAAAGGCAGCATGGGACACTTGGTTATCAGTGAAACATCATGAAGGCAAAACTGCGGGTAAATGATGTCAAAGCGTGGAAACGGTTTCAGAGCTGAATGATAAATGTAAGTTGTTCCATACCGTCCATCTGTGTTTCTCCACGGCTGGTTTCAGGGGTCTGGTTTCCTCATCGCCGCTTCCTTCACCTGAAGCCTGAGGAGACCAGTCATACATTTTACATTGAATGTAATGACAACAAGATGTTCTTTTTATTAATTCAGTGCATTAACAATGTACGGTGTTTTATTTTAAGATGGAATTGTGCTTCATCTCTGCCAACCAGAGGAGGGTGTTAGGGATAACCACGGGTCGCAGAAGAGCCGACGTGCAGAACTCACCAATCTAAACCATGTACTGACCTTTT
>JAPXVT010000006.1:28105432-28116241 GCA_029823135.1 Acanthurus reversus | reverse complement strand
AACATTGCATTCTGATTTCCCTCAGTAACGAGTAAACCAACAGATGTGTTCACGTTTCCTTACACAAAGCTGTAAATCTGACAGGACTTAGCATCCGTTTACATGGACATGCAGAGTATATAAAACTGGAGTGGCTAATGATAAAAGTGCCGGGTGGAAGATGTTCAAGGAAACATTATTTCCAGTAGGGCTACACCTATCAATTTTTTTTTTTATATCAACTAATCTATTGATAATTTTTTCTTGATTAATCTGATGATTATTTTTTGATTAATCTAAAAAGCAATTTTTCAGTTATCAATTTGTTTTTTTTAATGACTTGAATACATTTTCTCCAACCTAAGATATCAGAGTTTTTCATCCTTAACTTAATTTTCACTGTTAGTTTTGTTCATGTCCTATTTTTGATCATATTGACGATCACCTTCGTGCCAAGTTAACGTCCTGGGAGAGCGAGCGGTAAAGTTTTGACCTCATTGCCGAAGGAGGGGTCTAAACTGTGTGTGTCCATCTGAACTTCAATACAAATGCAACGACTAGTGCTGTTAACATAACTAAGCCAAAATCATTTCATAAATGAATCACACACACAGACTCTTGTCTGACTCTGACACCACTGCTGTCCATAAACTTTAGCCCACTCATAAAAAGTGTCACTTCTCATTCTTTTAAACAAAGTTTTTTTCTTATTATTCTTTACGGACTGTAAGAAAAAATTGTCACAATTGTACTGACCACAGAGACGACTTTGTTGGCTGAAGGCTGCATCAGCATCAGTGGGTGGGTGTGTGTGTGTTCTGCATCTGAGCTGTGCATGCACGTGTGTGATGTTGTGTTTTGTCTGCGTGCACACCTTCATGAGTTGCAGGGCCAAAAAGCAATCGGCAAGGCTTCAACTGGAAATGAAATTGCCGGTTATATATCTCGACAGTGGACATATTTATGCCCAGAGAGGCTCGCCTTTCTGCCGGCTCATCACAGCTACTGTCAGGTGGTAAACTCTGTGTGTGTGTGTGTGTGTGTGTATGTGATGTGCATGTGTTGACACGATGAGATTGAGTGTGTCTGTGAATTGTGTGTAGGCCCGTGTGCAGTTTGAAGAGAGTATAAGTACAATCTGTTTACTGTTGCAGGATGTATGGAATTAAGTTCCATGTTTGGTACGTTATGATAAATACAATATGCTGCGTATTCTGAAAGGAAAGGAGGACTTCCTGTGCTGTAAATATCATGTACAAACCTCCCTTTATAACCAAACCTGCCTAATGCTGCATTCACATGGAATCAGGCAGACGGTGGTCGGCAAACCGGATGTCATTTCAGTAGATGAGAGCAGGATGGTAAGATTTGATGAGGCTGGCAGAGAATGCCGGTAACAGTACACGGCATTGCTGTCAAAAGTTTAAATATTTTAACTTTTTATGTTATGTTAATCCTCAAATGCCTCACGTAAGGAGAAAACATATCCGATCTCGACAATGAGCAGCTGATTATTTTGGTGCAATAATACCCTGAGTTGAATTTACCACAGCCTGAAAACCTGCTGAGACGTCACATGAAAGGCTGAAACATGGCGGGCAAACAGCAAAGGGCTGATTGTCCTCAAAATGTAAAGTTTTAGAGGGAATTTAACTTTGATTTGAAATTTAAAAATAGAAAATTAAGAGAAATCTGCATTTGACAGCTACATGCATAACTAGAATGGTTACATAAAATAATATTCACAAAATAATTTCATTAAGTATATTTTATTCCAAGATGGTCATGCGTTCAATACCCAGCTGGGGTAGGACCTTTCAGTGTGGAGTTTGCATGTTCTCTCCGTGTCTGCGTGGGTTCTCTCCGGGTTCTCCGGCTTCCTCCCACAGTCCAAACACATGCAGGTTAACTGGTGATTCTAAATTTTCTGTAGGTGTGAATGTGAGCGTGTGCGGTTGTTTGCCTGTGTGCATCAGCCCTGTGATGAACTGGGGACTAGTCCAGAGTGAACCCCGCCCTCGCCCCCTCTTTGACCTGGAACTCGAACAGCATAAATTTGTAGAAGAAAGTCAGTATGAAAACAAGAATCCCATAGACATGAGGCGAAGAGCGCATTAACTTTGTAACATATCCAAAGCATAAATATGTAGTGTACAGAGCTCTAAAGTTGTCCATGTTTTCACAGTTCAACATGGATTCCACTAGCTGCCTGCTAACTTGTTTGTAGCTTGTTTGGCTAACTGGAAGAAGGTCCAATAGCAACCAGCTGAACGGAGCATATGGCCACCTACTGCAGAGGAGTTAGACAATAAATTGATTCTCCCTCGGTGCTTGTATCCAGCAACAAGGACAGTAGTCCGATGAAATGGTCTAATCAAGCCTTATCTGTAGCGCGATTTCACTGTGCATGCAAACCCACTGAGCGACTTGTTGTCCCCTCATAACCCACACCGGGTTGTTTTACACACCCATGCGAGGCTTGTTATGCTTGTGTTGAAAGATCACTCCCGTTATCCTCCACACAGAGCAAAAGACAAAACAGGGTAAAAATATGTCAAATACATCCGAGTGGTTTGTATGTTTTAAAGGTGACCCAGTACAGATTTTTGCCATATTGCCCAGCCTGACCTTTGGGTACAGTACATGTGTGTGTGTTGAGGTCTGTCCATGTCTGTGCCTGCAACATTTACACAAGTCAGAGAGTCCACTGATGCTAAAGGAGCAGGATTTAAGCCTTGGACTTTACAAATCATTGGGTAATTCCAGCCAGGCCGTTTCCTCAGCCTCTTAATCCCAAAATGAGTGAAGCATGGGTCTAAACATCAAAAGGTCCCGGGACTGTGGCCGATACAGGAGCATTCTTCTGTGACAGTGCCAATGAAAGGGAGTCACTTCCAGAAGCTTTACCCAGCCGGCCGAGCATTAACCGCCCTCAATTGGTCTATTAGAAAAAATGAATATAAAGTAAATGAAAAAATCTTGGTGCAAAGCAGTGTCATCACCACAGCCTGCTGAATTTTAAACTTTTAAGGTTCACACTCCTGCTCATTGAACAAATTTGAGTAGTTTGTGATGGAATACTGATGGACAAAAAATCAAAATAAAAGAACCATGTACCCTGCTTTACATTAACATAGACCAGGACAATGCATATTCACAAAATACTGCAGAACTTTCTCTTAACAGTATTACACATTGTAGCATGGCACAAATCACAAAATCGTTCATCTCTGTATAAAATGATCAAACTCCATCTGACAGACACTGCACAGTCTTTAGAGCACCTACAGGTTGAGAAATTGCTTCTTCCCAAAAGCCAAAACTGCTCCGAACCAAGTATGTCCAGTAACTGCCTCAACAACAAAGTGACACACTCAGGACTTTTACATGCACAGTGAAGTCAAGCTACGGTTGATGCTATCGATCATACACAGATTGCTTAGGCCAGTCTGGGTCTGGTTGAGGCGTAAACATGCAGGAGCAATTTGACTACCAATTGCATCATCTGGGTGCGTTAGTTCGACTTTGAGAATTCAGCTGGACTAACATGTTTACATGTGTTTTAAAAGTCACGTTTTTAGCCGCACTAACATGGAAAATGAATTTTCTCTCATGTCATGTAAACATAAAGTAAAACGTAAAAATAAAGTTGTTTTGAATTGAATTGAATTGACCTGACAGATTTCATGTGCACACTAATACTTTGGTCATCAAATAAGCAATACAAGACCTTCTATAGTGTTTAAAGAAGCTATACAGTGTATATTGCACTGTGCCATTACACAATCTGTAAAGTTTTACAAGGTCTAGAGATCAACCAGTGGACCGATTCGCTCATCAACTGCTAAACTATTTACCTGTGCCGGACAATGTTTATACTGTTTATCATGGTATTGTTACCTATTGCTATTTTTATTTCATTTTCTATTTTTGCTATTTGTGGCTAATGTTACTTTTTGAATTTTTTTTGCTATTTTTTTAATTTATCTGTGGTTTTTAAAGCATCAAGTATGGAAGCTACATACTTGATTTGACTACTTGTACAATGGCAATAAAGATTTCCTATTCTATTCTTTGTGTCCTTGTGCAGTATGAGCATCATAGTTGCCTCATACTGTTTCCCTTGGACATGTTTAGCAACACTTCTCAGTGTTCGGAGTGTATTTGCAGGATCTTTGAATGCAATGGCATATGTCACGTAACTCACTGTGTGACTCACTTTTTGTATGGGCGCCCATATTTCAGAAACACATGGCAGGAGGCTCGGTTCAGAGTACTGAGGTGCACAAAGCATCCATCGTTCAAATCCATAACAGAAGCAACCACATGTACTGTATGTTACACAAATTTTCCAATGAAGGGATATCAAAGGGAAATGTTCTTTTAGTTGAGCAGAACTGTTCCGAAGAGCATGTTACGCAGGAAGAACCAGGATAAAAATAGGAAACTCTGTGGCTTTGCATGTTCAGTGGAACTTCATCTCCATAATCTACTGCAAGCAAATAAACTTTTTGCAGATGAAAGAATTCATGCAAGACAGGACAATACAAGCCAGCAAAGACAGATGTCTTCAAAGATAGAATACAGTAGACTTTTCAAGTCACAAAAATCAGATCCGTCTACGAGGAAACCGCTAAACATGTTCTGAGCACCTCCAGAGCAATGAGCTCTAAATTCTGATGCTGTCATGATACGGAACATGGGGACAACTTAAAGGTACAAAGAATGAATCGAGACGTGTTGAAGACAAAATACTCTCTGACTGGTGTTACTTAATTTTCATGAAACACATTTTTCTTCTCTGTAATGCCAACGACAGCATTTGCAAACATGAGCTTGAGTTTAAGATGTGCTTGAATTATGTTTGCTTCACCTCTAAAACTCACCCACTTAAATATGTAAGGAGTTATTCACAGAATGAGATCTTCAATGAAAATACCAAGCTACTTTACATATTTAACATTCCGACACAACTTCAAATCAGGGTTTCACATAATTTCAAACATTTGGGAAAACATAAAGAATCACGACTGTTCTTTGCTTCTGCTCCTCTGATTTGCACTGTATTGTTTCACAGCTTACATTCCCTTCAGTTTCACAGGCTTCATGGGAAGTGAGTGACCACTGAGTAAAAGCAGGTGTCATAACAAATGACAAACTGCCTGATTCTGTCAATTTAATGAAAGAAACAAAGAAATGAATCCACTTGGACTGGACCGGACAATCTGAGAGAGTAACTTTTCTGCAGTGTCCATCTTTTCAATCTTCACTTAGCCCCCAAACCCCAGAGTGAAAACAGTCCTACTTCAATTATCCCATTAGAACAAAAAAAGTCTCTCTACAAAAAAGGGACAAAAGAGGGGAAAGAAGCATTCCAATCATGTTGGTTCAGGTTTTGTAAAACCAAAATACTGCGAGTGACAGAGGAACGGCAGGCAGACCCCTGGGCCGTGGCTTTGTGTGGTCAGTGAGAGCGGGCGGCGTTTTCCCCACCTACAGTCTGACTCCGTTCAACTGCCGGCCACAAAATCCATCTGTTTGTCCTTACAGCAAGTAGGTGGACTTTATTTATTCACTGTTTCTTCATAAATGCCTCTCTAGAGAACAGTGACACTTCAACAGTGATGCAGCCTTCAATAGACACATCACATCCTCCCAAACTTTTACATTATTTAGTTGCCAAGCACTAAATACCAGCAGTTTTCCAAGAACTACAGCCTTGAGATGTACAATGAGAAAATCAGAAAAGCATTAGTCATTGAAAGCACCTCCGATTTCACCATGAGACGGAAAACTGTTGCACGTAGAGCAAGTCTGTGCTGCGGGGGAGTGGCTGAGTCAAGTGTCAGTGATTGATAAAGCATGCCTACATAATTTCTGACTAATATAAGGAGGAACAAGACAGAGTTGTATTAAAATCACATGGGATTGTCTTCATATTTGTAACAGGATTCATGAAGCCCTATGAAAAATACAGCTGTCAGTGTAGGAGGAGAGGGAGACAGAGACGAAGCTGTAGATCTAAAACACGGCAGCAGATGTACGAGCAGTTCATCCATCAGTGCTTTGTGTTCGTCATGCCACTGAATGACTACAGACGGCTTTTTTCAATGCAAGATATTTCTGTTTATCTCTATTTAATGTAATTCCTATACTTCCTAAAATGTCCCAAAGATCATATATATGTCTTACAAATCTGCATGACTTATGTTTGATATAATGTTAGGTGTTATTTAGCATTTAGAAAGTCATACAACTGATGCTTTTTGTGTGGGCATTAACGTCTGTCTGTGTTTCAGGGTTACATGTATTCTGGGTTGAACATTGAAGAGTTTGTACTCCTGTGGTGGCCTAATTTTAGAACAATGCAGCAGGAAAATGACCCTAAACTTACAGACAAGAATATTTCTCAAAGACTGAACAGTAACAAGACCTCAAAGAGCCTGACCAAGGTCAATCTCCTCACCTCGACTCAACTGAGCATGTTTTTCATTTGCTAAAGACCAGATGGAAAGTGAAAAAAAAGAATGCAAGCTGGCTGCAGTCTGAGCTGGCAGAGCATCAAGCATTAAACTGTTGCTTTCATACTTCCCCAACTTGTTCACACCAGGAAATAATCAAAGTCTGTGTAAACAAAGCTCAGAGCCCAATGGAGCATTTGATGCCGACTTCCAATACTCCACAGTTTTTGATCCAAAAAGTTTTAAAGGAAGCTTTTGAAAGGGCGAGTTTTAACCTTAGTCACAGGCCTCAAGGACAACCGCGACTAAACAAACCAAACATCACCAAAACTTTACAAGGCTGCCGTGAAAGCCAGGAAGCGTCTGAAAGAATTGTGTCTGCTACCTTTAAAGTCAGGGCGGAGTGGACACCTGAATACCTGTCCTCTTGTCCTTCTTTCTGCCCCTGTAAGTTAACTTTTACGACCCAGGCTGGGGAGAAGCGCCCCGGGCGTGGAGGACACTTACACATACACAGACCTTGTCCTTGTAGACGAAAAACAACATGGGAAGGCTTCATCCTTTCATCCCCACACATCAAAGATTGACAGAAGTGAGTGGGCAGACCCAGGCCAACATGTAGAGAGCTGAGCTGAAACACTTCACAGATGGATCAGCAGCAGCAGAGAGCCGCTGGGGAAAGAAAACAGCCTCCGTATGAGTCGTGGTGTTGACGTCATCATGTGGTGTAACTGTGGATGCGTGCAGCTCTGTCCTCCTGGTCTGCGTTTCTACTGACTGTTTCAAATTCCTCGTCTTTATTTCTGTCCTTTCCATGGAAGCAGCTGCAGATATTCATGGTGGATGATTCTTACCGACTGTGATGACCATTTATCTTTTCTTCTTGGGCAAACATCACTTTGACATTTGTGGTTTTTAGCAAACTCTCTCTACATCTGTTGGAAGGACGGCAGTCAGATTTGGTTCAAACATCCATGGCTCCTCAGGATCAGATACATTAGGACTTTTTTGAACTTGGTTTATAGTAAATTATTTGCCAACTATTGATGTTCTTCATCCTTGGCTGTATAGTGCTTTAAGCTAACAGCAAATGTCAGTGTACTAACGCACTTAATAAAGAATTTGAGCATGCTAACAACTACTTTTTACACAGTTTGTTACATTTACAGCCTCATTTTTTTCGGAAGAAGCTTCATGTGTGCTCTTGTTTTATTATGTTATCATCCTTAAAACGTGAATTCTGCCTTATGTTACTCGCCCGAGTTTAGCAACTTCATCATTTGTTTATTCCCCATTAAGTAGATTTCCCCTCCTGTAAGTCAATAAGGAGAAACTAGCTACAGAGCAGTTCCATGCCTCCGCAGCTTCGACACGATCAAAACAAGAAAAATACAGTTTTAATCCAAAAAGTTTAAACAATGAAACTCTTGAGCTGTGGGTGAACAGCTCTGGATCAAGTCGGAATCCTCGTGTTTATGGCTGCAGAGGATCCGCTCTGTTTCCTTCACAGGCTGCTGTCTGTGAGCAGCTCTGCTCCACCAGGTGCTTCAACATTCTGCAATGAAAGTCAAAGTTTTGAACTCGGCTTCAAACTTTTCAGTACAGCCCGATCACACAGGCAAATTTACTTGTACGGAAGTCACATTTGTTTAAAGTACATTTACTCATTTTTTTTATTTTCCTCAAATCCTCAAATTCTGGTTAGTCTTGGTCTGAGTGTCTAAAATTAAGACTAAATAAATTCTGCTGACTGTTACCGTCACTAGCATTTCTTGTTCAGATTTCTTCAAAGGTCTTTTCGAAACCCCGTCAGCAGCATTCAGCTCTCACTGGTCAAAAACGGCACAGCGTCGGCTCACTGACTCACCGAGATCTGTCTCAAGAAAACAGGTCAGACTGTGAGAAGAGGACTCACACTGGATCCCTGAAGAGTTTCAGCTGGAGAAGTAAGAAGAATACACGGCTATTGTCTGCTCCGAGGCATTCCCCACGAGCTGTGACTGTTCACCAAGGCAACTTCCCTCTGCGTGCGTGTGTGTGTGTGTGTGTGTGTGTGTGAGAGAGAGAGACAGAGTGCACGCTGAGCCCTCGCTTCGACCTCAGTTGCTGAGCTCGTGGTCATTTGGACTCACTGAGGTGGGCAGAGGTGAAATGAAGGCAGAGATGGACTAAGGGACAGAAATCTTAACCCAACCAGAACACACACACCACTTACATTTGGAGATACACACACACACACACACACACACACACACACACACACACACACAACTCCTCCTCCACCGCCAGACTGGAGTTCACCGTCCTCTGCTGCCAGAAATACCACGGCTTTAAGCTTTGTCTGTGTGTGTGTATGTGTGTGTGTGTGTGTGTGTGTGTGTGTGTGGCCTCGTTTTCTTCTTTCTGACAAACAATGCACCATTCATGCAGAGAATAAACACAACAAAGCTACAGAAGCTTCAGAAGCTGTGCCGCAGCAGCTACAAATTGCTACAGGAAGAACATTCAGAGGCTGAAGGTCTCGAACCTTCTTCGACATGAATCAAGATACCATGAAAGATTTGAAATTTTTAACTTAAAAGCTTTTGAAGCAGCAGAATGAGTTGTATTTTTCTTGCTAATGTTGCCAGAATGAACCTTTTTAGAAGCCATAGATGAGTAAAAAGACATTTCTGACCTCTTACCTCAGATACAAAATCCCCCTTTCAAAATAAAAGTCTATTAAATGAACACTCGAACGGCTCTGGGCTTCTACCCATCTCCTGCTCTTTTTGATTTTTATTGAGAATGAAATCACAGCTCTGTGGTTTCACCTGAGAAGAGTTTAAGCATTAAGTAGGCGAAAAGTTTTGGATCAGGAAAAGGAGAGAGGTGCAGACCTTTCTACCTCCTCCACTTAATAAGGAGGCCAATCTTACAGCTATTGAGCTCCTGAGCCCAGATCAGACCTCTTAGGTAACGCTGCAGTAATCCAATAGGGCTCATCGGCTGTATGGGCTGAGTGGCCGCATGCATGGCCGGAATGTGTCCAAATACCTGAGAGTGGCAGGAAGAAAGGGGCGTACTGAAGGGAGGGAGCAGGAAGTGGAGGTAAATGTGCATCTCATGTGAGCCAACAGGTCGACACAATTCAAACACTATTAATGGCACCAAAACCGTTTCAACCGCCGCAGATCGACCGCGTCTAATGTCCTTTGAAAAATCCTTTACCATCAGCTCAGCTCTCTAAAGTTATCATGGCGGAATTCGCTGCCAGTGTACTTTTCACCCCATTGTGAATTTCCAGCCATGTATTAAACTCTTGGGAAGTGGCCAGTCCCTGGGGACCCCCTGCCCCCGCCCACTCACACAGACACACCTCAGCAGCACCTTTTTTTGGGGGGGGGGGGTTGCCCTGGCCTGAGACACAGTGAGGAGCCTGAAACAAGACTTTGGTGTGAAGGTGGGGTGGGGGTGTTAACTTGCCCTCAGGGGGAGCATTCTGCGGGGATGTTGGGGATAAAAACTCATCCATCACTGCAGAGTTACTGCAGTTACCTAACCACACTCGGAAAGTCTAGAGAAAACATCTGAATGCAAACGCTTCCTTTGAGGTTCACTGCACAATACATCAAAATCTCACACTCTTCCTCAGGGTCACACACATTGACTGACTGTGACAACAACATGACTTACATGAAGTCATCATGGCTGCAGAGAGCCCTTCAGCATGCAGAAGTCTTTTAGTGGTTTTTTAAAGCTGCCAACGAGTTGAAGCCTGTATAACAACAGAGGTGGGATGTCGACTTTAAACTGATCCGGCATCAGTTCCCTTTGTTTCTCGTGCTCGGTCTGATCTCAGTCAGTCTACGTGCACAGTTTCTTGTACACTGAAACAAGGACAGATTACAAGAACACTGAGAGAATCACTTTATTAACAGAAGTAAGTCGAGTCCGCTGCAGCAGGTGGCGCTATGCCCTGTTCATCTGGTTGCTGTTAGACTTCTTCCAGTCAACCTTTAACTTCACCTAACAAGCGACAAACAAGCTATCAAGTTAGAATGCCAGCAAAGTCCATGTCAAAAAGTGAAAACATGGACAATTTTACAGCGCTGTACATTTCATACGAACGCTACGCTTCACTTTTTATCAGATGATCTTTTAGTTTCTTTCCTGGCTTGCTTCTGTGAATTTATGATGTTCCACTTCTGCTTCAATGACAACTGCAGGAACTATCTATCATTTGCAGTTCAAAGCCAATTCAGGCACAGGGAAGCATAAATGGATCCCCAGTCACATTATTTAGGCTTGGTGGTCAAACTTCAAGAAATTCAACTTTTAGATTTCAGGGGACTAACATGTTTACATGTATTTTTTAAGTCCAGTTTAG
>JAPXVT010000006.1:28064405-28077625 GCA_029823135.1 Acanthurus reversus | reverse complement strand
ATTTCCAGCGTTGTCTCGCAACACCACATGGACTCTCGATTTGTCAATTTTCCACCGATCAAACATTGCGTCAAATGCAGCCATTAAATTGGCAGCAGTGTGAGACTCTGACATTTCTTTACAGTGTAGGAGAACTTGGTGTTTCTGAAACTCTTTGTCCAACCAATGAGCAGTCAGGCTCAACATTGACATCAAGCTCACATTAGATGTCCAGATGTCCACTGTAAAACTTATTGTTGTTTTAGAATCTGCTTGTAGCAGGCTGCGTATGCGTCTTGACACGACATTAGACAACTCGGGCAATGCAAAGTCAGAGAAATATTGCTTACTAGGGATTGTGTATCTTGGGCTCAGGTGCTGTATCAAATTTCTGAAGCCTATACCTTCAACTATGGAAAACGGCCGGTCATCCAATACCATGAATTCCAATATTTTCCTCGTAGTGGCTTTGTTTTTTTCATTGCTCAACAATAGCAATGGGCTGCCGGCTGGCTCCGTGCTATAGTTAACATTAGCTGTTGCTGCTCTGCTATCGCTAGCTTCTTGAAATTTGGCATATTCAGCAGGGTGATGGTTTTTCAAGTGTCTTATTAAATTGGTTGTTCCGAATGTTCTCGGAGTTGATCCTCCACGGCTTACTTTAAACTTACAAGTATTGCAAATTGCAAGTTTTCTGTCCTCTTCTTTCACAGTGTAAAACTTCCACACGGATGACATGCTCTTTGTGTTTGGCTCACTGTGGTTGTGATATGCGGTGTTTTGCTGTGGGGCTCTGACACACAGCGCTGGGGCCGATCGATCAGCTGGCTGATCGACTGGTGCACCTCTAGTTGTGCCATGTGTGTCGCAAGAATATGGCTCATCTGTATGGATTCTTTTAAGGGCCATCAGTCCTGACGTCTGATTTAATCTTTTTCCGTGGGTGCTACGAGTATGAGGCTTTTCACCTGTGTGGATTCTCATGTGAATTTTCAGTTCTGACAAGCACCGACAATCTTTTCCACAAGTGTCACATTTGAAAGACTTTTTGCTTGTGTGAGAATTACAGTTACTCTCTGACATTTTAGGGTTGAATACTTTATCAGTTTTGCGTCTATGACGTCTTTTCTTTGGTTCTGGCTCTGAGTCGCTACTTGATCCAAAGTCTCCATGCTCGTCTTTGTTCAGATCTTGGCTTTCAGCTACATGAGAACTGTTGGAGTCAGACTGTTGGTAACTTTTAGGAAAGTGACCAGCTTCACTTTGATCACTTTCCTTATGAGTAGGAGTCAACCCGAGGGTATCAGGCTCTAGCTTCAGTACAAACTGCTCTTCCTCCTGACTGGTGCAGAGTTCCTCCCGTTCCTCCTTAATCTGTTCCTCTTGATCACTGTAGTTCCTCTCCTGCTCCCAGTGCTGCTGGTCATCGAAAGCCTCCTCCTCTTTAAAGACATGCTGCTGCGGAAGCTCTGGAGGGACAGAGAATATGGATGATCAATCTTTTCCTTTTACTCATGGATAGAGTTTTCAGACTCACTTTAATTTAGAGTACACTAATAAGATGTATTAAGTCTTAGTTTGTTTCAGTTAACCCAGTACTACATATGTAACTTAATTAACAGTAAACAAACACAGTTATGTTCTAACTACACAAATAACTAAGATGTAACAAGCCCAAATTTTAGTCAAATTAGGCCAAAACTAATACTCTACCTGTTGGGTAATAAACATAGCCTAGGCTTATTATTATGACCACAAATCCAAATTAGGCCTTAATTGAAAACTGCAGATGCCAAATTCATATCAGAACTAGTCCATATCATAGGAAATGTGCCTGGAATTATATGCAGACTTTTTCCTTCTCAGTGGGTTACCCAAAGTTGAAATTGCACATGCTCATTTAGAATTTTTATGGGCAGACACTGACGAAGACCCTTGTCTCATTTATCCACTAGCCCTGTTGTTTTGCATAGAGATGCAGACGGCGACTGATTTTCGTGACGGTTAAACAGAAATTTGAACTGCATCTAGTCAACTAGTCAATAAGCAACAAAACAGTCAGAAAACCATCTAAATCGAGCATAATTTCTTCGATAAGGTTAAAACATTTAAAACACAAATTTTGTGTGTATTTAGAAGCCATTTAGCCTAAACATTGTTTAAGCTGATTAAAATTACCAAGCCATTATGTGAGGTGAGAAAATATCCTCACCTGTATGACCCATCTTGGAGGGATTTTAAAGATGCCCAAAAAATGTCAAACTCCTGGGTGGAAATTCCCCTTGCTCCTCTCTACTCTGGTTATTGGGCGCACAGACCACAATCTTTTCCTCCGTCCACTTTTTAATAAACTGCAAGCAGTTACCCTTGTACCACTCGGCCATATGGAGAAGCCATGGAGAACACAGCTTGCATCACAGACAATGTCAGACACTTCGTTTAAGCACAAACACATTTCTGTCGTCAGACACTTTCCTTAAGACAAATTCCAACACATACTACTTTTAGAACGTAATGCATGTAATCAGTGCAATCAGTGCAGATTTTAATGGTTAATTTCACTGCTGTTGTTCTGCTCCACTCCCATCTACAACCAAATTGCACCTCTCACTCAACCACAACTCGTTTAGCCACACACTTGTTTGGCATTTTATTTTCACCATTTACAACTCACTATCATTGGGCACATTAATAGTTTAGGGCACAAAAATATCAAGCTCAGGGATCAAATCGTGCAGGATCCTGCTGGAACAGGGTCCTCCCACACTGAGAGTGGCACCTATCTGCAAGGAATAAGCACCTCCTTCTGTATCTCAGAATCTATTAATTTTCTATGTCTTCATTTATCGCTTAAGTTACTCACAGATAGCCATTTGCAGAATGAAACAGCCGGCTTCCCTGAACAGCTGAGCAGTGTGTTTGACGGAGTGAATGATCCAGGAGTAAACAGAGATTTGTGAGTCAACCGGAGGTTGCTGATAATGGTGAATGAATGAACGCGAAGGGATCAAACACGTTACTTTACTTTTTAACCGCAATAGTGAGCGTGCTGCTCTGACAAGCAATTCTCCTCAACTCTCCTCTGAATGAAAAATGATGGACAGATGTAGGAAGTGGATTGAATGCTGGCGCAAACCGCAAGTCTTGGCTTTTCACTATCTTAATATTTTGGCACAAGGTTACTGTAGACCCCACAAGCAGGTGGGCGTTTATGCTGCGAAATGATGGAAAGAGTCTGGTTTATTTATGGATGATATGTGTGACAGGACGTGTTTGCGAAAGTGCCTTGCTGCCCAGAGTCCTGAAATGGTGCAGAGATTTATTAATCAATCTGTTTTTATGTTGCCCTGGACAGTTTTAGTTGTGTTAAGAATTAACTTTGAGCCCCAGGTGTTGTCCAGTATGCTCAAGGCACTGTAGATTTCTGATAAGTTCTGTGACTTTTTCTCTCAATCCGACCAGTCAGAACAGCATCCGGTCAGTGTTGCAAGACCTTATTTACAAATTAAGTAGTGTTCCATCTACAAAAAGACTGAAAAGCCGGTGGTGAAAAAGAAAGTACAGAGTTGCTGCAATTGAGATGATACACTGTCTTGTCTGGTTGCATCGGTGTGACCTGAAAGGTTTCAGAATGTTGCAGACAGGCTCATTGGAGGCAGCTGCAAATTTCAACTCGTTTCGTCACAAATCTTGGGTCTGAACTGGGCTTAAAGTAAAGGTGGGAAAACGTAAGCTTTCTGAACATTCTGTTGTTCATTTGAAATGAATTCCTAATTGAACTGAGCCTTTTGAAGTTTAAACAAAGTTTCTATGTTGAAAAATGTGGAAGGAGTTATCGTTTTATAAAACACAGCAAAAGAAATATAAAACCACAGAATTCACCAATAATGACAGTAAATGTAGAATCACACGAGAACAATAAAGAATAGTTACTATAGCAACCTCCCATAAGAGAGATGCTAAAATGGGCACATACCTCTTTCGGGAAAATTGTGTTTTCTCCCTGTCCCCTCTGTGGCCTTTTTCTTCTTTTCAGGCCTTTTTTTCTCTGCCTGTGATGAAGAGTCATCTGAACTTGTGTGGTCTGTTCGGGAGCTTTTGGATGTAGGAGACTCCCTCCTCTTGCGCTTGTGAGCTGACAAAATACACAAGAAGGACATAAAAGGCTCCAATTTTGCACTCAGGATTTGGACCAAAGGGCAGCACAGGGTTAACTGCAAGACTCACAAGTATAAAAATAAAATATCATACTATATATATAAAAAATAAAAATGAATTCAAGTGTACCATATTACTTAAACAAAAACCTACTGGCTGTGACTTTATTACATTATGAGCCATTTCATCTCCATCACCTTAAAAACAATATCCCATATGGGCAGTTTTGATCAAATTGGGACATTCTCAGGAGTGATCCTCCCTGAAAGATATTTTTCACATCCTCCTGCTTTCTGCTATAAACGAGCCTCCTTCCTTAAAGACGAACTTACTCATAGCTATCTTCCAGCTAGGAGGGGAGCACACTGCCTCAAAAAGACCAGTTGGGATCTTTAAATGCATGCAAACCGTGTGTAATCATTGTCCGAATATAACAAAACGGAGAGAATTTATAAATTTTAAGACAAGGAAGGTATAGAAAAAAAATCAATGGTTCATTAATTGTAACTCCACTTGTGTTGTGTACTGCCTCACCTGTCCATGTCATTAAGAGGCCTTTAAAAGACAGAGTGGTGGGATATAAATATCCCATAAAAACTAATAATTTGGACCACCCCATGGCATGTCATTTAAATAAATGTCATAATGGCAACGATAGGTTTTTGAAAGTGAAGGGTATAGAACTCGTGGACCAGTATGTTAGAGAGTCACTGGATCTGAAATAATTTGTGAGCAGGCCAGTTTAAAAAAAGGCTTGATGGCATCATTGAAAATGACTGCTACTTAATTACACCCAGATATTGCAGAATATTAATTAGGAACAGGAATGTATCAGTAATGAGAACTGGGAGAAACCTTTTCCACATTTTCACAAGTATTTCTGTAGCTCCTCACTTGTTAGACACAGAAAACTACTTGCCTGTACGCACTTACACATTGAAAATACAAATATTTTGTGGAATCTTTTTTTTTTTTTTGGTCAGTGTTGCAGGACATACTTTGGAAAAATAAAGCCTCTCACGTGTAGATTCTCATGTTTGCATACAAGTTGGATTTGCACTCAAAATCTTTTCCTCAAGCTGACTACCTGAATGATTTTTACCTGTTTGAGTGTTTCGGTGAATCTCAGAGAAAGGGTTGTGAACATCGTCACTGTGACATTTGCTTCTGTTTGTGTCTGGCTCTGCATCTCTAGTTGATCTGAAGTCTCCATGCTTACCTTCTTTCCCATCTCGGCTCTCATCTGCATGAGAATCACTGAAGAGGGGCTGCTGGTCACTTTCCTCATAGGTAGGAGTCAACATAAAGGTATCAAGCTCTAGCTTCATCACAAACTGCTCTTCCTTCTGACTGGTACAAAGTTCCTCCTCTTCCTCTTTAATCTTAGATGGCTTTAACTCTTCTTGGTCCAGACTGGAGATCCTCTCCTGGCTGCAGAGCTGCTGCTGAGCGACAACATCATTCTCCTTGTGGACATGTTGCTGTGGGACTGCTGAAAGGACATAAGGCAAGACAATAGTAGACTATTCATATTTTGATGTTTAAGAATAAAACATGCATACATACAGCAAATATGTACAAGTACATATAGACTGTTTAAAAATATACTCAATTCAGGGGCAATTATAAGGCACGTTGAGCAGCACAACACATCCGAACAACCCACCTACAACCACCCACACATAAATGACCCACATACAAACAACCCACAAGACAATATAGGGACAATTTAAGAAGAAGGCATGCTCCATGATATGCATCGTACAGTTGTAAGAGTCCATTTAAAGTGCTTAAAGTTCTAAAAAGTCAATTTAAGTGTTAAAAGTCCATTTAAATATATAAGTGCGAGCCAGTGTTATGAATCTGTCTGTGACTTGGGGGGGTGGGGCAGTGGTGGTGATACTGGATCAGAGGAGTAGGGAGTTCAGGAGCTGGACAGCCCAGGGGACAAAGGTTGTATATGCATGTGGTGTTCCTGCTTTGTGACGAACATGAACAGAAAGCAAAAGGGTCATGCAGAAAATTATGAAATTACACATTTATTGTTATTAATAGTAGTAGTAGTGGCAGTAGTTAGCTGTTGTTGTTGTTGTTGTTGTTGTTGTACTACACATGTATAATGTACTAAAATATTTAAGTTTTACTCACCAGTCCCATCTGACTTTATTTTAGGTTTCCAAACAACATCGTTATCCAGCAGTTTGCGCTGACGATCGATTTCTGCCTCGTACTCGACGACAGTATTTGTAAAAACTCGGATTATTTCTTCGGCGGCAGCAGTTAGTCGTTTGTTGACAAACTCTCTTAAATACTCAGCGGACGCCATTGTTAAGTCAAGCCAATGAATAAGCTGAAACGAACTCGAAGTTTTATGAGAAAATAACCTGAGGCGACTAGAGCCTGTTCACCTACAGAAATTCATTGCGCGCTGTTTTTCTTTCTCATCACTACATTCATACTATACACCCGTGTCCATCACTAGCAGTTTCTTCTTCTTCTTCTTCTTGGGATTTATTGGCGGTAAGCAAACACCTTTGGTGCATTACCGCCACCACCTGGTAAGGAGTAAGGATCAGAACGTCTAGTGTATTTATATGATGTTTACAATACAATAAAATACCAAAAAAAAAAAAAAAGTGCAAAAAATAGAATACAACGTGAATAAATAAAAAATAAAAATGAATGAATGAAAGAAAGAAAAATTATAACCTCTCAATGAAATTAGTGTCTCTGAGGTACTAAAACAGGATCTGGTAACACTTTATGAGTTCTACTACAAATTGTATACAAGGTCAAACTGTACTTTTGTTTTCCTGAGGTTGTAAATCGTTTGTCTTCTCTTTTCCTCATATCTTGGGCAGTGTACCATCACATGTTCTGCACTTTCCTCTTATCTACCTCCTTTTGAAATGCTGAATGTCTGAGTCTCAGTGTGAGAAGTACCAAGGTCTAGGTGGTTCATTGTCATGTGGAAAGACCCCCTGATGGGAAAAGGTTACCAAATGAGAATGACGTCTCCATGTAAATTTATTTGTTGTGTAACTGAGAAATGTCTCTGTTCTGGGTGGATATTTAAGGGAAGGAACAAGAACTCCAGGAAGGTTTTTTGATCTGTTTACCAGAGCTCCCACACACCAGGTGTGTCTCTTTATTTGTTTGCTGTATTTTTATTTTTGGACATCACAATAAATTGGTATGTTAACCTTTCATTTTAAATATCGACTTGTTGAGACTTCTGTTCTATGTGATTAGATCTTGATTCAATCTTTAGTTATATGGTAAACTTTTCTGTGTAACACTCATACTCTTAACCTCTGAGTCGAGTAGAAAAGATTGAGTATCATGTTTAACTATTAAGTTATGTTTTATAACCTCTGAATATCTCAACCTAGATGTTTAGGCTGTTCTTCTATGATGGCAGTAAAGTTTTATAAGGAAAGAGGGTTACAGCCAGGAGGGAGTCACACAAATCCCACCTGTGCCTTAATTCTTTCACAGTAACCAACTCCTGATTATTTATATGACTGAGTAGGCCTAAGGCAACTGCTAGAAAGAGAGCACATATGTTGATTTCTCCTCTTTATTTGACCATTTAACTAACTAGGAACCATTTCCAAAATCACATCCTCTCTGGCTGGGTGAAATAAGCTGGCAAATAATGGATCTGAACTTCCAAGTATAAACTCGTAAAATTGGGGGGGGGGGGCACGTAACACACGTCACGCGTGTCACTACAGCCTTGGGCCAATAAGGGCAGAGTTCTGTCGTCACAGAGGTGTTTCCTGGGTTGTGCAGCTTGGTGAGAGCGGCTGCAGAAGCTGCCTTCAGCTGGTTTAAGCCATCTTGCTCCCGTGAGGTTTTATCTCATTTTAATGTCATGTGATATAGTGACGTTATACCCACCTACAACAAGTCGGACAAAAGACGGCTGACCACAATGCATCAATTGTTGCCCAGCATGCATTGCTTCCAGCCAGGAAGCCTGCTTAATCACTCACACCTGATGGCCATCAAGTTCATCCACTGCAGTATGAAGACTGCGGCTCTTCACCCACTCATCACTAGACTGTTGCTTCAACCCTCGTGGTAGTCGTTTGGCTCTCTAGTGTTTTTGCTAACCTGTTGTTTTCTGTGTTCTTCAGGATCCATCTCATTCATCTGCCTCACTGGCCACGTTCCACCTTTCACTCAGCTCACCTCCTCTCACCTTCCTGCTCCAACCCGGCAACCCCATTCCACCGCTCGGTCCGCTGGATTCATCTGCCCATTCATCCCCTTACACCTCTCATTAAATCGCTCTTGTTCACACTCTGACCTGTGTCCTGCGCTTGGGTCGATACCAGTGTTTGTAACACTTTCTACTGAATTCATCTGTGTATCAGTTGAAAACATTTTTCAGATCACTGCAGTCTGTTTTTATAAGCAGTCTTTCTTGGACTCAGGGCTGCATATCTGTGCTGAAAGATGCTAACCTGTGGATTAGTGTAATAAGCACCCTGGTTTCAGCGTTCAGCATCACATTTTCAGACACACAGGTCCAACAGGTCCAATCTAGCAAGTGAACAGGACGTATGAAAGAAACAACTGGAGATATTCTGTTTTACTTTACAACCCTCCTTATCACATCTTGTGCCTACATTACCCAAAATGCAACTCAACGCCAACAGTTCCAGGCAGAGAATCTGGAGTGTTATGCTGGTACTGTAGCCTCAAGCAGAGATGAAAGGCAGGCTACGGAGCTCTGTCAAGCTCACTTCCAGCTCCACACATCCAGATTTTTTCACATTTTCAAACTTGTAATCTTCAGTTTCAAGATGTCACCTGAGACAATTTATCAGTCTTCACACGCTCCCTCTGGAGCTACAGAAGGCTTCATACATCTTTATTCACGTGTGCAGCATGTGTAAACATGATGTGAGAAAATCTCTGGTGAGTTTCTTTGTAAACAAAACCAAAACCAAACTAAGGTGAGTAACAAAAGTTTTCCTTTCTTTATCTATTGTCATTGATAAATGATCAAAATCTTGACTGTTGTTAGAATTTGGCGTGGAGACTCACAGCGTTTAAAAACCTTAAAACAACATCCGCTCATCATTTTTTCTTTTGCTTTTTGAGAATTCAGTCAAATAAGATGAAATATCTGTTTGAGTAACGTATGTAATAACCTCCTTTCTCACACATCTCACTGTGTTAATCCACTGTGACAGATGACTGACTGAGATGGGGAGCTTGCACTTCTCCTTAGATTTTTATTGCAAAGCCTCAAGTCAGCGAAGCAGTCCACCCTCCACTGGCCACCTGAACTATCTTTAGTCACTGCTGGCAAGTGAATGGAAGTGCCCAACTTATCTTCACTGCTGTCATCGAGGCAGCTTGTATTTTTAGGGGACAGCGGCAGCTGCAAAAGCATTTAACGGTATTCCACGAACAATCACACTTGGGGTGTCTAAAGGCTTGAACGACGCAGAGTTTGGGGGACCACTCTGAGGTTGTTAAACTGGAGCCGGCGTGGATACTGACGTTCTGTTCTTCTCTCTCCAAACAGACGGCAGCCTGTAAAGATGAACTGGAGCAGAAACCTGATGAGAGCATGTGTGTGAATGTGAAGTCAGCTTGGGACATTGCTCAGCCTTCAGGAGACGAGTGGCACTGCTTCTTACCTCGAAGAGAGATTGCGGAATGTATGTTGACGGTCGTTCCCTGCGACTGAAGCGAGGTAGGTCATGTGAGGGGTACAGGGCACAGCTTCACGAGGAGCAGAGGTCATTTCAATTAAATGAGACGAGTAAACACAGGGGTTAATCTGCCCGCTTTAAACCTCCGCAGGGAATATTTCAGCCATGTTCACTGCTATGTCCAAACCCTGTCAAATAAAACACCTGGCAATGTGAAACTTCTAAAATAATGTTTATGTGCAATTATATTTAATCACATACAGAAACAAAACGTAGTTTTCCATAACATTCAGTTCAAGGAAAAAAAAAAGTTAAACTTTTTTTACATTAACATTTGAGTCAAATCTAGTTTAACCTCAAACCTTTAGATTTAGCTGGAAAAAGTAAAATCGAGCACCAAACCTTCTTTTTTTTTTTTTTCTTTGTAAGTTGGCTTCTGTCTCACATACGGATTGACAACACTTCAAAATACAGCAAAACACTTCTGCAAAGCTTTCAAGTATGTGACCACGGTTTGAGCTTTTTGGGTTTTTAAAGCAAATCATCATACAACACACAGAGAACACATGGTAAAGATTATTTAAGCAGTAATTTTACGGTTATAAGCTATTTTAATAAAAATAATTATTCCACAAAATCTTTTGCAATTCAATGGACTCTTGGTAAGTAACTAACCCAAGACCACCCAGTGACATCACTGCTCACATGACCATGTGATGAAACTGCCCTCATCACATAAACATGTTTTCTGATTAAAAGTCTTTCTAATTTAGACGCTGATCAAGCAAAATAAGTTTTATTCAAAGGATGAGATTTCACCAACTGTGAAATGGTGAGAAGAGACTTACAGATGTGTGTTATAGAGTGTTTCTAGGAATGAATAACTGGGAACATTATCATGAACCAGCTAACTTTGACATTGACAAAAAGAATTCTCTGACAGAGCTGCCAACAAAGGGTGTGATGAGTGCTCAGCATATTTTCACTGCCATGTCTCTTGGGTGGGCAAACCCTGATTTCAGCCTGTGTTTGTGTAAGCACGCGGGTTTCAGAGCCGTCTTTGTGATACCTGACACACACTCTATCACAGCTCTTTATTTAGGCCGTACTATATTAAGCACTTTCCCATTGAAATACAGCACCAGCTGTACTGGCTGTGTGTTGTGGCTGCTGTTGCAATAGGACCGGGCCGTCCTGCCTCTCACTGCCAGCTTGTGTTTTTCTCTCATGCAGACAGAACTAATTCAATTAGTCTTAATAATCACACCATCCTTTTGTGCTGGAACACACATGGGGGTGGAGGTCAAGTGTTTACAAAAGAAAGAAGTTTGGTTTTCTAATATTTGAGTGTTTATCTCCTTACGCAGGAGGGCTATATTCTTATACGCACATGCAGTTTTCTCAAGGATGAATGGTTTGGCTAAAATATCAAATCACATGTATTTTTTTTCAAACATACAAAATGTTTGATATTATAGTAACCCATCTGTTGTTCCTTTTTTTGTAGAAACTTGCAGTGCAGAAGTTGGACGAAATTGCTTCATTGAATAACTCACTTATTACTATCCTGGACTGCCCGAGGTGATCTCAGGCTGATATCGAAGCAGATATGGATGTGTTTGGTGGTGCACCACGTTTCTTTGCCTACCCAAGACCCGTGGTGGTACAGAGCGGAACAGATGCTGTTCTAAAATGTCAAATTGGTGGTGATCCGAGGCCTGCAGTCATCTGGGAGCGAAACAATGAAAAGATTGCCCCGCAGGGACGATACAGGGTCTTTGAGGATGGAAATGTTTACAATCTCATCATTTCAGCTGTGACCACAGAGGACAGTGGCCAGTACATCTGCAAAGCTAAGAACAGCATTGGGGAAACATACGCAGCAGCCACACTGAAGGTGGAAGGTGAGGCACAGGAGTTGGAGTTACGAGAGGAAAATAAGCCACGATTCCTCATCAAACCACTTTCCACTCGTGTCGGTCGTGGGGAAGATGCTGTCTTCTCCTGCAAGCTTTGGGGAAACCCCCGACCAGAGGTTGTCTGGGAAAAGGATGGCAGGAAACTCAATGAAATATTTGAAAGCACACATTTCAGTGTGGGCTACCAGGATGGTGGATGGTTCCAGCTCAAGATCTTTAAGGCTAGGGCACCAGATGGTGGTGTGTATACATGCAAAGCCAGGAATGAATTTGGTGAAGCATTGGCAGGAGCTGTGTTGCTAGTAGATGCAGGCCCAGGGCACGAGGACGAGGGAAATCGTAATGGCTACACAAATGGCCACTGGAAAGCCCAACAGGGAAAACAAAGGACTGGAAGGCAAGTGCCGAACCGGCTCAAAGATGACACCATGACAAAGTCCACGAAAGTGAAAATGTTTGCAGTGACCGAGGGTAAACACGCCAAATTTCGCTGCTTTGTGACTGGAAAACCTAAACCAGAAATAATTTGGAGGAAAGATGGCAGACTGATTCTGTCTGGAAGGCGTTATTTATTATATGAGGACAGAGAAGGATACTTCACACTGAAAGTTCTGTACTGTAAGCAGAAGGATAATGGAGTTTATGTTTGCGCTGCATCAAACACTGCAGGGCAAACTCTCAGTGCCGTACACCTCTCTGTAAAGGGTAAGTTATTTTTCAATAGCCTCAGACTTCTAATTTTGTAAAATGTGAAGAACTGTATACATAGCTCAAATAATAAAGGAGACACCCACGCAGCCTGTGATGCTTTTTACAGTCAGAAAAGGAGTAAGTGCGGGTGTGGTGTGTTCTTGGATCAGATTTCTATCCATTTGATGCTGGGGATGATGTCAGTGAGATATCTTCAAAGAAGTACTCTGAGATCATTTATTGGGTTACGGCCAAACAGGGAGGGCATAACAAACATTTAAAAAAGTTTTATGGTGGTATTATGATGCCTAAAAAAGAACCTGTTTATTTGCATGATGATGTTGTTTTGTACAAGCTGATATAACAGACTAGAATACGCAGAAATCTTACAAGTGTAAAAATTTTAGCTACTATGTCAACAAAAATAAAAGATGAAAAAACTAAAAAAGATTGCTAAAGGGATGGAACCTAAAAATTAGAAAAGAGTGTAATTTATCAAAATTGCATTTTAAAAAAAAGTTTGAACACAGTTTTGAGTCTAGGTATTGATCTTCATCTACCAAGGACATGTTACATAGCAGAGATGATTATGAGTATTTTATCATATATGAGATATCCTACTGTTTTGGTCTATGGTATCACTTTACCCCCTGTAGTTACATGTCAAACTCATTATTTCTGCTCTGCGTGAGCATTTCACTTTCATAAATATCTCCTACCTGTTCTTCCAGAGGTAAACGCGGGCTTCTTAGAGGACGATGATGGCTCAGGTAACTCCTGCACCATCGGCTCAGAAATC
>JAPXVT010000006.1:27936969-27949835 GCA_029823135.1 Acanthurus reversus | reverse complement strand
ATATTTCATGCAATATTTTGCAGTCAATCCGTTAAAACAGCTGCTGTGTATGTGTGAGAACATAATCATACTCTAACAGGGAATGTCGGTTAGGTTTCTAACGAGGTCTAGCTCTGCACAGTCTCACCAGGAACACAGGGGGTTTCCTGAATCGTGCGTCAAGACTTTGCATTGGCTCCAGCCCTCCAAAGTCCATGCCTTCCTCCAGAGGACTGAGATACTCTTCATCAGATGTGATAGGGCTGCTGATATCCATCGGCACATCCAGGTTTCCCCGTAGCTCCTTTGCAGACTCTTTAAAAGCAACAAGGTCACATGATGTTCATGTTGTCCAGTTCAAAGCAAGTCATATATTTACCTTTTTGTCTTGGTAAACTTTATTTGTGGTTACTTAAGCCACAGGTTAATAGAAACACAAGCGTTTGTACTAACAACACAAAGCTTTCTGAAAATATGATTTGAATCTGAAGAGTCAAATGTGAAATCCAAACAACAGTGGATTCACAGTGGGTGGAGCCAGTGATCCTCGGTGGGCAATTTATAGGTTTGGTTTTGCCTCTGAGTTGCTATGGCAACTATAAGTGAGGTTGTTCAGCTGGAATATATGGCACAGACATGTTGTTCAGGGAGATAATGAGAGGGGAGCAGGAAAGAAAACAGCTCAAACACAAAGCAACGTGGGAAGAGACCACAAGATGTTTTATAAGAGATTACCACATAGAAAAAAAAGGTTGGCCTGTTTTTTCATTGTGTGGTGTAGTTTTAAATTCATCTAAGGCGTAAAAAAAAAAAAGTCTCCGGTATCAACATTAAATGGGCAGACCTTATTTTAGTGCAGATAACAAAAAACATCCTGTGTTTCATGTTGGTCAGAGCAGTGTGATGCTTTTCATGTTAGTTTCTAATAAACATGTTTCTGAAAGACACAGTTCATACCTGTACTACAGACACACATTTAAATAAGGTTTCTTGATTAAAGAGTCAGAAATGAAAATATGACATCAAGAAACAGCTCTGCGTGTCGTCACTTCAGTTTCATCGAACATACCAAAAGTCAAACTTACCTGCTTTGACTGTGAGGGTGGCACTGCTGGTGGCGCGGCCCACCTGGTTGACAGCAGTCACGCTGTACTTTCCACCATCACTTACTCTGGCTGATTTGATGAGCAGACTGTGTCGCTCACCCTCCACTTTGACTGTGTAATTTGCTGTGCTGATGATTTCAGTGTTGTTCTTCATCCAGGTAACTTCAACAGAAAAGATAAAGTCAAGCAGAGCAATGTTTCTGTTGGCTAGTGAAATATACACTTTAAAGTTGTTGTTGAGTTACAGTTGTGATAACACAGAAGATAACTTGTTACCTTCAGGAATGGGGGTGCCGGCAATGATGCACTTTAGTGACACATCTGCTCCAGCGGATGCTGCAGTGTCCTGGAGGGGGAACTCAAACACAGGGGCCTCCATCGGGTCTTCTCCAGCAGACACATAAGAATCATCTGAAGAATCTGCACAGCATCACAAAACGAAAGCCTAGAGACTTTTTTCCTTTTTTTTTTTTTAACCTTTGATCAAATTAGAGGAAAACCCTCTTGCCTAAGGAGAAAGTAAATCTTGGGCAAGTTTCACATATTGGTGTGCGCCCAGATGTGAAATAAACATTGTTTCTTTTTTCAGCCAGTGCAGTTCACTTTCACATATTATTTTGTTGACTCTGGTCCAAATGCAGCGACACAAACCACATGGAAATGCTTCGTGCAGTCAGTGGTCAACATCTGTCTGCAGCAGGTGCAAGAACATAAGTCTTGTGCATCATGGCATCATGTTTCCATGCAAAACTAAAGAACATGTGGAGAGAAAGACAAAACTGTAAAGCTGCAGAGAGACAGAGTGAGCAAAATGGAGAGAGAACAGCTACGCAGCTTGCTCATGGTGGTCACTGCGTTCTTTAATGAGACTGTTTTCGTCCACATCCGAGTTGATAACTGTGTTCACACATGCACAGACACACCGCACTCAGTCCCAGAACTTGTTTGGGTTGCACTGGAAACTGTGTATGTGAAACTGCCCTTGGATTGAATTGAAAGTAAACAAGCAGACATGAGCTCTACATGACGACAGACAACTGAAGAAAAGAAGCTAAAAACAAATCCAACCTAACTCTGGAGACATGGGTCGGGTGCGACGTTTCTTTCCTTTGGTCTTCTGCTGTTGTCCTTCTTTGGCACTCGGACTAATCTGCTGAGACTCACTTGTTTTCACAGGAACGTCCTCCTCCATTTTTTCATCTTCAACAATAATTGCAGGAATTCTTATCTTTAAGGCTGGTTTAGTGAGCTCAACTTCCATTTTCTCTTCTGGTGGAGTGACTGGTGACATCCGTGAGGTTTTTGAAGGAGGTTGAGGAAGAGGATCTTGTGCGATGACAACCCTTTTTTTTACCAAAGGACTTTCAGGTCTGTTTTCAATGTTTCTTAATAGTGCTTCTATTGGCGTCTTTCTCCCCTGGGTCTCATCCTTTTGAGATGTTTGCACAAGAGATTCTTGGATGTGTTGAGATTCTTGCATCCGAGATACTCTTTGCACAAGCGGACTTGGTGGCCTTCGCTCAACCTTGCGTAATGTCATCTCGACAACATTTCTGCTTGGCGAGTCTTCTCTTTGTTGATAATGTAACGCTGGTGATGACGACCTCTGAATTATTTCTGTAACTGGACTGACTCTACTTAATTCTCTCACTGATCGTTGTCCTGGCAAGTCAGATAACTGCATGGATTCCGGGGTGCCTGCAACCTCTCCAAATCTACTGACTGCTACGGCTGTTGAACTGGTGCTTGCTGTCTTTTGGGGCTGGGATTTATGATGGTCTTGCAGTATTTGCTGTTGTTGCTGCACTGGCAGCTGACTTAGTTCCTTCTCTCTCTGTTCCTTCGCCCACTGGGCACGTTCCCTTTCTTGGAGCTTTTGAAGGACTTGTGGAGGAATAGGTTCAATTTTCCTAAGAGGTTGGCGCTGCTTGCTCTTAAGTGTGAGCTGTTCAGTTGAAAATGACTTCTTCATATGAGGTTTCCCGACAAGTTTCTTAATGCGCTGCAGCTCCTCGGTGAACTTATTCTCGATGTCCTGTACCTTTTGGGAGTAGCGAGGTTTCTCCTCCAGTGAAGCAGCTCTTTGTCTAAACATAGATCTCCGTTCAGCAGCATCCTCTTTCAAAGCCTCCCTTAGATCTTCCCTTGAACTTTCTCTAGAGATACCCAACCGGCTACCTCCATCATCTGAGTCTACAGATCCAGCACGATTGAACCCTGCCCAGGACCTTCCAGACATGGACCCCTCCGGAAGATCGAGGCTTCGTCTTCGCTCTTCTAAGCCACGGACCTTCTCAAAAACCTTTGAGCTTGCCCTGGTAAGCTTTGGGGATGGTCTGAAAGTAAATTCTTTCCGGGAGTACTCACTCAGTGGAGTCTGTGGTCGGGAGTCCTGGGTGTTACCTTGGGACGCAGATTTTGTCTGCTTAACCTTTTCTTCAAACTCACCAGGCACTGTGTCTTGGTATTCAGTTGGCACAACAGGTTTCTTCCGCAAGCTGAGAGGTGTAGTTGAACCAGAGCGACTTGGCATTGGAGAGGTGGAGGGACGTTTGACAAGTCTCGGAGATGGGGGTGGGAGGACTTGTGGAGGAGATTCTCGTGAAAAATTCTCTGACTGGTTCCTGAAATGGAGCATTTGAGGCAAAATCAATTGGAATCAGTTAGTTAATATATATTAATGGTCTGCTTTGAATTGTACGTTGGTATGGACTCCAAAAATACATTCAGCACTCATGTTTCTTGCCTGGTTGTGATAGAAGGATCCTCATGTCGATATGTTCTATTGTCATCTTCTGCACATTTGTCCATCACTGCATCTCATGTAAAGAGGAGATGTGACATGTTGTACAGGTAAGCAGTCTGCTAGTTATGGCAAATGTGAGGCCAATCATTTTTTCTACATTGGACTCTCAGTAACAAACCCATTGAAAATTACCATTCATCTGTGCAGTACATTTCAGCTCTGCAGAGCATTTTAGTGTCTTTAAGCTTTAAGCTTTTGGTTTTATAACATGAACATTGCTCCATGCCTGCTGGTAGTTCACAGTGGCAAGAGTTTGAAAAATCTCTACAACTTTATTAGGTTGTTAATGCTGTTTTAAGTTCATTCCCCTGACTGTAAGTGGCCAAATAAAAGCTGGAAACATGGTGAATACCTGTATCCACAGCCTGGTCCTCAACATCCCCACCATCTTCTTTGGTCTCAGATTGGTCTCCATCCTCATCCTCTGTTGTTTCGGAATCTGAAAATAAACAAACAAACAAAAAATAAATAAATACACAAACAAATAGAACAATTGGAAATTATTTTTCATTTCATTTGATTTTTAACTGGAGTAATGCTTCAAGAACCATAATGAAACATAACTGAAAGGAGCGCACAAAGAGAATCAATGACATCATAAAACCATTTCACCAAAGTTGAATGTTTTTCCATCTTTGATCTTCCAGCAGTTGTGGGAAAGAAACAACATTTACACAGCGGCAGCAGAAGGAGCAGAGAAAGACCACATTGTTACTATAGAAACCAACAAACTACATTTTCGTTTTCTGTTTAATCTTAAACGGTGTTTGGTGAAAGGCAACTCAAAATTCCCAGGGCAAATTGATATTGAAGGTGACACATTTCAAATGTCTTTTTTTCCTTCTGCTTCTTCTTCTTCTTCTTTTTCCCCCAGAACAGAATCCAAAGGAGAAAAGAAATTAGGTTCATATTCTATAAATAGCATATCCAGATTAAAGCAACCATTGTCAAGTAAACGTTTGGATTTTGTTTGATCATGACTGTCATTTAAATTTGTCTCCCTAAGGTCTTATTAGCACAACAAAGCTAAATGCACCAAAGTTGATGATGAATCTTTTATTTTATCAGCATTTTCAAAATTGACTTCTTTCCATTTTATTGCTTTAAACCTGAAATTTTTTTCCAGCTCTAGCATCAGAAAGATTGGACTATGTTCCTCAGACAGAGAAAAAGCAGTCATTGGTGGAACTTAAAATAGAAAGCACTACTGAGTCACAGGCATCCCGGCAGCTCTCATGAGGTGTTTGCTTCACAGTAGGTGGAATTGCTTATAAAAACCAGAGGCTATCTGCTGTTCCCAGCATTTAGAGAACACAGTCGTGTTGGTTCGATTAAACACAGCAGGGAAATACTGGAAATGCTCCAATGACAAAATCCACCAAACACGACACATTAAATTTGTCTGCAAGATTTTCAAAGTTGACCGGTCATTTTTTAAAAAATGAAGTAAACCAGTGAACTCTCTCAGTGGTTTACGTTTTGTCTGAGTCAAGCTCATGATGTCACTTATTGCATTCAGATAAATTTTTAAAAAATACAGTGGATGTTTGCAATGTATGTCATTGTACAAAGCAGTTTCAAATGCAGTTGTTTTATTCATGACCACGCCTAAAATGTGACCAAGAGTCTGTTGCACTCATATGTGTTATCTAAATATAGACTGTTTTCTTGATGCATCCGCAAGAATCAGCAAGTTTGTCTAAATCTCAAAAACTGCAGCAGAGTTCACATTCCACAACATGACACACATGTAGAGAAATCAGTCAGCTTTGACTAAATAAGCAAAGGGACACATGTAGAGGGTTTTTTTGCCTTTAGAGTAAAACGAGGTAATGACACAGTGGAGGCATTATGAGAAAGACAGAATATAAAACCCAGAAAACAAAAAGCAAAGGTGAAAAGTGGCAGCGCTTTCTTCAGACATATTTTCTATAATTATGAAAAACATTCATTAATTTATACAACCAACTTTTCAAGACTGAATGAAAGTAAATATCTTTCCACAGTACCACCGGCAGGCGAGTCATTACGATATTTTAAAAGCTAGAACTTTAGTGAAAGAGCCCTGACCCGTCTATATCGACACACAACACCAGTTTGAAGCCAAACTTTCCATCAAGGAACGACAATGTCCCTACAACTACTTGATCATTTGCTGTAAAACTTTGAACAGACATTCGTGGTCCTCAGAGGATAGATCCTGCTGACTTCCTTTGTTGTGAGCACCAGCGTGAGGTTGAATGTGTCTCGATGAAATGTGTCAACGGTGACCAGAGAATGTCACCTCCAGACGTGATCTCTGACTTTTTATCTTGCCTCACCAACAGGTTAATTTTTTTTAATTACCCAACCAAGTTTCTCAACACACACACATTATACTGACAACTGATGGTGGTTAATCAGACTCTTTCATCAAACAACCAAAGTTTGTGGCATGCACATGTCCATGTAGGTTGTATTTGTAGATATTTCTTTGAATGAAAACAACTCAAAGGAAGGGTCTGAATACTGGAGCACTGCCTCAAAGCGCCTGTCTTCGAAGAAGACATCACACAGCTCAGTCAGTTTGTGGTCGGGTGGCAGCGAGTGACAGTTTCACTGAACATCATAAGCCTGTCACTGCAGGCCCACAGAAAAACACACAGCTCCACTTACGGCTTTCAGAGTGACATGTTTGCTTCGAGCACAACTTCACTGTCTCATATTTGTTGTCTTTGTCGTAACATGAGAGGACATGAAGACAGATTCTCAGCCATCTTCTTAATTCTGTTTTTAATTCTGCTCATCTCAGAGTCACACTGTTAAATCAGGATTAGAAATGTTTCCAGTTTGGGAATTGAACAATAAATAAGCCTTTTTCTTTTGATGAGGAACTCTACAAGCCTCCCTTACATGAGGAGCATCAGTGTGAGAACATCACAGAACATCAGCATGTCAGTGAAACTGAAAGTCTGCAGTTGTTTGAAGTGAGTTCAAAGCTCCAGCTGAGCCTGAGCCTGGTTTGTACTGGCCGCGCTGGTCCGGTTCCACAATGACACTGGTCCAATCTCACTTTCTTCTTCATTTAGGTTGTCACTGGTCACTGCATCTGACACATCTGTCCACCGTGTGGTCATTGTAAGCAGTGTTTTCATTAAAATGCTTCTGTTAACATTCTGTACGTTCTGCACACAGTCAAGAGTTGAACCAAGAAAAATAAGCAGGCTTATGGATTGTAAGATGAAATAGCACTTGCCTGTGTTTTTCTTTGGTCTGGCTTTTTTTCATGGCCACTGTTGGTTTGTCCTCGACAGGTATATTTTGTCTTGGCTTCTATTCAGCAGCAGGGTATTCCCCGACACAGACTGAGGGTTCTGAGCCATAACTATACGCCTACATCAGCAGATCCTCTACAAAAACATCAGCAAGAAGTATCTGACTCAGACGTAAAGGATCCAACTTATCTTACACTGCAAGCCCTTTAAAATGCAGGCAAAAGCTTTTCATTAAAATACCAAAACAAAGAAATAGAAGGCACTTCAGTCTGTTATGTAACAAGTTGCTCCTCAGTGTCCCTTCTTCTTCTTCAGTGAGAATCCTCTGAAAAGCACAGCGCATAAACCTCCATCCGCATGTGTGTGGAATGTGAGGGAGCCCCTCTGTCCACACAATAGCCAGCGACAGTGTGAGCATCTTCCCCCGCTGTGTTCCACCCTGCAGGCAGAGCACACCGATAGGCAGAAAAACCAGTGGGAGTGATCCAGCCCTCTACAGATCACTGTTCTACAGCACCGCTTGGCATTTCTCATTTTTTCCTCGCTCCCCATGAGTCTTTGTCTTATTCTCCAACTGGTGTAATGAGCCGATGTTGTGCTGTCGGCAGAGAAGGGGAGAATCAGTGCAACAGGGACCACTTCACTCCTCTGCATTGCTGGAACACTGTTCGCTCTCCCTGCAAACGTGTTACCGGCTGCACAGAGCAAAACCATTTCCAAATGATACGATGGTTTAACTGCTGCATTCACTGCTGCTCCCACAGAGCTGAATGCAGCAGGTTTCGTTGGGCATGACGACAATTTTAGATGCATTCTGCAAACCTCATCACACAGTCCATTTTAAATGAGTAAGTATAAGACGTCTTCCCCGAGGGAAACAGCGTCACTGCTGACACATTTCAGCTCACAGTCGAGTGAGAATCAGTCCACAGAAAGAGCTCTAAACAAGGCACTCACTTCCTTCACAGCGATACGCACTGAGGTCCATCAACACTAGTTCACACTAAACATCTAATGCTCGCAGCCATAACTGCAGAGTGTGCAAAAAAAAAGAAAGAAGGTGTAAATAGCTCCAGGCTTAATTACACGCTGTGTTGATGATGTAATGTGAGGTCATGCAGAGCGCCTTCTCATTTCCTTGGCAGCTGCACGTTGTGGATTTCAACATGAAATCAACAGAAAGGGAAACTCGTTATGATTCTCAGTCTTGTGACAAAAATAACAATAATTCAGAGTCAGCTGCAGAATGCTTTGGCACAGGCCGCACTAACACACCTGCAGCAGAAAAATGACGTGTTCTCAGTGTGACTGTGTAAATATTAGATATGAATGTATGGGACATGAAGCCATTTTTCACAGGGCGTTATCTTGAACTCTGCTGGTGCAGAGGCTGTCAGTCCTCCCAGCTTTTCTTGGTCAGAATGACTTCATGATGTTTAAATGCAAAATTTTGTGCCATTAATGCAGGTATTTGTTTTCTTGAAGCTTCAGTGATCCAATTTTTTATATTTACAGATACAATGACACACATGTTATATGAAGGAAACTGACTGTTGCTCTTTTGCCTTGTTTTAATTTATTTTTTCCTGCAAAAGTCTTGAAAATAAAATCAACAACACTGAGGGAATAACCTCCGTAAACTGCTGAGCTCAAATGTACGTTAACATTTAAACTCATCTTCAGGTGATCACGTACTGGAGTTTCTGACTAAAGTTAATGATAAAAGCTTTAAAAACTTGCTTATGAAATAGTGACAATAAATAATTTTCCTAAAATAATCATTCTGGGTTTCTACTGATTTATTCATTTTGATATATTGACAGTTTCTGTACATTATTTTGCTGTCGTGACTCTGGTTGTTGGTATATAAAGATGATGCACATTGAAAGGTCAGGTATATTCCTTACCCCAAACTGAAAATGAAATACAATATTTAAATATTAAAAGCTGCAGCCAGAGGATTTTTGGTTACCGACTTGATGTCATGAATGTTCTGTCACTCTTTACCTTTAAGTGTGAGGCACTTGTAGGATTGTAGACTCATTTAAATGCAGCACAAATTAGCCTTTGTACTGTGACTACAGAGGATTGACATGATGTAACACAAAGCCGACATTCATCAGTAACAACAGTGGTGCATGAGCACAATCACTTCTCCATCCACACTGTGCAGATTATTACTGATCTGTGAGAGGCACACAAACGTCAGACAGTATGTCATCCATGAGTACTCGTCACGAGGTCCCTCTTAATCTTTCCTGAGCCCTTATTTCTTTCATATTGTTCTCCATTAGATGTAAACCCTTGATAACCCACACTGAGTCTGTGATTCTGCTCCTCCCAGTCCTTTCAGAGCTCTGATGGACTCCATAATTACTCGCCAGGACGCCTTCTCCATTAAACGACATTAATGTGTCGTTGTGCTATTATTAAATCTATTTATCAGAGCAACATGGCAGTGTCGGGGATTTCCACCGAGGAACGGCAGCTCCACCTGTTCACTCGCATTCATGCTCCTGGAGGAAGACAACATGGAGGACGCCATCCAAACAGTCTGGAGGTTGGCCATCATCACATGTGATGACATCTAAAGTTCCCCGTGTCTCTTCAAACAGCATGAATCCGCACGCTGAGCTGATGTTCATCAGCACATCTCTACAGTGCAGCTTTTTTTCTTTAGTATTTTTTTGCTAATTTTATTTAAATTATATGGCTGAGCACTTCCTGTTTGGTTCAGTCTCATCACACTTCAATGAGTTTGCTAACAAGTTTGTCATATCTGCTTAAAAGGAGATGACATTTCAGCTCTGTGTTCATCACTTCTTTCCATTACTGCAAGCGACTAACAAAATACTTCATGCTGGTTTAAGTCTGAGTGTCGCAGCGTCGGATCACGGCAGGAAGCAGCAGGAGTACGAGAGGTTTTCAGGCGGCGTTTGCGCTCCACACAAATTGAATCGAGGCTTCGAACTGAATGTTTGTGGAGTTCAGTGTATCGAGCTTTTCCAGAGTTTCACCTCCTCTACCACTGCACAGAATTAGGCATTTTCTTTTCCTTTATTTTTGACAAAAACACATCACTATACCAATTTTTAGTCATTGAATTGTATCATATCATATTGCTCTAAATGAGAACGTATCGTTCTTGTATTGTATCACTGGCCATGTATGATAATACACATTGTATCATTGATAAAACGTGTCGTTACACCCTGAGTAATTAGGAATTAGCAGCTATTTGCTGATGAGTTTGCCAAAGTTCATAAATTGTACAGGAGCACATTTTAAGTGTTTACAACTTATTTGCTGCCCCCAAGTGGCCAAAAAAGAATGCTTCTTTAAAACTTGCAGGTTTTATCATGACTGAGACTTTCATCTGTCGCTTTCACTGTTGATGGGTGAAAACTGTCACATCAGCACAACACAGAACTCAGAACAGGATGTCGACATGACTGCCTCGTTTGATTTCTTTTTGCTGAATGTGTTGCTGTAAGATGGAAACTGTATGTCGTTTGTTCTTGTTTAATGTTGTGGACCCCAGGAAGAGCGGCTGTTGCCTTGTGTGGCAGCCAATGGGGATCTTCATAAACAATAAACAACAAACTGACTGATGTCAGTATTGATCATTAAAGATGTGTGACATCATTCATATGGCAGGCAGACATCCTTATTTACTCGATGTTCTGGATACAAAATTGGCCTTCTGCCTGTTCAGTACAGGGAAGTCACACAGGGCCGGGCTAAAATTAGCAGTGATGTCTTCCTCTGTAACAGGAGAGATGTTAGCCTGCTAACATCACAAAAATCTAAGGCCTGGCACATTCCACTGTATAAATAACCTGGGAGAGTTGGTGGATGGGGGGCGGTCCGCAGACAGGGAGGCCTGTGGCACTTTCATTGAGTGATGGGACAGCTGAGGACTACGCACATGGCAGCGCAGCACAGAGCTGAATCAAACTGAAGGTTAAAATGGAGAGCCAGAAAACAAACTTCTGAACCGAGATCTGCTTTCAAACCTTCTTTATAGGACTGAAGAGAGATGACATACAACAAAAATGTGCTTGTGTGTCTGACTGCATCACCCACAACATATGAACCGTAAACATCATCCAGTCGATCCAGTCTGAGATCACTTTCATAATTCACGACAGAAACCAAACTTAAGATGCTGTTAGAAGGTGACCAGGTCATTTATTTGTCCCTGTACAACACAGGGGGGAATGACACAAACTTACACTAAACGCAACTACAGGAACCTCTGCGACTGTCGTGTTGCTTACGTGCAAACACTTTTTTTGTAGTTTCCTCAGTGATGAGTGTTTGCACGATTACAGCTATCAAAGTGTATTTCCAAACACTGTGGTTCTCCTGATGTGACGCATGTGACACATCACCAAGCCGACACAAGTGTGAAACTGAAAAAACAGAATCTCTCTGCCACAAAATCTGAAAAACAGTTCACTGAAGTATTCACATTAATCAAGGATCAAATAAAGTTTTGTCAAACCCAAAATCTATGCAAGCCATTTCATGACTATTCACTCAAAAAAAACAGCTGTAATAACTGTAGGAAAGCTCACTTTCTCTACAACTATTCAAACTCAAATGGAGACTCAAGAATGTTCAGTTATCAGCATCTTTTTGTAAACTGAGCAATTTTCAAGTGCTTGTGTTTAATGGTGCATCTTTTATGTGGACTCTGTCCAAGCATCCAATATTTATGTACACCAAAGGAAATGTAGCACACTGGTTTCTTGCAGCGTGCACTGAAAGGAATCCTTGTCATCATGTTGTCCACTCTGCAGGCTTCACCAGATTTTCAGGACCCAAATTTAAGCTTGTACAATGAAATCAGCAGGGATTGAGATGTAAGCACCCCGTCCCTTTGCTACACCGTCAACCCCCCAAATTATCTTTAAGTAACTGATGTATGCAGCAGCCACGAGTCATGACACCTTTGTGCATGCAAACGCATGCTTACATACAGTACAGCACAGTGCAGTACAGCACAGTATAGTAAAGCACAGTGCAGTACAGTGCAGTGCAGTGCAGTACAGTACAGCAAAGTACAGAGCAGTACAGCACAGTACAGTGCAGTACAGCACAGTACAGTGCAGTACAGTACAGTACAGCACAGTACAGTACAGCGCAGTGCAGTGCAGTACAGCACAGTACAGTACAGTACAGCACAGTACAGTACAGCGCAGTGCAGTGCAGTACAGTACAGCATAGTACAGTGCAGTACAGCACAGTGCAGTACAGAGCAGTACAGAGCAGTACAGTGCAGTACAGTACAGTGCAGTACAGAGCAGGACAGTGCAGTACAGAGCAGTACAGTGCAGTACAGCGCATTACAGTGCAGTGCAGTGCAGTGCAGCGCATTACAGTGCAGTGCAGTACAGCTCAGTGCAGTACAGTGCAGTGCAGTGCAGTGTAGTACAGCGCAGTGCAGTACAGAGCAGTACAGTGCAACGCAGCGCAGTGCAGCACAGTACAGTGCAGTGCAGTACAGTGCAGTACAGTATAGTGCAGTATAGTACAGTACAGTGCAGTACAGCACAGTACAGTACAATGCAGTGCAGTATAGTACAGTACAGCACAGTACAGAGCAGTACAGTGCAGTGCAGTGCAGCGCAGTGCAGTACAGTACAGTACAGTACAGCACAGTACAGAGCAGTACAGTGCATTGCAGTGCAGCACAGTACATCACAGTGCAGTACA
>JAPXVT010000006.1:27906702-27918277 GCA_029823135.1 Acanthurus reversus | reverse complement strand
CGAAATCAGATGAAACAGTATTAATATGCTGTCAAATGTGAGATGTTTTTGTTTTACCAGAAGCCGCTCCACTGGCTACAAGTTACATCACAACCTGAGAAACTGACTATGCTGCTACTTTTTTAGATTACTGTTGACTCCACCTATCGTGAACAGTTTACGTTCATGTTTTAAAATCGACCGCATTTCTTTTGTGAAGTAACAAGAGCTGTTAGCTTTGCTAGCGCGCAGTCTGACCAGAATGTTTTTAGTGCGGCTGGTGTGTCTGTATCTATCTTTGGCCCTTGTCACGTTACAGTTGTTCGAAAAGCCTTGTGTTGAGTGTCCGGGTGACGGTGTGCCTAAATTATACTAAAGCCCAAAAACGCTATTTCAAATCTGTACAAGCTTTTCACTTCGGCACGCTTTCACTCGCTTCACCATGCCCCAAAAACTACGTCACCGGGTTCTGCCGGTCATATTTATTAAATCTGGCCAGTTCCATTACTTCACAAAGAGGAGGGGAGCACACGTAGAAATTTCTTTTTGTGTACCCTTGTACAATAAAGTTGCCACATGCTGACGAGTCTGGGGCCTCTATTTCTGAATACAATCCCGTCACTAATATAAGCAGACAATATGCTGTCCATTTTACCAGGAAGAAGGAAAGTAGGTGGTTCGGACCAAATGAATTTCCTTTTGAAACAACGCGAGAATCTATAACCGTGAGAGTTCCGTTTCAGCTATGAAACGAACGTCGATGAAATGTGTTGACTTTACATGAAGACCCCGAAACGACTAACTTTACTTTAGGTTATTATGACTTATTGTTTATTCAACGTCAAGTGTATGGTCGCTCGAGCCAGATGTTTTCACAGGCGTCCGTGTGCAAAACAAGTCCCACCAGTTCCACAGCAATTACGCATATAAAATACATCAAAGCTTCACAGCAATTACAAATACAATGAGGTGGTACTTGCTAAAAGCTCACCATGACTTTACCGCCCATGTGGATCAAGCCCCTCAAAATCACATCGTCACGAACAGGATTCGAACCTGTGCGGGGAAACCCCATTGGATTTCGAGTCCAACGCCTTAACCTCTCGGCCACCGTGACTGCTACTCATACCCACCTGTCAGACATGGTATTATCTACAATGCAATGACATGGTTTCTCATGTTGCTACAGGCCGGGCCAGTGACTTCGTGTTTTAGGCTCGCTACTGGAAGCTACCTTCTCGATAATGACAATAAATCATGTAGGTCGTGCGGTGAAGAAGAAGGGCGTTGGAGTAACGTTACCTGATTTCGGACATTGGAGGGAGACAAACACCATGAAAACACTTCGGCTCACTCACAGAAGTTGAGAGAGATAAAAACAAAATCTGACCCAAGGACAGTTCAGTCAAACTACTCCCTGCTTGTCAATGCAAGGTATCTCTCCTTCTGCCTCTATCCCAATACAGTGGAGTGAATCGAATTTAACGCAATACATGTCGCTCATAGTATTAAAATTAATTCAACACAAAGTGTCAATACTCAATACATGGTTTAAATAAACCAGTTTATCCTACAGTGTATTACGAGCATTCCTCGTTTGTCTCCTCTCACACTAACATTTACAATGTTAGTAAATCTGACATTGCAGCACACAATCCAGTAACAACTGAACCTTAGATATTCCAGATGAAGGCACTAATGCCGGCACAACCCAATTGGAATCTTCAGGATCTGTTTTAGATCTCCATTAGGTTATCGGATATTTCTTTATGAATCATGTAGGCTAATTATTTTCAGCTAACGTTACTCTGCAGTTGATTCAGTTTGCTGATGTGTTTTTATAAATGGCAGAAACATAATAAAAAATAAGACTAATAATGAAGTCATAATTAAGATTATTTCGTAATTTGGATGAAGTGACCTTTATCCCCTCCCACATGAGCACGCTTCGTCCTGCAGTCATGAAGCACACAGGTGATGTCTTTGTCTTAGACATCCTGAACGTGTTCCTCCACCGTCAAAATGGAGCTGCTGCTTCGTCAGAGGGAGGAGGAAGCAGTCAGAGGGTGAAAAAAGGTTAACATGGTGGTTGCTGGATGACTTCAAATCTGCATTTCTGGACGCTTGCAAGAAGGCCAGTGTCCATTTTCTCAGACAGTAGGGATTTGCAATATTTTATTAACCAGAGCTGTATAACATCAGTTTCTACCTTAGGACACAAACATACAGGTCTAATTAAGATTTGATATTTTAAAACAAGTCCCTACAAGTTACATGT
Source organism: Acanthurus reversus (assembly GCA_029823135.1). NCBI lineage: Eukaryota > Metazoa > Chordata > Actinopteri > Acanthuriformes > Acanthuridae > Acanthurus > Acanthurus reversus. Next base: position 27,916,020 of record JAPXVT010000006.1, on the reverse strand, counting down.
TACTTATTAGATTGTGTCATATATAAAGTGACTAGCAATTAGACAAATATACTGGTAAGGTTGAGTTTCTGGAGTGAACACGTTTCCTTTCACCTTGAGTATTGTTTAAAAAAAAAAAAAAAAAAGCACAAACCAAATCTGAATGTTATAAAATCTTTATTGATGTTTGGAATACTATATCTTGAAAGGCAAATTCCTGCACTTCCTGTTTACAAAATGCTTGAAACAAGTGTGCTGAGGATTAAGTTGAAACACTCGAATGGTGGGAAATCATCGGCTATTAAAGAATCTTCTTTGGTTTAAGTGATTAACTAAAAGAATAGATCATAACATAAGAACTTTGTATGATGATGATGATGACAAACACAATACCACTACCTGACATAGCGTGGATACCTGGGGTCTGAACATTCCAACAAAAAACATTTCTTACATATGATCCATAATTAAACAGTCTGATTTCAAGACAAATAAAAACAGACTTTTTACACATGCACAAATCTAGATTTCACGTTTAACATTAGCAGACAGATATCATCAAAGTAACATATACGTGAATAAGCAAAAAATACCTCAACGCTTGTCACATCTGAACCTCTACAGTACGCAGAATTTACACGTATGCATGCTTAGTGTTTGATCCCTTTTCTTTAAGGTGATTTAAACCAAACAAACAAAAAAAAAACCTGAGAATAGCTAAGCACATCTAATAATCACAGCTAACAAGCTATTTAAAATCATTCATCTATAATTATTTATTTTCTTAAGGATCCCATCAAATAAAGGTTAATGTTTGTAAAGCATGAAGCACTTAGAGGTTTTACATCAACTACTTTAAACATATTTCTGCTTTTCATATGCACTGCTCCTCTCCTGAGTTTGGCAGACCTCAGTATGACAGCGATTTTCTTGCATAGTTACAGAACATTTAAGGCACCATATTCTGATTTAAAGATGCTAAGAATCCATTTTCTCTATCTTATCCAGAGGAAATGTAATGAATGCTGCAGGGTATTTGTCAGATATTCAGGTAGGTATGTACACCTACTACAACATAAAGACTCATGCTCTAAAACACTCCACACACTCTTCATTTCTGCCAAACTGCACAGATGTGTAACCCTCAGGCAACTTTATTAGCCTTTCAAAAAAAAGTAAAAATTTAAAAAAAGAAAAAAAAAAAAGTAAGTCCTTTTCGCACACTTTCCAACACCCTCACCTGTCCTCCTTTCACTATAAGCCCATGCCCAGGGGCCTCCGCCAGGGCAGAGCACCTGTGGCTCCAGAGAGCCTCCGCCTGTTTTTGCTCCGTCTCAACAAGGAGGCCACGAGCATGAAAAATGGACTGAGCAGGAGTCATCCGTCAAAGCTAGGAATGCTGTCCTCTGCCTATAACCATTTCTGTGACCTCTCTAGTATCTGGATCCTTTGCAGCTGGTATCACTTGCTAAATTATTTTTGGGGAATTGAGGCACTGTAAATCTGTAACCTGTGCTGGTAAAGCACTAACAATGTGCAACAACAGGAAGGTCACTTTATAGAAACTTTCAGGCATGACTTCCAAACATGAAGCTGATTGTGAATGTAGTTGCACCTCCTTTGAACTTAAGACTCTGTCAGTCTTTATTCAGTTGCTGTGAAACCTTGACCGTGCCCCATAAAGTGATAGCAAAAAGGAATTCCTTAGAGGAAAGAAAAACTAATTAGGCATGTTTTCCTTTTTCTCTTATCTACAAAAACATAGGAAAGGATTTCTGCAGGAGTGCAACTACTCATACCAGCCTGTGCAAGGTAAACGCACCGTAGAAGCATGTGTTTCTATAGGAGGAGGACATTTACTGACGGTGCCCTGGCAAAAGAATAGGATACCGTTTATGTCTAAAACCTATGAATCACAGTAAACATTTCACCATGCAAATTACGGACATTTGAAAGACAAAGATGGAGTAAATCACCAAAATATCATGTGGTAACTTTAGAAAAATATTTATAGAGTACACACATTCAAGAAAGGTATCAGATAGTTACTAATTTACAGCCCACAGCACACTCTGCCTCACACAGAAAAAACCCCCCCACCCCCCCAAAAAATCCTGTGCATAAACACACAATGTTGCCCTGAAGGAAAGACAGAGGGATATTTAGTGTATCACTGGTGAAACCTGTGTCAACACTGTTTTGTTCTCAGTGTCTGGATCAGCGCCTGTCCTGCAGTGATGTCCTTCATTTGTATCCATGTGACTGTGAACGAATATCCTAACTGGTACTTTTTCTCTTCTGTCCCTTACCAGTATTGATGAGTGTTATATTTTTAAAAAATACAAAATTTCAAATAATTTCTATTCTAATTTTCAACACCTGGAGAATTAATGTTATTGAATTGTACATTAATGTGCCACATGCAAGTTACCTGGTGTTTTGAGTAAGTCATCAGTGAAGTTGTCAATGATGAACTGGATCTCACTGTAAAAGTAACAATTTGACGAAGGACAGGAGACAAGACAAGGGCACTTGCATTAGCCAAGTTTAGTTACCTTTTAGTTAAGATCTTGGATTTTAGGGCAGAAATCCGAAGAGTTCAGTAAAGACCCTCTAGTTCACTACAAAACTTCCCAGGACCTTTTCACTGAAAACCCAGAAACTCCCCATTCCAACGGCTGCACAACCCGGCAACACACTGCCTCAACACTGTGGGCAGAACCACTGTTACCAGAGATTTATTATTTTTCCCAAAAACACAAAGAATGAAGAGGCTATCTGCCAATGAGGAAAAGCACTCCAGAGGCAGTCAGACACAGCAGGAGGGAAATAGTTGGTCCAGCACCCTGGAGATATGCTGCTACTGAGGAGGTGGGCACCAGTTGATGGGAGTGAGTTACGGTGCATTGCTACAATGCTGTTGTGATTCCTAAACCCTTAAAAAGGGGTTAGGAGGCACGGTGGTCTAATTGTTTGGGTCAAGGTTTTTAGACTATGCTGGTGATAATCAAAGGTAGTGTTGCAGGAATGGTTCAAGGATGGACTGCCTTAAGAGGCCACTAAAGGTGTTTGACAGGAACAAATCATGTACAATGGAGGGATAATGTGTGTCTGCTGACTGTTCATAAATCCAGAAACTTTAGGAAGAGAAGAAAGAAAAGTAAACAAGATTTGGTGCTCAGTAAAATCAAATCATATTAAGACACTTGCTCTACAGCCATCGTTGCGGTGGGAATCTGGGTATCTGCTGCTGTCTCAACAGGGCTTTTGTGTTTCTCTTTTTCTTCTTCCTCTTCTTCTTCCTCCTCCTCACCAACATCTTCCACATTCTCTGGAACTGCCAGGCCAGCATAACGATCACCATTCATCTCATATTCAATGACTGTTGGTTCTCCATTTACTGCCAGCTCTGCTTTTATGCTATCTGGAGTGGAGGCACCCCCAGTTTCTGGAAGCTCCTCGAAAACACCTTCCTGGGCATGCACTTCTGCCAAGGGAGTCTCTCCATCTAAGCTTCCAAGAGGAGGAATCTCCACATGGGCCGCTTCCTCAGGTGAGCCCATTTCCTGTGTGGGGACCTCCCCATCTCTGACTTTCTTGACATTGAAGGTCATAGGAGACACCTTGAAAGAGGAGCTCTTGGCAGTTGGGCTTTTGGGATGGTTAGGGGTGAAGCTCTTCTTGATTTTCTCACGTTTTTCCGGTGGTACAATCTTGTCAGAGATCTGGGTCATCTTTTTCTCGATGCTCTGGCGTGAGAAGGCCTTCTTCAAGCTATCAACCTTCTTCAGGCTCGAGCGCTTGAACCTGTCAGCCCTTCTCTCAAATGTGTGGGAAGTGCCCGGACTCAATGGGTCTTCTCCCTCCAGCATTGAATCCCCCTCTGGGAATGCTGAAACATTATCATCCTCATCGGAGGACAGGTTAATGGACTGAAGACCCCCCCCCTGGGTTCCATCAACAGAGCCTGTGACAGACGGAGTAGGCAGGGTGGATTCTGCGTCATACTGGCTTGGTTGTGGGGTCTTTAGGGAGTCCTTGACAAGCACACTGGAGGGGATCTCATTGTCTTCCTGTGGGAAACAGGACAGAAAAAGGTGGGTTAATAGGGTAATCATTTGGATAAGTTATGAATAAGCATGAACCATGCTTGAGTCTATGAGGAAAGGCCTCAATGATATCTTTGTCTGAATGGTTATGGTCGGGATTACACTGTAGTCAACCCACAAGTTCCAGGACTTCAGTAGAATTGCTGACCACAGTAATCAATGTCAATATATTTCAGGGTATTTTCACATCCTAATGGCATGTTTATGTAAATCTCTGCCCATGGTTTGGCCATTCTGAGTGGATATGTGTGTTTTATACACTCTATGCACTACATCCGTGAGGTTGGTCTGCCTGCTAAAGACTGAGGAAACCAGTCTCTGCATGCCTCCTCACTTTTCTCCTCAGGACATCTGAGAGTTCCTCATTTCTCTACAGGAGTCACACTTCTCACCATTCTCTTCTTGGATATTTGTCTCTGCCTTTCACGAATCGATCCATGAACACACTGATGATCATAAACACTGTGAGACGGAGAGCAGTTAAGTTCAATATCCGGAGCTTCTGTTTGTTTCTCCTCTTTCTCCTCTCTCTTACTTGTGGCCTGTTCAGCTGTGCACAATCAGGCACATACACACATGTGGGCACACATGGGAATTTATGAGCTACAGTTCTCACCCTCCATTGCCCCCATGCTTTCACACCCAGGAGTGAGTGGAGAGGGAAGGTGCAGCTTCAGTGGTTGACACACTCCACTACACATTTGAAATGCTCATAAAGACACCCTTCCAGTGACACGAGCTTGCAGCATCACCAATGGATTCTTTGTTTTGAGTTAACCTGATGCCTTACAGTGTACTGACCTTTTTTTTTTGTTTTTAAGTACAAGTACAACTCATGTGTGGGCAGTTGACATGAATGCTTCAAAGTGCCCAACAAATGAAATTCTCAAATTCTTAACATTTTAGATTAGGGTCATTTCTGATCGGAAATTGAAGAGATACTTCTGAAATACTAGTTTCTGTGCACCACGCTTGTAAGAATGAGTCAGTATCAAAGTATGAACGCATTTCGAAGAATGCATGGCAGCTCTAAGACATTATGAGAGTGCTCAAAGTGACTGGATGCCTGTGAGTTGCTGAAGGAGTGCACAATGCATCTTTCCTGGGGTGTCATTAGTACATACTTATGGACTGGGCCAACCAGACGGTCTGGAAGAGTCCTGCCTTCTGTCCACTCATCACTCACTGCTTGTTTTTTTGCTCAGAGGCACAGTGTTATTTTACCTGCAATCTGTAACTGCCAATGTTAGCCCACTGACGGCAATTTCGATACTGTTATTGTATGCTATATTTTGTATGAGATAAGATTATACAGCACCTTAACTGACAAGATATAATATTGTGAAGAGGGCTGTGGACTGACTGTGATACGAACACTGCACAAATGCATGATGCTAAGTATTCAACCATCAAAATATCCAATCAGTATGAATCAATATTGTTATTACGGTGTCAATAATCATACTCAGACAACACAGGAATGTATCAGGTTGTTACAAAACCACTTACAGAACTTTTGTTTCTGCACGTTCCTTGTTCCATAAACTCTGTTCATGGAGACCTGAGGCAATTTTGAAATGAGCTCTCGTGATTACGTCCAACTTCTGTTTTACTCTAGTCTGATCCACAGCAGTTCAAAACACTGCTTTTAAACACTGCAACAATTTCATGGTGTATAAAAAGCTCTTGAGAAGTGGACGGCTATGCAGAAACCCTTCAGTTTGTACCATCTTACAGACACCGGATATCTTTTGCTTTGGTTCATGGTTCAGGTCTGTGCCAAATGTGCGGTATCTCCCAAGTGATGCTAATAAATCTGTCAGCGTGATCCTAAAGGGCACAATATTGACATCAAGAACAGGGCCAATTTGTAGCAATTCTAAATAATAAATTAATAAATTAATTTTCTGATGTTCCTCATTTAAGGGAACATCAAAGAACTGTTTTCACAGATGTGTTGAAGGTCTCAGAGTTTCTGTTCACCAACAACAACCACTAGGGGTATGTTATAATTCTAAAGAAGCTGAGGACTGGGATGCCCTGCAGGTCTGTTGCTCGAAATACAAAATGACAAAGCAAGAACTCTGGAGAACAGCTCGGGTTACCACTACCTTTGTTTTATTTTGACTGTAATTCCTTTCTTTCAGTTTTGTTCTCTGAGGCTCCCTCCTGTCACACATAAATACGCAGCATCTACATGGCCCAGTTTGCTGTTGGTCTGACACTGTGCCACACCCACAGTGTGTGTGTGTGTGTGTGTGTGTGTGTGTGTGTGTGTGTGTATAAACGTGTTTGTGCAGAGCCAGGATCAGTCAGGAACTGTGAGGGGAGCAGCTCTTACTGGAAATGGTAGAGATCTTTCATGTGCATTTCAAGTCAGATAAAAGTCAAATGGTCTTATTTAGCATGAAGTGTGAGATAACTTAAGGGTCAAACAGCCACCTAAATCCAACCAGTCTCGATTAGAAAATTAGTCAATATGGCCTACAGAATTTGCAGTTTTACAAACTAGGGATACGTAGTATTTGTACTTTTTACATATCAGTATGACACTTCTGATCAAATGTCGGCCCATATGAGCTGAGACAGCTGCCAGATCAGTGTTCAAGACCACATCAAGGTCGAAAGTTCCAACTAGGTTCAACTGAGGACATTCTATTGCCGTTTTGTGGCGACTGAAACTGGGTATTTTTCAACCTGTTCCACTCTGGCTCCAATCCAGGTGTTTTTAAGGACCATCAGGAGGTTTTTAGTTCATTTTGTGGAGACCCAAACTGGGTGTTTTTAATTAGACGGTTGGAGAAATTTACACTTATGTTTCTCCAAAGAAAACAAGGTATTTTAAGCCAAAACAGACATTTTTCTAACCCTAAGAAAGTGTTTTTTGTTTGCCTTCAACAGTCCTTAATTCCAGAATTTGTAAAGTTTCAACATATCTGTGGTTTGCAGAAATACACAGCGCCATATCAACTGCTGGCGAATGGGTTGTTCCTGTCATTTCATTCTTCGATAATGAACAATAATCTTCTCTGATTGTTTGGTGGCTTGAAGGTTTCTGTCTTCACACCTCTGCTCCAGTCTGGGCATGCCATGGACTCAAACATGTCTGATATCATCCGTGTGGGTACTGGAGTGAGCAATGCCCAAACCCAAACACCCTCCAATGAAAACTTGGCTCTCCCAGTGCCAGCTGTACCTGACCTGCTACAATGACACACTTTTAAAGTTGTTTCACTGACTGCGTCATGTGTTACCCATGGTGATAAACATAAGCAACACTTTGTGTGTCACTTTTTAACTGAAGAGTTCTTAAATACTGATCACACAGCAAAAGTCTCAAGTCTTCATCATCACCTTTTTTCCCCCGTGGCATTACTTGGATTTGTTGGTAAGGTGCTGTTTATGTCTTCTGCTGCCTAAATAATAAAATACTGTGAAATTAGTGTGTCCCCAGTTTAACCCCAACAAGCTTGGCAAACAAGCCAGAACAAACAAAATTTTCCTGAATACCATTTGACCAAGGTCCGTTTGTGTGTGTGCGTGTGTGTGTGTGTGTGTGTGTGCGAGAGAGAAAGAGACAGCGGACCCCACATTCCAGGATTTTTCTCTTGGGAACCCTGTTAATTAATGTATCGTCTAAGCTAGCACTCATTAGCCACTACAGAATGTGGTATGTGTGTGTTCAGTATCTGTGTGCCAGTGTGTGTTTGTGTGCAGCCATGCAGGACATCAGTCGTTGATTTAAAATATTGTTTGGAGGGTCAAGATGAAAAGTCTTACAGTAAATTTGGCGCAAGGCTAAAAACAAAGTTAATTTAGTGTGACAGCAAGTTTAGTGTACATGGAAGGACACACACACTTCAAAGATATTTTGCATGCTTACCTAATCGAGTTCAAGATTTCATTTAACAGTTGTGTGGTAGAACTGCCACCTAAGTACAAGTCCTGCTTGGTATTAATAAACCAGAATGTGTGTAAGGCAGCTCCCTGGAGTCTCTGCTCTGAGACATCGGGGCGGGGCCAAACAATCATCACATGTCTGATGATATCCCATAGTGGGGTTTTTTTTGCATCTGTTCTCTCTCCTTTGTGTGAGTGTGAAGGCATGTGCACACTGTTTTGTACAAGAGACTGGTTGATTTGGTTTAAGTCACAGTTACTGTCTGCCTTAAAGGCAGCATTTATAGTACTGGGTGGACTCCGAGTAGGAATAATAAGGTAATTCTCCACCTCACTGGCCAGTATGTGATAGGCCAGATACAGTTCAGGTGGATCAGCTGAGCATGGTCGAGTGCTCAGAGAAATCTCATCGTGGGCTCTCTGCGAAGGATGGTGGAGAAAGAGCAGCAACGGATATTAAAACAAAGGCCTCTAGAGAGAGAAGGGGCTAGCAATAAAATGAACTTTCTGCCTAAGCACATAGCAACTAGGCTGGTAACACACAAATTTGCAATATGACATAAAAAAATTATTACTATTATTACAAAATAATTCCCTCTGCTAGCGTTCGGTAAGATTTGTGCACACAACTGCAAGTGGGTGCAGAGAAAAAGATCTGTGATAACGAAACACAAAGAGGGGAAAAAAAAAAAAAAGTCTAAAGACAAGAATAAAGAGAGACAAAAGATTAGTGCTAAACAAATGCCAATGAGAGATTTGTTCCCCTCAGATAACCGCACGGAGATACAGCTACTCATCGTTACCTTGCAATGACTTTAATTCCCGTCACGATCGAGTCAAATAAGTCTGCAAAGACCTCTCATCTAACCATCACTGGGTTGTTTCTTATCTACCTGATTTTTTCTGCTGGTCAGCTGCCACTCATCAGTCATGGTCAGGGTGCTGGTCTTAGTGTGGTCTGATTGAACCAGGCAGCATTAGTAGCCTACACGGCTCGTCCTGTCCTTTCAGCAGTAGATAAAGTGGACTTTTTCATGACTTCCCCACCGCAGCGAGTGTGCAGGAGGCGGGGATCAATGGACTACACGACAGAGGTGGAACCGCTCTTTGGCCAGATTTACGTTCACATCATTAAGATGCTTGATGAGGATGTTTTTCACAGACTTAAGAACATTGGGCAGCTCAGTAGCAGAGGTACACAGTTACAGCTTCTGGAATTGACTGCACATTCATTTTGATTTTATTACAGAAGCAAACAGCATTAAATTAAATAATAGCTTCCACCACTTTAGACTCCAAAGTGGTGGAAGCTTAGCTACTATTTCATGAC
>JAPXVT010000006.1:27592669-27603577 GCA_029823135.1 Acanthurus reversus | reverse complement strand
TTTGTAGAGTTTTTTACAACAGCTTGGAACGTGGCTTAGCCAATCAGAGTCAAGGATCAGAACTATCTATTTTTTGATAAAATCCATTTAGTCATCTGAAAACTTGAGTGACGTCAGGTTTTCTTTTAACTGCAGCTAGCTAATTCAGCTAACATTAGCTACATGAAAACAATATCTGTAAACAAGCTTAAATATGCACTTGATGGCAAGATTTATGTATAATGTCACGCTAAGAGGCTAAAGCTAAAGCTATTTGTCTGTACAGTGGCGTAGCCTCTTAGTCCTATAACAAGGAAACCGGACGATAATTTAGGCTCAGCGGTCTGGCAGCTTATATTTTGTTTTTACAGTATTCTACAACAGTAGCGTTTGTTGTAAATTTTAACATTACAAAACAAAAGGATTACAACATGAGGATTAATGGATGTAAATCTGTTTTTGGTTTTAGCTAATAGATGTCCTACTCGGTTTAAATCCTAACAATGCTGTAAGACTGTCGGAAAAAAATTATGACCATGGCGTGTTTTTGTTGTTGTTGTTGTTGTTTTCTTTTCCAATTTCTGTGTTAAAAGTGAAACACTGAAAGTTTTCACTCTGTAGAGAAATTAAAGTCCCTTCTCCAGACTGTGGAGCACTGGCATCTGATTGTGGTGCATCACTCAAGCTGCACGGCTGCATCAACCCCCTTCAGTCAAACGGGGCCACATGCTGAGGCCTGGGCCGGTCCCCACTCCCTCACAATATGGCTGCCTAGCGCGCCGGGCAACACAGACATCAATTAGAGAAAGGTTACCTTGTGCTGCTGCTGGCTGCTTGTCTTCCTGGCTCCAAAACAGACGGAGTGAAAATACGAGAGGAGGGAGCGACTTCTGCAGGCGATTTAATTCCACCCTCTTACCCACAATCTACCCCCACGCGACCCAACACCACCATCACCATCATCACCACTCGTCTGTTTCTCCCAAATCCAGCCAAGTGTTTGATTTTCAGAAGGTCACCTTGCAGCTCTTTTTTCTCCTCTGATTCTTCCTCACTGATAACGAGTGTAAACACAGAGCAGAAGCAAAAATTTACCGGATTTTGGGGGGGGAGGTGTGGTTTTAAAATGTAAATCAAAGTCTGAGTGCTGAACTGCCTTGGGTTCCAATGGTATTATTTAATTAGGCATGGCGGTATTGGGTTCAATATTTGTTTGGGAGAGGGTTTGTGTTTATGCCACCGGATATTTACTGGTGCAGTGGAGGTTAAAATCTTAAGCCTGTCTTCGTCTTTGTTCATCAGATTAAACTTACGTGCCGCCACCACAGGCGACTGTTAAAACTGGCATCAAAGTATTAATTAGAAAAACGTTCTGTTTGTAGCGAGGTTGGAGGGAATGTGCATGTATGTTTGTGTCTGGAATTCTTCCTGTGACTGTGTGTGTGTGTGTGTGTGTGGTGGGGGGGGGGCTCATTTTTCGAAGTTTAAAAACGGCCATTTTTGGAAAGAAATGGAGGTCAAATCAGTGACTCATCTTGACCACAGACCAGTTTATTTAGATGTATAAGTGGTGACTTTACTTTCACATGAGTGACTGAGGATGTGACTATCATGCTGTTTGTTTGAAAATGATGCTAAATTGACCAGAAAATACTGTTAAACTTCATCCACCCACTCTGTCTTCAGTCGTGACTACACATATTACACTTCTTTTCGGAAATCATGGTCTTTAGCTTTTATCTGACACTGCACTGTTTGCTTCCAGAATTAAAAAAGAAAAAAAAAGTCTTCAGATGAAAGGAAAACATTTTAAACGACTTTTAAATGAATGTATTGTCCTTCTGTGTTCAGTAAAACTGCACCTTATTCATGTGTACCCCGGAAACAGCAACAACTCCATGTTACTTTAATGATCTATCAGAATACTTGTATGTTTTTCTGGAGGAAGCACAGTTGCAGTTCTTCTGGTCTAATTAGCATCTTGCATCTCGGCTCCATTATCACTGCAGGAGAGTGAACATACATTTCATACATGGGATTCTTGTGGAGCTGTTGTTTTATTGTTTTCCTCTCTCATAGTAACTGGTTACAGAAAAAGCTACAAACTGCTAATGTGAAAGAGGAAGGGACATGACAGGAGAAAAGCTGCACTAACATGGCAGCTGTCATTTGAGGTTGCTGATTCACACCTTTAGGCTGGCTGAAAAAAAAACTGCTCTCAGGTATGATTGTGTGTTTTCTGTATGAGTAGAAGCCAAGCTGTTTACACTTTGTATAGGCAGGTTTGGTTCTCAAATGTCAGCAAACTCATTAAATTTTTGCAAAGAGTTCACATAGCAAAAGGCTGACAGGATGTTGAAAAAAATTTGTTGAATGTTCATGCTGGAAATTTCAGTCTAGAGAATCTTTCCATGAAAACAATGGCTGAGAAAATGTAAAACAATTGAGTGTTTAGGGCTAGCAAGTAATTCAAACGTACTGCGTTAAAGCTTAAATTAGGGAGGAAAAGTTGCTTTTTTGAGGTTATACTAATAAAACTAATCATTTTGTCTTTAAACTAAGTGAACAGAATGTGCAATTAGAGTGAGAACATTTTACAGAGCACTTATAAAAACAAAGCACAAAGAGCTTCACGGAGAAATGCATTAACTACTGAAGACAAATGACAAAAATAAATACACCTAAAAAATCAGCATGAAAGAAAAGTCAATAAAAGCGTCAGTAAGGTGAAATCAGAATATGCTTTAAAAAAAGGAAAAACAAAAAAAAGGTGTTACATCACTTTTTATTCTGAACACGGAGCCATTTCAGGCTCATTGAAACAGAAACTGGTCACTCATTTCTACTTTGGATCTGAAGAAACTCAGACGATTACGACATAATTATTATTTTAAGGTCTATTTTAAGAGTTTTTCTTTGCCAGCATTTCAGAAGTGTTTTATTCTGCCAACTCTCAAAGGTCATTAAAGTGTAATCTAAAAACATATTTTGTAAAACTTGATTAATTCTTAATGAGTTTAAATGAAAGTCTTTTTATGTTTCCAGCAAATGCTCATCTGGGCACTGACAAAGGTTAAGCAAAAGACAGAGGGAAAGAAACAGAAGGTAACAGGAAAGAGGAAGAGAAAGCTAAAAACCGGAAGAAACCATGAAGAGGAAAGAGCAGATGAGTGAAGGCGATGAGATCTTAAGAAATCGGGAAACAATGGGAACAGAGAAAGTGAGAGCGAGTGGGTGGGATTTGAAAAAGATTAAAAGGATTGAGAGAGGCAGAACAGAATAAAGCCTGAAATCTGACATGGCAGCAAAATTTTCATGTAAGCCAGTGCAGATCAAAAGTTATTGCAAAAGAAGAAGAAAGAATGAGAAATAAGAAAAGTGATGCGGAGGAGGAGGAGGAGGAGGATGACAGCAGAGGACTTACAGCTGAGGAGGGGCAGCAACCCTGGGGGCGACATCAAGGAGACAGCAGAGGTCCACGTCACCGGATGCACTACAGAAAAGGACGAGAGGGGACACATCTGTGTGTGGACGCAGCCAGCCGTGAGGCCGATGCACCATGAGGTCACCTGTCAGGAGTGAGGACTGCTGGGAACAGGGCAAGGGCAGCACCGCAGGAGGCAGGTACCACAGCTCGGTACCCGCAGCAAACGCAGGGGAACAAAGGATGAGGGAGATCGATGCAGGCAGGATGAGAAACACGTCAAACAAAAGGATCCTTGGCAGGTAAAAGCAGGAGCAAGTTAAAATTTGTTCACTCAGTCAAAATGCAGCAGATGCATCATGATTGCAGATCATGTTCCACTTCAAATTAGCAACCATGTCAAGCAACAACAGTGAGCAGAGCAGCTGTGTGCAGCTCAAAGGTTCTCACCCGTTTCTGTTTTCTCTCACACACAGACACACTGGAGCCTGCTGTTTGAATTACACCATCACACCAGAACTGCTTATCCAATGCTAAACACTGTGTGTGTTTCTTTTGTTGCTGGTGAATACACGGGCACTTCTGAGGAAGCTCGAACACATGATGAAAACTTGAAGAGACAGCATCAGCGTCATTTATCATCTGAGCAGCACACAAACATTTGCATGATGCTGAAGACTGCAAAGGATACACAAGCTACATCCTGCAAACTTTGGTGAGGATACACTCTTTGGTGACATTTGGTGACACACAAAATGTGCATAAAAACAGGGTGATGGAAACCCAGCGTATGTTGTGTTCAGCAACAGATTTGTGTAAACAGAACTACACACAAGACTCAGCTTGATCTGAAAGCCTGAAACTTTGATCTTCAGTGTTAAAGCTCTTTCACTTTGTCACCGTCTGTCCCGATCACCCAACTACCGCATGACTTCTGTGCAGTTCAAGAATAAAGCACCTTGTGCTTGATGGCTTTGCTTTTAAACATGCATGCAGTCTCTGTATGAGGTGACCTTGGGGCACCGGTCAGGATGTTTTGTTAAAAATCAGCCACAGATTTTATGTGTTCTCCTCTTGGTTATCACCAGTTTAAAACTGGTGAATCACAGAGGTTCAGCCGAGCTCTTTGGCACAGACCTGAGATGTAATTCACTGAAAACTGACAACATAGTACTGATGTAAACACAAGATAGCGTGCTTAGAAGCTCAAAACAACAACAAAACAACAAGGTAGTTATCATTAAAAAACAAAAGCCCGTGTTACTGATCAAAGACAGGCTGACGGCGTACAGATCGTAATGAGCTGATTACTCAGAGGAAGTCACAAAAACTGAAACAACTGAGCCAAAAACAGAATGATCAGCGTCTCTGTGTGATAAGAATGAGCCCGTCTCATACCTTTCAAACAGCTGTGCCCGTCATCATGGAGCACGATGAAAATGACTCAGCCAATGAAAAGAGTTCAGACCATTCTGATCAGGAAGTGGACACTAAAAAATGCTGCAAACAGACAAAAGCTACTTTCTGCAGAGGGACGGTGAGTGTGGGGGTGTTTTCACTGGTCTGTGCATGTTTTTCCTCTTGCACTCAGTCAACTTTGCATCAGTGACACTGAATAAACTCAATGGATCGAAATCCATCAACTGATTGTAAAACATGAAATGTTTAAGAGTGCAAAATGATTTTTATGATTGCTGCATTTGTTTGTCTTGCATTAGTACATTGACAGAATGTCATTAAAGTCCCTCCAAGAGCTTTTTGAACTTTTGTGTTGATTGTAGCTTGTGGACAAAAGTGGTACTGCTTCCTGTCATTAAGATCTTGTCGAGCATTTGTTTTGGAAGAGAGTGAAAGAAACATGCCACTTATTTGTACAATACCAGTCCAGCCATAAACACCCTATATTGAAATTATTTAAAGAAAAGTATCCTCCTGCTTCCAATAATAGATAGCAGAAAAGAGAACATTGGGTCGATAATGCTTGTAAACAACAAATCGTCTCTTCTGGTCCGTGTGCTGTGAAGTGTTTCGTAGTGTTTCCACTGACTGAGTTGACCATTCAAAGGCATTGCAAAAGACAGGATAGTGATCTCCAATCTCCTCTTCGATCCCCCGCCCCTATCAAATGGTTAGTCCCAGGCCAAGTTTGGTCCCCCTGCTAGCAGACATCCGATTTTACGTTGATGACAGGAAAAACAAAATATGGCAGAGACAGAAAAAGAAAAGTGGGATCTGATAAAGCCAGAATGAAGAGGAAAACAAAAATTGGACGAGGATGCGGCCAGAGGTGCAGAGTAGACTGACATTTTAGTTAAAAAGCAACAACCACGCAGCCAGCTGAGAGTGACAGTAAATGGCAAAAGGCCGGTGGTGGTGATGATGACACAGGTAACGCTCGTTATGCTGGATAACTTCAGGTTATGTATGTGAATAGGAACCATATTTATTTGTGTACACAATCATGCAAATGTATGTGTATGTTTGGGTGCATTGTGGTTTATAGACTACAAGTTCATGGGCTATCTTGTATTACTATTATTATTATTATTATTATTATAGGGATATTCCTCGGGAAGCATTTGGTTAAAAACACTTCATAAACAAAAATATCTAAAAGCTGAGACTCTTTGGGCTGATTTCTTTTTGCTGCATCTGATTGTTTTTTGTTTTGTTTTTTTTTTCTTTTTTGTTGTTTTATTGTTTTTCCTTATACACATAGCCTCCATATGTACTGAATTTCAATACATCAGCTGCAGCCCAAATTAAGGCAAAGGTACGATTAACAAATAGGCAGTGTGCGTTTTGCTGTATAAGACATTTATATTAATAAATGTAGATAAAAGAAAAAAAAAAAACAGATCCTCCAAAGGATGCCTCCAAAATTACTATAAAGTAAAATAATCACCTCTTTAAAGTTGTTTTCACAAAAACTTCACATTTGTTTGGTAGACCTGCATCACAACTCTGTATCTATTTAAATTACTTGTATTAGATACTGCATTAGGACTGAAACATTTTATAATAATGTAAAAACCTGATCGAGGGTGGAGACCAACATTATAAGCCTCACCTGTTGGAGAGAATCCTGATCTTGCAGTCTGTGTAGTTATCTCGGGCTGACAGGGTGCAGCTGAAATGCATATCATAAAGGCTATTAACCACAGATGTACAGAGAAGAGCCATACATAAAGCCTGTGCACCTTCCTAGTTTCAGTGCTTTGTCTCATTTATTTTGATGGTTGCACTCTGAACTCAGTTCAGCTCCAGTAGAGGGTATGTGAGGCCAATCTGACCTCTGACACCTCACATCACTCCCTCTGTAGCTAGTGTAGCAAGAGCTGGCATGAAGGTTTGAGCCTATTTTGCAGGCTCAGTCTGAATAAAATTCCAGTCTTCAGACACCTGAGTCTGCTAAAAATGTCAGCAATTCACTGACTCATGGAGAGGGTGGGGGAGTGCGGAGTTAAATGTCAAGTAATGATTTTTAAGCTAATTGCCTTCAGTGTCTATGGAGGAGACACTGTGGGTTGGTGCTGATTAGAAAAAGTAGCTTCATGAATCTGACCACCTGATGAGCGGATGGGTATTGTTGCACTCTGACGGAAAAAAATCTTTGAATGGTCTAACAAGAAGGTCGCTGTGGGGTAACCATGGTGCTCCCTTTGTGTTGCAGAACATTCAGTTTCATACTTGGTTAGTTTTGTTGCACAGGATTTTAGAAATACTCTGTTACTTAAATAAAAGAGTAGAAATAACTTATTTCCCTTTACATCGATTGGTTTACTCTGAGTGCCATCCTGTTGCACGTGAGAAATGTGACTCCTTTCAGACTACAGCAGCAACGCCTCACGAATGATGCACGTCAAATATCCTCTCTACAGTAAAGTGCAGAGAGTATAATTCTGCTGCCTGTTATTCATGCCATTCACAGGGGAAAACCACATACAATGCAAATTACAACCTATTTATAAGTCTGTTATTCCTTAACTAAAGAGCAAAATTCCAGAAATATGTTGTTGTTGTTGTTTTGACGTAGGCCATTTGGCAGTGGTGTGTTATGGGCTTTAAGGTCTAGTATTGCAACTTGGCAATTAAGTTTAATGCAAGTTAGACAGAGCACACAGGAGTTTAAGGACTGGAAAACAGAAATCAAAAAGGACTTTTAGGGGCTGACTGCCAAATGCTGGAAGCAGTATGCCCATTATTGATCAAAGATCTGATCAGAGGAGCCATTTGAAGCTTTCTGTTTTTGTTTTTGTTGATTGTCTATTTTAATCATTCAATTATTTTTAAAAAAAACAAAAAAAAAACAATGACTAACCCCGGATTAGTTTTACAACGTTTTATGGAATAGCCTAGCCCTATCCCTATTAATCTATTTGATTTGTGTACATGGGCACAAATTTCCTGTGTTTCTGTGACACAGCACGACTGTACTTTATACCTGCAATGCTTTTTATGACTGAATGCTGCGCCATATTTAATAACCAAGCAGGACTCACAGCGAGAAGGATGGGGTTGATTGCCAGCGTACGATGGGTTTGGGGTTTAATTACACCTCTTTAATTAAAGTTAAGGAGAGACGCAAAAAGTGTCACAAAATTTTATCAATATCATTTGTGTAAAAAGACAAAAGTTCTCCATCCGTAAGTTGTGTTGACTCTCGTGAAAACAACGCAATCTGAAATAATCATAATTCACTGGATTTGTGAAAATAGACACAATTGATCAGATATTTGCATATTGCTTTTCTGTGATTTAACTATTTGATATATCAGCTAACTGTTTTACTTTATACTGAACATGAGAAACATCAGCGTAGGACTAATGTGTACTGCATTTGATTTACTCATTGAACTGGTGACAGAGTGTAAAACTAACTCATGTTTGATTAATGTTTAGATTCTGACTCTAAAAGTCAGCGCCATTTTTACTTAAGAAAAGGATTTGCATACTTCATCCCGAGCAAACAATTACTGTTTAAATGGCGCCACTGATATCGTGAATTAGCCCAATGATCTTTTTTCAATCTGTTCTAAATTAACAAGTAAATTAAACATTAACTACCAAAGTTATTAGTGTTAACAGGTTGAGTTTTTAAAGACACTTAAGTCTAACAGCCCCAGCAGAAAAAAAAAAACTAGCCACTGCTTTTCCTCTTAGGCCACTGATTTAATGCACAGCTGACATTTTTCATTGTTCACATTTCTATTTTATTCTCTATTATACTCGGCAAAGTACAGCAACAGAAGTAAGAAAGAGTTGACTGAGGGCAGACAGCTCAGGCACTTGTCACTGGTGACAGTTTGCTCTCTTTCTGTGGGTTCTTATTGGGCTTCTGGTGCTCTGCGACTCTTTCTCATTGGCTCTTGCACAGTTGGAAGGTATCTCCAATTATTGGCCTGTGGCTATGGGATGATGGAGAGAGAGAACAGAAAAATACGGAAGAAAGTAACGATGAGGAGAAAGAGAGAGAGAGAGAGACGGCTAAGTGGTGTAGAGCAGGAGAGGGAAAAGATTGCTTTAGGTAATTAGAAAAGTGACAACTTTGATTTCCGTGTGTGTGTGTGTGTGTGTGTGTGTTGGGGGGGGTCTTTCTCTTGCTCACTCCAGCAGCCACATATCCACCGTGGCCAAGATGAAAGGTGGTGAGGATCCTGTCAAGAGCGAGAGGAGAGAGAGGAAGAGAAGCGAATGCATTTGATTGATAACTGCAGCAGAGATAAAAGATGAGCGAGCAGTTCAGTTAAAACAGTGAAATTTTATCTGTTTCACTGCTGCCTCACCAGCAGCAGGCGATGCACGCACACTGAACGAAGGGGTGTGGTTGGTCGGTAATTTTCTTTTGCTACAACTTGAGTGAGAATAAATATTCTGCAAAAAATGCCATTATTGCATATAAACTGTGTCCATTTTTAAAAATCTTAGCACTTTAATATCCATAAGGAGTAAAGAAGTCGGGCTCCACAGCGAGATAAACCAAAAACTCTACTTGTTTTAAGACTTTCTGTCTTCTGTCAAGATACTGACACCTTAGATAATGACTTGCACGGATTGAAATACCTTTTTTTTTTTTGGCAAATTTTTCTCTAAAACTTTTGGGATCGTTCACGTTTAAGTAGCACCAGGTTACAAGGTAACTGTGCATAGTGGAGTTTCCTCTCCCCATCTGCTCCAAGACAGCCAGTGGATATGAAAGCAATCCATCTAAAGTTACCTAATGAAAAACGGAATGAGGCTAGCCTGACAGAGAGAGGTTTCTGTGAGAGAGGGAGGGAGAGAGGGATGGCCGGTGGCCAATCATCTCCAATGTAATCTCCATTCTTGTGGATGGATTTCCGATGTGGGTGTCCTGTACAAGGGCATCTGGCTGCCTGCAGAGCTACATGATATACAGTTGGCTCCTTGGAGAGTCTCCACACACACTCACATGTGCTCACACAGATGCACATGTATGCGCTGATACGGAGGGAGACAGAAAGCGAGACAGAGCAGTGTGTGATTCATACGCCGGATTATCAGGAAACTAGAATCAAGCTCTCCCAGACAGACACAGAAACAGACACTCTACACGCAAAGCACGCCACATAAGTCTCTCGCACGTCCTTCCTTTGTGTCTCCCAGAGGTGCCAGTCAATCAGTTTGCCCTTGCCCTGCCCCTAGCACAGCAGCTGTGATACCTACCCAGGACAGGCCTCTTCATGGATGTTAATCCAGCTGATGCTCCAGGCACCAAACATGAGGCGCATGAGGAGGACAGACAGGTTTCTGGCTTCCAGAGTGGAGATACCACCAGTGTTACAGAGCGGACTTTCAGAGCCTCGGGGGGTCCAGAGCCGCAGGCATGCTGGCTGGCCAAGCACACATGGCCAGTATGGAGAAGTGTGGACCAGACTCCAGTGTTTACATGCACGCTGTCTGCAGGCGAGAGGCTCAAACCTTGGCTTGCATTTAATGTGAGATAAGCTATTTATATGCACCTGTAAGGTAAATACACAGGCTTTTTGCCTATATTTACTAATTATAGAGTATGCATTGTGAATGAGCAGTTGTAATAGATCATGAACAAGTTTAATTTAGCAACTAAAATTAACTTGTTAATACAAGTCAAGCTTTGTTTTTACCAAAGAATTGGCTCCTGCACATGAATACTACTACTAGCATGTAAACCAGCAGTAAAAGGGGTGATACCTGTATTAGCTTAATATAGTACATACTTTTCTCATTATTTCTCATTATCAGGAAGAGTTTTCACAGGTATTAAAACTGACCCTTCACTAAGCTCCACCCTCAACACAAACAGGCCAATCAGAGCGTAGCATCTGACAGCTCTGACCAGAGTCTGACAGCTACACGGCTGTGCAAACTTTTTTGGATTTTGGTCATTTTTCAGGCTGGTTCTTCGAATTTTGAGCGTATCGTGGTTAAACATGTCTGGGGCACTTATAAAAGTGATGTTTGTTGTTTGGTGACATTTGAAGAGATATACTTTGTTTACCTTTTCG
>JAPXVT010000006.1:27415273-27427390 GCA_029823135.1 Acanthurus reversus | reverse complement strand
CCCCCCCCCCCCCCCCCCCCCCCCCCCCCCCCCCCCCCCCCCCCCCCCGCCGAGTTGATGTCCAGACATTGTCGGCCCCAGCTTTAATAACGTAAACTTCAAATAGTTCATGTTTTAAATGTCCACGTACTTTTGACTGTATAGTGTTTGCTCTGACACATGGAATATGGAGTTTAATTATCTCTAGTTTTTATTTAAAATTTTTGTGAAGTTTGTTTCAGACAGAATTTCAATTCATGTTTTTTGTCAGTTCTGTGACTGTGCTGCCATCTGATGACAAATGCATCACATCTGGAACGTCCTGAGACAGTTTCCTTCAGAACGCTTTTTGTGAATTTTGTTCTAATTTCAGACTAACCTGACAGAGTGTGACAAAGGGGTCGTTAGCTGTCTCAGATAAGCCTCATGTGGTTCATCCAGACTTTGTCATGTTCCTTTTCTTGATGCTATCTGTGCTGATACTTTTCCATTGTTTATCCATGTGCCTGGTGAAAGATGATAAATTTATTTATCTGGATTTTGACATGTTTCATCAGTCTGTTCCTGTTCTGGAAATGGTTCATTTTCAGTTACTGAACCAATGGTAAAAGTGTCTAACTGGATGTGAGCTCATGTGATTGCTTTCTACTTTTAGTTCAGTAGTGTGTAGAGAATCTTGTCTCTATCTTGTCATTTTGGATTCAACACTCTCCTCATTTTATAACAGTGGCAAACCAAAAAAAATCCCCTTTTACGAGAAGGATGCCTGCAAAACTAATGTGTGAGATGGAATCTGTAGAAATAAAATACTGTATTACTCATGCCATGGGCATATCAGCATTATCCCTACTAACTATGATTTTAAAAATTCAGTCAAGCTGAGGGAAAAGTTATTTTGGGTAACATGAAAAAATGGGCACACAAGATTTATTTGTGCAGAATCACCCAGTTTCTGATCATCATGGGTGAGTTAAAGAGCAAAGCTTGGTTCATGAAGACTAAGTAGAAACTGATAGACATGAAAGTTGTAAACGATGTTTTTATTCCCTGAATTAAAAGTTTGGTTGCAGGCATGAAGCCATTTATTATGTTTTTCAAATGTTACAAAAGGTAACATCGTTAGATTAAAATGCATTGATGGAACACGCAAAGAGTCTGTTTTTCATCTCTGCTCTTTGCAGGCGACATGGGTCTTCAGTCCTCATCACACTGTCACCTTAAGTGTAAAGGTAACTGGAATGGGTATTATCCAACTGTAAAGACACCTGAGATGAGGTTAGTGATGAAACACTGACATTAAAGAAGCTCAAGCATGCTGGGGTTGTGTTCATGAGTCAGAGTGAGATGGCTGGATTCTGAAACAGGATCGATGTTTCCATTCCCGATGCTCTTGCCTATAGAGTAAGGCCCAATGCCATTTCACCTCTTGCCCCTACCTCTCAGCCCTACTCCTCCGCTTTGCGTGCTCACGTTTAGGCGTAGGGTGTCCCGATTCTTGTTGAGATAAAGGGGTAGGGTGAAGTGCTCAGGCTAAGTGGTCCTTCAGAAGACAATTTTTCAATTTTTAAGAAACTCACAAACCAAGTATTTTCTCCATTAATAAATATTTAAAAATTATGACAACCATTGTTTAATCCACAAGATCATAATTTTCTGTCATTACCTGTGGCCCATATAACCATTATTGCTGCACTGTATTTGTTGTAAAAGTTCCAGAAACTTTGGAAATCCTAATGACATTGTGTCTTGGTTCATAACATCATCTTGAGGTCTCTGAGAAACTACTGATACTGGTGCTGAAACTACCCCATTTCATAGCAGTGGATTTCAACCACTGCCCCTTGTAACTCAGTTCCATGGGGTAGTGGGGTAGGGGTAAAAATGAGAAATGGGATTGGGCCTAGGTAAGAAGTAAATCTTTTAAATATACTGATTAAAAGCACTGATGTCTTTCTGCTGCACAGCAATGTGCTTTTATGTACTCTTGTTAGTAGATATTTCAAGTTACATCGCTCGATCATCATCAAATATAAGTTACATGTTTTTGCGACCAGCACATTTGTGTTTTCCTGACTTTATGTCATCTGCAAGGGTCTCGTCATCAAGTCTAGGATTTCCCAAACTTGCATTCACATGATGTCAGAATAATCCGAGTTTCCAAACTGAGAAGTCTTTCCTCCAACTACTTTGTGTTCATGGCTTTTGAGATTATAACGTGGCAACGTCATAGACTAGACTACTTTGTAGCATTTTAATGCTAAGGGCGTTCAGACTAGAGGGTAATAGCTGTCTCGGGTTTATTCATGAAAACCACTAACATATAGCTTAAACAGCATCTCTACCTGACTTGTTATCAGAGTTTACCCTAGAAAATAACGTTTCTAACTAATCTAGGAAACTCTACATGAACAGCAGTTAACAGTAATACTATATCACACATTAAAGCTGTTCAAAAATTTATATCCAATACGTGAAATGATAAAAACCATTGACCAAACATTGACTGTTGCCCGCCATGTTTATGCATTTACGTGACATCAAGTTGGCCACTTGTGTTGTAAAATTCTCTCTAAATTGCCAAGTTATTTTTTTCAACATGAGAGGCCAGTCACGTGAATGTTTCCATTGAGAAACTTGTTATTCAGGTTATTCAGATTATTCAAATGCTGTGTCAGTTGTCGTCCATTATGACACACTACGCAAGAAGAAACAATCTACTGTCGCGCCCAGTGCTCGCTTCCCACCCGGCACCCAGTGTCTTCCCGGTCGGGCTGTTATCGGGCTGATATCGTGTAGTCTGACCTTGGCGTAAGGCTTACGTGATCGGGTCATCCTGGAGGTTTTCTTTGACATTCATGGGGTTGTGCTCTGTGAATTTATCCATCAGGGTCAAACTGTTATCACTGAATATTGCTTCGACACTTGGAGGCGTCTGAGAGAAGATGTTCCTGTAAACTCAAGTTGAAGCTGAAGGGTTGTCATTTTAACTGTGTGGAGGAGACCCAGCAGGAACTGTAGCTGGTGTTCGATGTGCTTACAGAAGTACTGCTTCAAATGATCTGACTTTGAAGAGGATGGCCAGTCAAGTCCAGTTTTTGCTTTTTACAGACGCAGTCACTGAACTTTTTGGTCACACCTCACATGCACAGAAATGATTTTTGAGCCTTTGAAATCACATATGAGCCATAGCTATATGCGTTCTTGATTCCAGTGTCACACACTGGAATACACACTAACAATTTACCTGGTTAAGAATTTTACAAAAGGAAAAATAATTTTTCAGTCACTTTTCATCCACGCGGGTGACTTGTCTTGACTTTTACCCACCTTGACTCTTTTGACTAAAAGCATGCTGTGGCTGTGTCCTGCAACACAGTTTCACACATTCGCACCTGCACGCTGCCCAGAACAACCACAGTTTGCTCTAAAAGGAGTGTTGCTCAAAATGGCTCCCACTTTCCATTACTCCCACAAGCCCGTGTTGACAGCTGTAAGTAAGCATCTTTCCATCATGTTAAAATATTGATCCGTGTCCCTGACTTCTCTGCTGAAACAGAGGACCTCTCAACACACTTTAGCTATTTTTGCTGAGTTTGTAGTCGTAAACTGTGTGTGTGTGTGTGTGTGTGTGTGTCTGGGTTGATTTTGCAGACACACTTACAGTAAGTGAACAGCCTGTGAAGGAGGAGGAAGAATAAGTGCAGGAAACGACAGCAACAAAACAAGACCTTTTGTTGGTGGAATTTCGTAAGAATAAATCACCTTGAGTTGTCCTCAGGGAGAAGATTGTTCTTCACTGCAAAAATGTGAAATGCAGGTAAGATGCTGCAGCCTGCTGTCATCACTGTAAAGTATTCATAATTCTTAAATGAGTATGAAAAACTAAAGAACATAAAAGCTTTTCAATGTAGCTGACATAAATGAGGTAAATGAGCAAGCACAATGGCAACTGATGCGTTATGATCATTATTAGCACGGAATCTGAATGGGGGCTGTGATGCAGCTGGTACCATTATCCATGTGTAATCTCTTACATACTTTTTGAATAATCAGGAAATTGAGGTTTGGTTCGTTCTTTATAGTAAAATGAGGATCTTTAACTTGGCTAATGATGATCACAGAGATATGAAAATGATTTAATCATCCAGTCTGAGTTTAAGACAGCAGACAACCAATATTTCCTGCAATGGAAGTGTGATAACATGTGATTGTGTGGCTGCAGTTCAGACATATAACTCAGTTTAAACTGAATCAGAAAAGTAACAAAATATAATGATTTCACTTTTACCAGTTATACCTTAAAATTTTTATATTCAAAGATGACCATCTTACAATTCATGACTTAACACTTGCAAGAGTTGCAAACATCATGGAGCCAAATATCTGCATGTCCTCCCCGACCCCCCACATTTAAACGTCATCAGGCCGTCACCTCACAGCTTTCCACCGCTTCCATTCCACAAAGAGATTGAGTCTTGTGATTTAAAAAAAAATGGCCCAGCATTCTTCTGAACTTGGTTTTACTGTTAAAATAAAAAACACTGACTACTTTGGAGAAATTTAAGCTGCCTTTATAAACTGTCAGGTGTTTCTATTATTTTATCCACAACTGCAGATCCCAGCTTCATGCTGAATACTCATAATACCAATTAATTATATTTTCAGCAATTTGATATCTTTTATGTATCTATAATATCTTGTAGGATCTTTACCAAGCTCAAAGCAGGACAAAGAAGGGAAGAACAGACAAGAGTTGCAGCTTACTGTTTTTTTGACCTACAAAAGTTGTAGAAGAAGGACATAAGCAGCAATGGCATGCAGGTACCAGGTGTAGCAAGTGTTGCAGATGACCCTCTGCCACACCCACCTCCAGCACCTGCAAAGAAAGAAGGCTGTTAATAAGTAAAAATGAGATTACAAAGTGATTTTATGCTCTTCTATATAGAGAGAAATATAGAGCGATGTTTCAGTGAACTCAAATTATATTATTTTGTGGATGAAGGGCCAAAGTGCATGTAAAAGTTCAGCTTTCACTGATACCTGTATATGTGTGGACAGGACAGCAGAGTGATGGAGGGTCATCGGTGACACTGGGAACACCTGGGACCTGAGTGTCAGGCCTTTAAAAAGCCCACATGGAACTCAGTTGCTGCCTGCTTTCTGCTGGCATCCACCATGCTTGGTTTCGTACTTTGTTCATCCGTATCATCATTTTCAGTCATGCAAAGAGCCAGTTGAGCCAGTTTGTGACCAATTTCAAACGTAACTTTGCATTTATGGCCATTTTGTAATAACTGGCATTCACAGTCAGTCCAGGCTTGACTTAATGAAGCTGACACTGACCTGTATTTATGTGCTAAAGGGGTCGATCCTCAAGTTTAAAGCCATCAGAGGATTTCTGGAGGTTTGAACATAAACAGTATCCTGTTTATCTAAAGATACTTTGAGTGCTCAGAAAAAAGAAAAAAAAGTCTTTTCGGGAAATAAATATTTACTGAGCAACAGGCTGAGGCAGCAGCATGTTAGCTATCGCTGTGGTCAAGCTGTTTCATCAATCTGTTGGTTAAGAAATGGCTCCAGAAGTTGTCTGATGTTTTCAACTCAAAAAAAACAAAAAAACACAAACTGCATGTCATGTTACTCTGTGCATTCATCGTCTGGCCTCCTGGGCACCAATTATACGTGAGTCCTTCACACAGACAGACCTTTACATGACCGTCAGCAGCAGCTCATTTAAATGGCTTTTTAAAGATGGATGTGTTTAAGAACACATGGTTGCTCTTTTATATCATGATTTTGTCCCCTGAAGTGTGTGTGTGTGTGTGTGTGTGTGTGTGTGTGTTTTTACATAGAATCAGTGCAGTGGATGGAGTGACTGGTGTTAACATCAGTTTCAGTCAGAAGCAGCTTCGTGCCGTTCGGACATGTCTGCGTTAGGTATTAGATTAGTCTCCGCTCCGAGCCCTTTAGACACGAGTGTGTTTGTTCCTGCTGTAATGCTGTTATCTGCCTTTCTTTCCTTCCTCTAATCTGGACACCACAAGTAAGCGGTTCTGACAAGGACTGTGCACAAATTGAATTTTTCTTCCCCTATCCCTTTCGATTTATAATTCCCTCTCTCGCCCTACGAGCAAACTCAATTTCTGACCCTTTAGACAAAAGGCTCAGATAAAGCAATTAGTTTAGGATTCTGTTTGAGCGTCTTTCTTGGCTGACCTGACAGGAAGTCTAAAGTACTAAAAGCAGCACAAACAAGGGTGACGACGGTCACCAGCCGACAAGTTCAGCTCCATCCAGATGAACTCGGAGTCACTGGCAGCAAAGAGATTCAGCCTCTGTATGGATTTCAGCAGCAACCTAAGCATAACTGTAAAGACAGCGAGAGTGCAGAGCATGTCTTTGATCAGTGCACGCTCCTCTTTGATTCCTGCATACAAGCCTCTCACAGGGTATAATATTTTTTATTTTACTGCACATTTCGACTTACACTACTTGATTAGGGTCCAAATTTCAATTTCTTTTTCCGTCATTTGGCACAAATCAGATATTAATAATGAACATATGAGCAGAAAAAAATGCAGTATCGGATATTCTCAGATCCATTTCAGTCCTCATTCATATGTGGAATGAAACCGATATGAACAGAACATTTGTCACTGTGTTATTCGTGCGGTGAGATTGGATATTCCTGACACTGCGAGTCTGCGTCACTGAAAATGTGACGATTTTGCATTTTAGTGAGGTAGCACATAAATAAAGGAGTCTGCATGCTCTCTGCTGAAAACCAACAAATAGTAATGGAGGACAAGGGTCGAAGAGACGGCGCAGGCAAAATACAGAATTTACTGAAACAATTAGTTTAACAAGGAAATTTCAGTCATGATGAGACAGTGTGGTGTTGAGCGCTCACTGTAGCCAGTTTTTTTCTTTGTTTTTCACTTTACTTTCAGTGTCGATTCGTTCACTTTTTTTTCTAATGTGATAGCCAAACCCTCGTATAAGAATGTAAGTTGTTTAAATTAAATGCATTGCTTTCATGTCAAACTGCAAAACTATATATGCATGCAGCGATTTTTTGCATTTGTCATTTTGCTTCACATCATGGTCACATGCCTCTCTAACTACGTTAAAACCTATTATTTCAATTCATTAGCAAATAAATTAGCAAATTCATTAGCAAATAAAATCTGTCTACTCTAAATGCAGAAGTTAGCTATTGGTCATTTTTTAGAGCAGATGTAAACAGGCGGACAAAAAAATGTATTTGTGCAAAATAAATAAATAAATAGTATAAATAGTATATATAGTATAAAGAGTATCAAAACCTGTGTTGTAAACGCAGTCTTCAACTCTCAGGTAGTGAAGCAGATGAGTTCAGCACTGAGATGAAATGCTCAAAGTTCAGGATGTGTGTGTTAAAATTGCCTCTCATGCATGTAAAATCAGCTTAGAACAAAGCTAATGAACAGACTTCAGCTCTAAAAATCTTTTAATTTCAGTTTCTTTACAGTCAGTATTTTTTACTTTTGATAAGTCAGAATTATTTTATCCTTTATGTTTACATAAAAGATGGTGTTTTCCTTCTGAACTGAAACACTGAATGAGCAACAACTCTCACACAGAGGGAAAAGTACGAGTGCAGGTTATTTGAACTTTGGACAGTTTTTAAAGTCACCCTGCCCATATCTCCAGCGTAAGAATTCAATTTGGCCGTTGCAGGGGAAAACTGAAAACCGTAAAGGAGGATTTGGAGTGAAATACATGGTATGTGGGATCCGTTAAGAAAAGGAGTTATCTTGCCGTCTGGCCGGGGAGATACGGATGTGGCAGAACTGATGAGGTTCTCAGTCATTATCTGCGAGGTGATAGCATGGTATATTGTATGCATTTTTTTAAACCTCTTATCGTTATAATTGCCTTAAGTGGAAAAAAAATTCCAATCAGTTCTGTGGTTTCACAAAGGTTTTTCTAATCATTTTCCCAAGAGATGATGCCACATTTTATATATGTTTCAGTGATGATGGAAGGGTTGCTCTGCAGTGCAGGGCCAAATTATTTCTGTAACGGTGGATCAGTATTTTATTTATTCTTTTTTTTTTTTTAACTGGTTTCAATTCCTTTTATTTAGCTGCACACTGTGGTCAGTGCAGTCGGGTCAGTAGGAAATAGTCATGCAGACGTTGGTGATTTAGCCACACGGTGCAAATCCTGCTGCTTCTTGTCTGTCCTGATGAGAGTCAAGAGAATGGGCGGAGGGCCACGCCGTCCCCCTCACCAGAGATTGAACAGAGATATCATGACTGAACCGAGACGCCCTGTGATGACCCATTTACACAGATCCACGCACTAATAATACACTGAGTTGACGGTGTATTTGTGTATTGTATGTAAGGCTATCAGCACTATAAACAGTTTGTGTTGCTCTGTGGCCCAGCGGTCTGTGCACTGCGAGTCTCGAGAGACGAAAGCTAAAACTCAATCACTGTGCCTGCTCATCTGGGAGCAGAGGAGAGTCAACAGCCAAATCCCTGGAGGTGGAGTATCAGACCTGCAGTCAAACGGCATGTAGGTCTGCGGGGCTGGTGTTTGCTCCCACAGCACACATGCATGTCATGCTGGGAGCTTCACAGTAACAAACATCTCTACATTGCATAACAATACGTTACGGCT
Source organism: Acanthurus reversus (assembly GCA_029823135.1). Taxonomy (NCBI): domain Eukaryota; kingdom Metazoa; phylum Chordata; class Actinopteri; order Acanthuriformes; family Acanthuridae; genus Acanthurus; species Acanthurus reversus. The sequence continues at coordinate 27,418,741 of JAPXVT010000006.1, read as the reverse complement.
TAGCATTTCTTTGACAGACTTTCAGTTGCAGTGCAGTTTTTCAGTCGGGGTCACTTTAGATTCTATGTATCAGTGGGTCTACAGTGGGGATGCATGACATTGGATTTTTTGCAGATATCCAATATGCCGATAATTTACAACTTATTTGGCCGTTAATCGATACAGATACTGATATAGTATTTTTTTTTCTTCACACCTAACTGCAGAGATCATCAAGTCTCTTCTGTAGTGAATTTACATATAGTATTGTTATGCAGACTCTGACCATGCTGGCCTGCACACATAAAATACAAAGCTTAAAATGATATAATATTCATTTTTTGCACAAAAGATGAAAAAACAAGAATTTATGTTAATTAAAACATGTCGCATTTATTTATGACAATCACTTTTAAACAAAACAAGTCAGATCCATCCTACTTCAAACTGGATGATGCTCTCTGAGACAATCAGAACAAAACCCACAACTAGGACAAATTTGGCCTGTTTCACAAGCGACAAAGTCAGTAAACATAACACCTGTCCACAGGGAACATGGGACACATGGCATTGACTCGGGTGTTTGATAACAGCAGCCTGTTATTTTATCAGTTATTATCTCATATACCAATAATGTGCTGATAATATCATGCATCCATAATTCTGACCTTTGACCTTTGGCCACCAAAGTCTAATCTGTTCATCCTTGAGTCCAAGTGGACATTTGTGTTTAATTAGAAAAAAATCCCTTGAAGTATTCTTGAGATATATCCTCACATGAATGGATACAGGTGGACGGACAACCCAAAAACCTAATCCCTCCAGCCACGACTGTCTGCGGAGCGGACGCATAGAGACATGTTAATTTTACCATAACAACTGTAGTTATGCAACTACCAATCATTCAAGCATCCATAATCTGTAAATGCTTCTCCTTGGCAGTGTCACAAGGGGGCTAGAGCAGATCCCAGCTGACATGTAATAACCAAAAAAAAAAAAAAAATCCAAATTCATATGCAAATAAGACACCGACAGAAAGAACTCTGGTATGAAATAATCTAGAAATATTAACAAGTAGAAACTCCCAGAGACACACAGGAACAACCAAACCCTAAAAACAGCTCAGCTAGGTTCTGCAGGACCCAGCGTCCCTGATGAAGGTTATGAAACATCCAGGTTGATGGATGCTCTCTCTGTCCATTCAGACCCTCTACAGGTTTGGACCATGTGATTAATGGCTCTGGCTCTATTCCAGACGCGCTCATTAATAAAAAAGACTGAAACAGTTACTAAAAATACCACACAGGTCTCGACTTCAGCAGCAGGCACAAGAACAAGTGTGTATTTTCTCAACTCTCAATAGCAGTTCAGCCTCATCACCTAATCCTACGCTGACATGAGACCTTTTCTTCTTAAAATTAAACTATTAACCTTCCTAAACTCAGCCAGTTTTCACCTTGGGGTTGTTGGCATCAAACATGCCTGTAGAGAGACCAATGAGGAGGGCGTCGTGGTGTTTGGAGCGCAGAGGTGAGACAGAGCGTGAGCGAGAGGCCAGAGAGGAGGATGATTCATCCATGGAGGACTGGGCCGAGAGGATTGCGAGGGCAGCAGTGCGTCGGTGGGCTGGGGAGCACAGCTTCACAAACAGGGGCTCCTCGCTCTGTGCTAAGCCTGAGAGAGGGAAGGCAGGCCAGAGTTCATGAAGATAATAATCCCACAGAAAAAAAAATAAAGTGGCTTTGACTCAGTTAACAGCAACCTTACCACAGGATTCAGCTGGTTTCTCTGCACTCTTCTCAACATCCTTCATGCCTGCAGGTCTTGTGATGCCCTCTTGTGGCCTACAGGAAAATCACACTTTAGCTCCTCAAACATGTATGAAGCATCAAACAGTTAAATACATCATACATAGAAGGTTCATTCCAAAAATAAAAAAAATTACATTTTATGCTTCTATTTGAGCTGTAATGTGATGGTCTTGTTAAAAAAAAGTTACATTCTTTGAACATTAATCCTTATAATAAGGATATTTAGGATCACATACAATTTTCAGTAGTGATATTATGATGAACAGTGCAGTCCTGAGAGCTGGAGCTCAAGCTGCAAGCTGTAAACATCGAACGTGCATGAGCACTGAGACAATCTATCAAAAAATACAATAAATCCTCGAAAACTCACAGAATGTTCAATCATGTCCTCTCATGTTCCGACACCAACACACAAAGTCATAACCGAAAGTTCTTTCAGCTACGTCATGAAGCAAACAACTGTTTCTGGGTCAAATGCTGTTGTTTAACTTCATGTTTTAGTGTCAGTACATGAGAGGACGCCACTAAACATTTGGCGAGTTTCTCGTCTTTTAAAATGAGCGTTTACTGTATTTTTGACAGACCGTCTCAGTGTTCATGCATCTCCGCTGTTTTCACCTGGCGGTGATGTCAGTAATGAGCTCCAGCTCTCAGGACTGCACTATTGGTCATAATATTGCTATTAAGCATTTTATGTGGTAAAAACACCCCGAACTTCTCCTTTAACTGATATAGTAAGTAGTTATAAAGATGAATACTCACACTGGCTGTTGAGCTTCCTGCTCCCATGCCTGCTGCACATCAGTTTGGGGATGTGAGGCTCTTTTTGGTGTCTCTTCTAAAACCACTGACTCTACATCTGCTGGATCTGGAAAAATTCAGAACAGGTTAGATTTCAATTCCACTGATAATGCTTGGGGAGCTTATGTATTAATATCAGGTTGAGTGTCAGGCTGACCCTGAGTAAGGTCGGGTGGCAGTGTCAGTTCTTCTTCTGCACTGGCCGCAGACATCTCCTGATATGAGGCCTCTGTGGTGTGTGAACTCTCCTTCTGAACGTCTGGACTCTGAACCACAGCAGACGGCGTCGTCTTAGAGGACAACGTGTCTTTAGAGGTCTGCACAATCTCAGCTGCTGCTGCCTGCTTTGGCTTATCTAAAGAAAACACGGCACCATCAGTAAGTAGGGATGTAACGGTATCACCATAATCATCAATGCATTTAGCACAAAACATAAAAAAGCTAAATAGTGTCCATGAAATGAATGCAAAAATCTGCAATCTCAGACTGTTCAAAATGTTAACAAATATATTGTGGAAAAAACAGAAGATGAAGACTGAATGAAGACCTACCTGTCGGATTAAATTCTTCCTCGCAGATGGTGACATTCTCCAGCTGCAGTGTGAGAGGTTGAAGCTCCGCCTCCTGCAGCACTCTCAGCACCTGAGAGGCGGGACTCAGTCCCCACACCTTTCGAGGGGCTTCTTCATGGAGCCGGGCCATCTGTATGACTTCACCCGCTGTTGGCTCTGAGACACACAGAGAGAGAAACATACACGACCGCTGCAGACTGCTGTGATTTTTAGGAAACCTGCTATGTGTTTTCAGGGACAGAGTAACTCACCGATAGTTGTGAAGCACGTCTGCTCTAGAGTCTGTTGGGCTACAGCTAAAACAA
>JAPXVT010000006.1:27392694-27403386 GCA_029823135.1 Acanthurus reversus | reverse complement strand
GTTTTTGCCTTTGTCGGAAAAACATTTCATGCAAAAAATAGTTGACAGAAAACAGCTGTGTCAAATAAATTGTGATACAGCAGAAAAGTATCAGCTGATCCTGCTACCCAAAAGAGGAACTAGTAGAAGAAGCTGCTTCCACCATCTTCCTGGATATTTCCAACACGTGAAAACGTTGCTGATAACAGCTGATATGAGAGAACAATTTCAATTTGCCCAACTGAAACCAAATCCTGAAAAACTCTCTCCATGTTTGTCTCGTAGACAGTCAAGGCAACTTGCTTGTTTCTGGTCTGCAACCTCTACTTCTCCTACTCTGTTAACTACAGCCTGGTGTGTAACGTAACCAGTACCGCCCCCTTCTGAGCAAACTATGCTTTAGTTTATCTGCTCCAAACCAGCTGATTCAAACACTGATTCCTTTTTGCAAGATTTCAAAAGTTTGCTTAAAATTTGCTTCACAATGAACACAGTAATAAATATATTTAGTGACACTCTGAACCATGAAGATACAGCAGGCTCTGCACTGGAGAACCTGTATTAAATTGTATTCAAGAGGCAAAAAACTACATTAATAGTGATGGCTGTGATCTGATGAGCCAGTCACAATAAGGAAAGATGAAAAGTAGAAGGCGGAGAGGGAATAGGCCGTTTTTGTGGGAAGGAAGTAATTGTAGATTGCAGGTTAGAGTTCTTTCATGTTAAAATGATTATCTGAAGTAAACTTATAACAACCTCCTCGTCTAAGCTCCTTTTAGCTGAATTCTTCTATGCTGTATTTCTGACAGTGTCTGCGACAGCTTTTTCTGAGTAAAGTTTGAAGCACCAGTTCTGTGCCTGGAATTTTAACGCTCCACTCGCTCGTTTTAAGGTTTAAATTGTCAGTGCAAAAGCACAGCTACAAATACACATTGTGAGTTGCGTAACAACAAGGAGGTTGGTAAGGGAAACCAGACAGGAATTCATGATGCGTTGCGAGGTCATTTGAAATCAACATTGCATCATAGCGGCTAAAAGCTGACAGAACATTTCCTGCTATCAGAAACACAGTTTGCCTGTAGTGAGTTTGGTATTACTTGTGTCATCAAACATAAGAGTGCTGATTCAAAATCTCTTTAGGGAGCGAAAGCCTGCTGCAGGCGTCCACAGACTGAGCTCTGAGATTAAAGATTGGGAGAGGACTAGAAATACATATTTGGCTGGTATTTCTGCTTGAGTGACTAACATTCGGAGCTTTGAAGGAGGAATGTCTGACTGTATTTTCAGGATCGTGGCATCAATAGAATAAAAAGAACCCACAGAAAAAAGCATGGAAGGTTCTGTTTTCATTGCAGAAAATGATGCAGAGTTGAGTTAGAGTTTAGCTGAACGTGGACAGACTTCACAGAGTCGTTTAAAAAAGGCTTGACGTGGGCAAACTCCAAATGAGGAAACTTCCAGAGGATGCAATTACACTTGCTGATGAAAATGGTGGATAAGTAGTTCATAAACATCAAGTATGCAGAATCCAGCACTATTTCAGCAGAAGAAAAAACATCCATGAAAAGATAAGAGAAAAGCGTTTTCCCCGGATAAGCAAAATGCAGAGAAAAAGGATTTAAGTAGCAAGTTTTGGAGCTTGGGAATTGGTATTAGGAAACATTAAAATGAATAATTTTTAATAGAGAATGATAATAAAAAGCTCCACGATGTCAGATTATATACGTTAACAAATACAGGTGCATCAGTGTCTTGGATATTCAGGATTGTGCTAAAGGCTCAAAGTCAAGAGTCAGATGAGATTATTTTTTATGAACAGTGTCGAGCATCAAGTGTTTTTAAAGGCAGTGAAGCCTGCTACAGAAAATGATCCTTTAAACTCATAGTGTGCGTTGCACAACTCATGACCCACCTACATTCTATAAAACTGTCAGTCAACTGAATGATTTACCGCAGGTGCAGTAAGTCCTCTTTGTTCCCATGATCAACAAAGAGCAGCATGTTTATCTTCAGCTCAGCCTGTAATTGCTTGAACTGTATGCAAATGGATCTGGCACGAAACTGTAACATTGTCTGTAATGCCTCTATTAATCTTCTATCCCCTGTGATTGTTGTTGGTATTAGATGAGACTGATGTGTGCTCTCTGCGCTCGATCATCACTCGATGTTTGTTAATTCCCATATGTTGCATCTTGAATGGTTAATTGTTTGAGCAGTGTTTCTGCAAAGAACTAACCAATTAACAACATAGTCGCAGCTGATGAGAATGTAATGCAGAGCAGCTACTGTGGAGCAACCACAGAAAACCACTGTGGAATCAAGCCTGCTGCTTAACTCACATGGCTCAACCTTTCCACTACAGCATTTATCCAACGCGCCTTTATGATTTGAGATTTTTGAAATGTGATCAGGTGATCTGCTCACCTAAAAGCTGTGCCGCACAAACCAGTCCCACACTAACTGATAGCATGTCAGTGCCACCTGCGCATGGGTGATCCGAGGCCGAGACCCAGAGAGGAAAAAAAAAAAGAGCATTCATAGCAAAAGCCGAGCACCCACGTGTGCCGGGTAGCCGGGCCCCGGGGCGGAGCCTAGGCGTTCATATATATATATATATATATATATATATATATATATGAGGGTGTACCAGCAGAGGGCAATAAGGGGCAAACACAAGGTTTGAATCCTGAGTGAATTAACCAGTATTGTTTTAAAGAATATACCGGAAACATTTTCAAGTAGACTAAACATAATGATAACAATAATAATAATGTTATTATTATTGTTATTATTATTATTATTATTATTATTATTATTATTAGTATTATTATTATTATTATTATTGTTGTTGTTGTTGTTGTTGTTATTATTATTATTATCATCATTATTATTATTGTTATCATACATCAATTTCCATCTACTGATTCATCCATTTTTTAAATTTTGTTTATATCTGTCTAAGATGGCTGAAGGCTTGTGAGCCAATAGTAAAGGGATGTTGGTACCACATGATGTCTCTGTGTCTGTGATCAAGATTCTTCGTGGTGATGGCTTAAAGTTGTCTATAGGATTTTTTTAAGGAAGTAACTTTTAAAGCAAAACAATATATCTGTTCTAAATTTACATAACTGCAATGCCTTAGCACACTTTATTTTGAAATTCTGACTGGATTTTGCATATTTATTTTGCTAAATGAACCGTACAGTTTGAATGTGGTATTTGTTTTCATACTCAAGCACAACATGAGGCTGACTTTGATATTTGGTTGTGCTGCCACTGCTGTTTCTGTTCATATAGAATCCCAAAAGCTCCATCCGAAATACCGCATCTATCTGAAGGCTATGAGTTCATGTTTCCCAGGGGAGGAGCTGTTATCACCACCTCCCACCTCCTGCAATGGCAAACTTGATGCAGCCTTGTTCATACGGCATTTCATAAGCCCATCATCCACCCCAGCCTCCACCTTTAGGCTCTTAGTGTGTCTCCAGAGAGGAAAGTTATTATCTTCACTCCTTCTTTGCTGTGCTGAGCTTGGTGTTTTCTTGTGGAAAGTGACGGTGTGGAAGTGTGACACCTCATACATATTTAACATTTACGTGATATTTGAGTTTATTTGGATAAAGACATCATATACCAACAGATTACCTGTCAGATAAAATAAAGATATTGTTTTGGAAGATAATTATATTTTTGGCTTCCAAATAAAATATTCAAGCAGGCTTTGAAAATGTTCCGAGGAATTTAAATATATAAAAATGGCAGGATATCCCTAGTGCAAGATAAAGTGAGTGCATTTTTGCTGATAGTGTAGTAAAAAGTACTGTATATTTGAGAGTATCTCAGAGGTTCTTTGGAAACATATTACTGCACCACACTGTATGTAGGTCAAGAGAAGAATTAATTCTGCTATAAACTTATGAAGAGATTACAAACAACCCCTTCACATTTAAATCACTGTGCATAGGAACAAAAATGGAATGGACCTCTGCTTTAGACATCCCTACTCTGTTATCTAATAAAAGTCTTTTGTGCCTAAAACATATCTCAGAGTTGGAAAGATTAAAGATTAAGCTGCTTTGATTTTTGCCAGTGGCGATGCTGTCAGTGTAACCTGCCGGCTACACAGGTGATGGTCCTTAAAAACCTCGACAGTTCTGCCTGTCAGGCTTCGCTCGGCTCCTTGCCCCGGTCACAGTGATGGTGTTGTTGTGTGCGGCGATGCTTTCCGCAGCAGCAGACACAGGAGCAGACAGCTGAGACAGGTTTTCTCTCATGGATTTCCCCTCATTACTCAGCGAGGTCTTTCTCTTAATTGGAGTTCCCGACACTGCCTGTCCCGCAGACACAACTCACAAGCTTTTTTTTTTTTTTAATTGTTTTGTTTCTGTCTGATTTGCTGCTTTTGACAAATTCACCATACTGTTGTGCTTCGGTCAACAGCAAGATAAAAAAAATACCACCAGAAAACAGGTTACAGATTTGATGTGCAGCAAATGACTGGAGCAAAGAAACTTCGCGGTAGAAGGCATTACAACGTCAAAACGGCTCATCAGAGAGACAAAAATGTTGATTTTCCTGATTGTGCTGCATGTTGCTTTTGTCCAGAGCCATCTGTGGTTTCAAATTAAATACAATATGAAAATTAAGCCTCTTTAACTCACATCCACAACTTAGCATCTTTATGTTCTCTGTGGGTTATCTTGCTGCCCGGCAACATAACACACAACAAATGATTTCAAAATTTAGACACCCGTTTCTAAGGAGGTGTCCAGCGTTGCTAAATAAGTAGCTTCCTCACATTACGAATAAACGCACTAACAGTGAGCCGCGTCATCCAGCCACTGTTCAGCCTACGTGTGTCATTATGTCTTTACATCTATAATTTAGAATTACTAGGATGACAACGTGAATGCTTTCATAAAGTGTGCAGGAATGCAGAGCAACACTACAACTGGATTTTGGGTCCATGATTTAAAAAGTAGCATCTCTTCAGGGCTCTGTCTAACCCCGCCCCCTTCCCTCAGGGCTCCTTTTAAAGCCACACCCCCCACACACAACTGAGTGACTGAGTGGAGAGATGACCTCAGCAGATCGCGTTCAACTTTGTTTAAAACAACATTACCTCATGTCTCATCCAGAGACATGAAAGTATTTAACATAATCATAATTAATGTAAAAAAACAAACATGGCAACAGAAAGACGGCAACCACAGAGTCACTTTTCAGACCTTCAACTCCCTCGTTTGTTGCCATGATGAAAAGGAAAACCAGTGTTACGCTGGTTCGTCCTCTTGCTTTAGCTAAACTCTTCGTCATTGCAGCTTCTCTGCCTCTGTCTTTTCTTGCCCTGTTTAGCAGGTGAGTGGTTACATGTAACCGTGGTAACAGCAGTGAAGCATGTCAGTGCGGGCTGGTGCACGCCAAGGAGAGAATACATGCAAGGAGGCTTTTGATTGGTTCTCTTCATCCAGACCACAAGGCAGTGATTGGTTGATGTTTTACAGAATTACAGCAGCTACAGGTGTCCGACTGTTTTTGGTCCTTTTTCAGAGGAAATGGCAATTTTGCAAGAACTCTTTGGTGTGTATGTTATGTGGGTCACAGCTGTTGACTGCCTCTCTGCAACCCGCTTTGTATCTGGCTTCAACTTACACAGTCAAAATATCAGTAACAGTGTGAAAGACTTAACCTATGGTGGAAGAAGGTTTTACCACAACAGTAACCATTTTTTATGGAAATATTTGCAAAGAACATGAGCACTAATGACTGCATAACAGGTATCAGCAGTGCTTATTCATTTAAACACAGTTTATTTATGGCCTCAAACGCATCGTCTCGTGGCATGCTGGGAAATACTTCACCCACCTATCCCACCAAGCACCAATGGTGCTGATCCCACCTAACCAATGTACCTGTGATCCCCTGGCACCTCTGCTCTCAGTCACTCCTCCGTTCTTTTTCACTCTAGAGAATTTCTTCTGCCACTTATTTTCCTTTCTGGTTTCGGGTTCTGGCGTGGGCTTAGTGCAGAGCCCAGCGCTGTCCAAGCCTTATAATAAGGATATTTACAATCATATATAGTGTTTTACAGCATTATGATAATGAACGGTGCAGCCCTGAGAGCTGGAACTCGTTGGCGTCACAGCTAGCTGAAAACAACAGAGGAGCATGAGCACTCTGACAATCCGTCAAAAAATACAATAAATGCTCGTTTTAAAAGACGAGAAACTCGCTGAATATTTCAAAGTGTCCTCTCATGTGCTGACACATATGATTGTAATGAACCCTATGATAAGGCCTGATATGCAAAAACACAATGTTCTCTTTTAATGTTACTGATAGCAAGCTGAGGCAGCCAGGCACAGGAAACGTTTTGGCAGGGTCGGCTGTTCAGATGCCTGTTGGAGCTCTCTTACGAGTAGCACTGCAAGGCAGGAGACCTACTGATGCTAGTTACTTAGATTCTTGGCTTTTGAGAAAATATTTGTGGCTGCAACCCAGGAAGCCACACCTTTGTGATGATGGGGGCTGTTGAGAAGTAAAGACTGTTTCAACCAATACAACAAAGTGTTTCTGAATAAATTACTGACCCTGCTTCTAAGCATAGATGTATTTATTATATATTTATTGGCACAAGTCTTTTCTGTTTGTGCCTCAAGTGATTCTTAATTTCTATGGGGAGTTTTTGCTGCCTCAAAAATGAACTCATCCGTGTACAACACATACAGGGTCACTTGAGCAGCTAAATTAAAGTCCCATTAGGCAATTTGATCGATCAGGTTAACCTTCAAGTACAATGGTGTTGTTGCTTTTGTAATGGAATCCACACACAACGATGGCAGGAAGAAAATCACCTACTGGTGTTAGACACAAGGGAGCACGATCACTCACGTGGAACACAAGTGTGTGTGCGTGTGTGTGTGTGTAGCTGATGTGAGAAAGTGGCAGGTGGATGTCATCCATCTTCCACCACATGAACACACAAGCAATTGAATTTGTCTATGACAACCTTGCCTATGACATGCAGCTACAATGCGTTTGTCCCAGGAGTGTTAGTCAGTCAGGTGGTGTGGAGACAATTCACCTACGAGACATTTGATATGTTTGACATCATTACTGAGCTAATAAACCCCAAAATGCCTTGATGTGATTATTCAATGAAACATGTGAGATCCTAATGTGGTTACAATCTATGATGAGCAGAAAGAAAAAAAGCCTTTATTGTTCAGTCACTTAATCAATTCAATAGATTCAATAAAGGGCAGTTGCTCATTAAAAAATTTGGTGGGTCTGTTTGTTGTGATGATGAAACAGCAAAGATACACTGAAAATTTTTGTCCGTGCTCTCTGGCTGAAGTAACATCATGTTCTTTTCTAATCACTTGTGACAGTAATGGGGCAGCGGTGGCATTAAAGTTGGAAGTGAACTTGTGAGTAGATGGTCACTGGTTTTAATCCCCAGACCGGCAGGATTGATCAGGGTGGGGAAAGTAAAAAGCGCAGTTTGCCCCATCCTCATTCCACCACTGTGGACCCTTGAGCAAGACCCTTAACCCCAACTGCTCCAGTGAGTCAGGCCATGTTTAAATGAGAGCAGCCCTTCTAAAAGCAGAAAAGTCTTTCCTTTGCCTCCTTAAAAAAATCTGTTTACATGAACAACCAGAAGTGCTGTAGTATGCATGCCAGGCCAGCAGGTGGCCATGTAAGTTTGTAATGACATGCCGTTGAAGCTGCCAAAGTTGTGAACTTCCTGTTGCTGCTAAGCTCTAAGCAGACACTAATTAAAGAAATTCAGCCTTAGACTGAATTCTAAAATTATGATACAAAGACTTAAATTCACCTCAACAGTCTGTCGTCATATTCGACCTGCTTGCACTGTGGAGTGTTTAACCAGAGTTTGGTAGTGGCTACTGCGGAATGAATTGACTTGCGCTAGTATTAGCATTAGCATTGTCACTGCTGTCACAGGCTTTGCAGGCTTTACTGTGGTTGTGCTGGGCAACTTCCAGGTGTGAATGTGTGGAGAAGTGCAGGGAAAAGTTTGTTAGCTTCACAAAGACATTTGAAATGCAAAAGAGAGGCATCAGTGTGTCTGTGTGCAGGAGGCGCTCAGCAACAAGTTTACCAACAAAGTGGACAGACGTCTACTGACAAAGTATTCTTAGCATCAGAGCAAAAGAAAAATAATCATTCCTGCACAAAAAAAGTGACCTTCAACAGGCAGTATTTTGACAGCAGAGAATTAAGTCAGTCGTGTTTGTAGGAATCATTGATTTTTTGTTTTTGTCTGTCTGTCAGTTGTTATTAGCCACTGACGTAATCTTTTTGGCCGGGCAGACACCGAGTTTTTCTTCTTGCAGTCTTGAGCTAAGAAAGTTGTTGAAAGTTTGGAAATTATGCAACTGTTCAGATGAAGCTGCAGTCATTTTTATCTGTTGATTTCAAGTGTAAGCAGCAAATGCTATTAACAGTTAGCTGAATATGTTGCTTTTGGATCAGAGATTATCCACATTTTGCACTAATAAACACTTTATAACTTCAGTCCAGTCAAATGGCTCTAATCTGAGCGGCACGGGGCCTGTGGCCGTCCCATGTCTTTTACCTCGATCACACATTGAAGTTCTATTTAGGTCTATTGCAAGAAAGTAAAAGCAGAAGGTCCTGTCTGTATGTCACACAGTGACTTGTTGAGACAAACACACTGATGTACAGTGAATGCTAAATGCTTCTGTAAGAATATTGTTGCAGTTTGATAAGTTACACATCGAGGGCAGAGAAGTAGTGTTGCTGTTTGTGAAATGAGAGATGAGATGTGCTGTGTCCAGCTCAGAGAGGTGACAGTCCTGCAACTGGTTATGTGACTGCATCAAAAAGATCCAGTACAAGCGAGATAACACACTGTCAACTTTTAAACTCTTTAATGTTTTGGACAATGAAAACATTTAAGTCAAGGATATGGATCATCCAATTATTCTGTACCGCAGCTGTCCGTTCAGCACCACAACAATATTTTCCTTGTTGATTTTAAATGCCACATGTACAGTGTTGGTTTAGATGACTCAAGCAGCCAATAACACATGAAGCAGGCTTGTGAGATGTAGTGTTAAGCAGTGATCTCAGAAATCCTGTCATATGCATTGATATATTACGTTTGAGAAATTTTAAATACTATCAAAAGATCAAAGGTGTTTTTGGTCAGCTGACATCAGATATGCACTGAATATTTTCTGGTGAAGAGCCATCCTATTGCAAGAAAAATGCACTCTTGCATCCCCAAACTGTTTTCTTTTTGACAGAAATAAAATAAATATAATTTATTTCATATTTAGCTTCAGGGAGCACGGCTCCTGTCATTCCACTGCTTTACAGACAAACTATCATAAAAACTTTCAACATGTTGTTGTAGTTTGATGCGATTTGGAGCAGTTTAAGTTTGTAAATGGTTTTAAATAACACTTGCAAATTTATTTAATTAAATCAACCAGTTTTTGCTGCGTACCCTTCAAATCCTTCAGTATCAATAGCTGACATATTGAGAGCATTTACAGAGTCTGTGGTCAGTTAAGAATCGACAGTTTGACTGACATGATGGAGGTGTCACTCAATCCTGGATTATATGTTTTCCAGCCAACATAAACTGAACTGTTAGAGAGAGACCAATGCAATTCAACAGATGACCAGTTTGCCAACAAGGTGCCGTCAAGATAGCCAGACAAAATGTGATTCATTTTCTTCCAGTACTTGACAGCCTTAATCACACTGATGAATTTAAGTGAGGAAGGTTTTGACGTTTACGATTTCAGAGCAGATCCCAAATCTGCCCAACGGAAGCATCTGTATGTTGACATTAGTTCCTGTAGTGTCAGACTTCTATTGGGAAGAGAGGTTGTAACTCGGTCCATTCGGTAAGCAGAAACACTACCAGACTCTTCACGGCAGATTCATATTTGTTTTGCCGTTGTAACTGGGACCACGACGTAGCACCATTTTTGCACAATCCATCCAGCTCGAGAAGTGAGTCCTCTAAGTGTGTTTTCAGGCGTCTTTAAAGTCTAATCTTTACTTTAAAACAATATTCCACCAATAAAGTGTTGCACTTTACAACAAAATCAAAATTTGACACCCAGATGATTCCCAATGCAAATCGAGAGCAGCAGAAATTTGACTATTTTCTGCTCATTGTCTCGAATGTATCCTGCTGCCTGAAGCAGAGAGGAGGAGGCTGCAGAGGATACAGACGCTTCGGACTCCACAACCCCCACGTATTTTTTTATCATATCATTACTTTTTAATAGATCTCACACAGCCCTTTCTGCAGGCTTTTATAAAACTTTTTGCACATTTGCAGCAGCACTTCTTGAGATGTGTGAATTGATGTGAAAAATCGGTAAAGTTTCATGGTTTAGGAAGCACACAGCAGAATTTTAAGCAACTGTTATCGAAGATGTTTTAGTTGTAGAAGTGATGCTTGACTTTTTCCACTTTCCTATGAGGTTTTGTAACTTTTATGGTTTATTAAAGAACCGCATATGTTTGCTGACCGTATGTTTTCATAATTCAATCAGGATATTTTAAGTAAGGCCTTGGCTATGCATCTATCAGAAACCTCACTGTAGGAACCATGAGCTGCCAAAAACTACTTTGCTGCTGTATTAGTTTTGTTTTTCTCAGCAGTGATGTGTAGAAAATGTTACAATGAAAATAGAAAATTGC